>JAZGTH010000072.1:6345000-6370000 GCA_036877525.1 Chromobotia macracanthus | reverse complement strand
TGAGATGCAGTCCAGCGCATCACGCCGACCGGACAGCCCAGCTGACCCAGCCGCACGCCCACGACGCCCCTGCGCGCAGAGGTGTGGAGGTGTGCAGAGAACCCGGCGCTGGCACGGCCAGCTCTGTCCCCAACCAGAGGCGAGGCGCATTTCTATGAGCAGTGCTCTGTCAATGGCCGAATTGAGCACAGACAAGCAGACCTCTGTTTCCCTGAGGACTGCCTGTCTCTCAGTGCTGGCTGGTCACTCTGTAATGTGTGACATCTAGACCGATCAGTGCTTCTAAACATACTGTATGTCTGCTGGCCTCATATGAAGTAGCAGTTGTGAGATCTTTGTGTTAGGCAGAGCTTCATCAGAGTTCTGCTGCAGTGTCACATGGATTGGAGGTCTGAGAATGAGCATGGCTGGTTTCAAAGCATGAGTCTTTATTTAAATAAAAAAAGTTAAACATACATCATGCTGTATTGTGGGAGATCAAGACATCATATTAGTGAAGCAATCCTAAGAGATCTTAAGCACGGGGTCTATGGTGAAGATTTCCATGATGGATCTGATCTTTTGAATTGAACAAAAACATATTTTGGCTTGTTCTCTCTTGTGGTGCTGTGTTGTGTACAGATGAACCCACCCCCTCTACGGTCTGTTTCCTGCACTTTTACTGCCACAAACAAACTCGAGTGTTTATGATGTGAGGAGAGGGATGTTTGCGTGTCAAGCCTCAGAACAGGTGAATAATGACGAAAAGGCAGTTCTGGCTGATCCAGTCCCCTGCATGTGCTCTTCAACACTGCCTGCTGGTTCTGTGTGTGTATGCTGTCTGAGGAAGAGCTCACATGGACTGCAGCCTTATTAAACTTTAAAATTCTCACAGCACTGGGCAGAACTGAAAGGGTTGGGTTCTAGTCTTGGCCCCTTTTAAAGGGGGCTTCTAAATAAATCAGAGCAATCATTATTTTTGCATTGTCTGGTGATATCATGCACTGCATTATGGACAATTGTAATTTATAAAGCACAAAACAGAGGTCAGAACAAGAGTAACTGTGTTAAGAATTCATCATAATGATAACTGTTTTTTTTTTTCCCTCTTATAGACACTGAAGATCAGAAGTTTTTTTTGAAACCCACAGCCACATACTGTAGCTCAGTTTGTTCCATGCAGAAATGATTCAAAAGATTTGACCCTTATGCAGAAGACTGACCTCTACTTACTCGAAGCGCAGTGTGGGTGACATTACCTCTTGTGCTGAAATAAATGTTTATTCAACGTTTTATCTCTGTGTCTGTGGGCCCGGCATTTGAGCATGCAGTCATCCAGAAATCCATTACTGAGTGTTTATGCCTCACATCAGCAGACTTTACAATCTCTCTCCCTGTCACACAACCTTCTATTGCATCTTTAAATGATCAGTGAGTGAGTGAAGGCCGAGTTTCTGCATCCACGTCTGATCGCGCTACATCCTTGGCTGGATTCGGGGATGTTGTAGTAAAGTTGCAGTTGTTGGGTCGTGTGGTCTGATGTGTTTAGACGTGTGTGTGCTGTTCTCACTGTCCCAGCATGTGTGTGATCCTCTCGTTGCAGACAGCATCGCCACAAGCAATGAATCATCAGCTGAACCCGACAGCCTCTCCTTGTCTTGATCCATATTTCAGCCTCTACACACGATATGTGCTGCACTTTCTGCTCTACTCGTACTGAAAAACACTGAGCTGCTAATAAAGAATACATGTCACAGAAATCTGCCTCTGGCTTCACCTGAATCAGCGAGGTGTGTACAGGCAGGATGCATGTTGCATGTGGTTCTGTAGATGCTGAGTCAGGTTTCCTGTCTGTCCAGCATGAGTGAAGGTGAGATGTTTGATAGAGAAGGTCTGGAGGTGTATGACCTGAGTATGATGATTCTGCAGCTCTCTAAAATAACTCCTGTCCTTTAGGAATCTGGAATCCACAGATCTTAGTCTAATCCCTCAGTGAGGTGTTTTAATAGGACACCAGTGAGAACATGGCGCTCTCACTCTTCAATGTGCAGGTCCAAATCTGAAAGAAACTGTTAAAAAGAGACAAGAAAATGGGTAAGTGAGGAATGCAGGAGGTCTGTGAAGTCAAGGGTTGACTCTGGTTTTCAGGGAATGACTTCAATTTTAAAACAGGTTCAAAGAACATTTTGTTGGAAGAAAGTGGTTCAAACTGCCTGGGAAAAAACGAATTATGCAGTTTTTCCCTGCTGTTTTGAAAACTGTGTTTAATTATTCATTTGTTTGGAAACCCAGATCACAGCTGGGCGATGCTGCAGCTTTAGACGAGTGATAGAGGGTTGTAAGCCCTGGAAAAGCTGCAAACAAACACACCAGTGACAGGAAACACACTGACAGGCAGATGAACAATAAAGCTACAGTAAACAATATCATAATATTTGATTACATTACACTCTACATTACACTGAATAATACCTGGGTATTATTTTGCTGGTGTAACCTAATATAGTTTATATAGTATATGGGTGATTTTTACCCAGAATTCTTTGCTTTGGCCAGAAAGGTTAGCGGTTTTAGTAATTTCTTTGCTTTTGTGCACTTTAAGTGTGATGCTTTCATTATCTCACCCTAATGGCATAAATCCAGCGTCGCAAATTAATTACTGAATGTAAAAGGATTCCTATTTCAGGCACAGTAAATTGCCCTGAAGGTGGGCATCTGGCTGCATTGGCTTGTGTCTTCACACAGTGGAAAATGCACCAGAAGAATTGTTGAATGGTAGGAGTTTATCAAGTGTGTGCATTTAATGATTCATTCTCTGGTATGAGAAGACTCGAGTGAACAGTGACACTCTCAAACTGATACTAACATTCTGTAGGTTCATTTCAAGCCAATTATGGATGAGGTGATGATTGTCAAATTGTGTATTGGATCTGAAGTTTTTAGTGTGGCCCTCCCACCTGAGTGTTAAACATAGATGAGTGCCGCCAATGTAATCACATCAACAAACCTTCCCAAGATTCCACCTCACGCATCCTCTCTCCAACCTAAATGCTGATCATCTTGTTCTAGTCGCTCTCCGCAAGACAATCAGCCCCCCTCACCCGACATCTTCATGGCCTGAAGTCTCCTGACCCTTCTCCTGCTTTAGAGACGTGGAGATTAGAGACGTGGATCTACATGTGAGAGGATGTCAGGTCTTCTTGTTATGAGCAGTGAGGCAGGGAGATAAACTCAGGCTAAAATAAAGATTCTTAATTTTTGTTTCAGTAGATCCTGTAGCAGATTTCCTACCCTGGTCTGTCATGGTACATCAACATAAGTACTGCTAAAAGCTGTTTACCTCCATGGCAACAGGAGTTAAATGCTTATAATAGCTGGGCACATTATATACATCTTAGTTTTATAATGTTTTGGTATCTCTTTTTTTCTATCACGTGTCTTGCAGGTGGAGTGAATTGGTGACAGATCTTTTGAGGGCAGCGTGTGATAATGATGTGCTGCTGCTAATGTTCAAAAAATAAATGTGATTAATAACATTTTACTGCCACACCTGATATGCCTGAACAACTGTTGATCGGGTGCCGCAGCACAGCATGTCTTATGTGATAATGTGAGAGTGAAGAAAAGCGGCATTATGAAGCTGAATTATTCATGAATACTAACTATTGATTGGCCTGCTTGTTAAGTCATTCATACTCAGTCAGTAGCCAATCGATTGATGCTTTCTTAGTCTCATCAACACACACTTCCTGCATTGTGAAAATCTGCAGGATCCAAATGTCCCTCATTCTGTGTGTGTTGATGTTCTGATGAATCTAGCAGTATGATGTAATTGTCAGACTATATTATATTCTAAAATGATCTAGACTAGAGATATTCAGTCTGTAAGTGTTCTGGAAGGAGCTGCGGTGTTCATGCTGAGCAGTTTGAAATTTAACTGCATTATTTCCTGTTTGACCTTTAAATCAGCTGTAGAACTAATGACTCCATAAATTTGTATTCAGTAAAGTGTTAATGTGTCTTGTAGACTTTGAGTTATTTTTATCAGGCTGCTGAAATTCAGGGTGCAATTGTCCAGTAGCTGAACATCATTCAGTCGTGTGCAGGAGTCATTAAAATGACCGTTACATTAAGCAAGAAAGATTATGAGACAAAGAGAAAGATTGCAGTGCTTTGCTGTTTTGCATTTTAATGCATTTAAATGTTGTGGAAATTACAACCTGCTGAAGACAAGTAACAGAATTGTAACATGGGGCAGAAATAACACAGAATAAAGGCTGTATGAAATTGGATGGTACTGCTCGGTTGAGCAGGAAGTTCTCAGTGCTGACTGCTGTGGCCCGTTTCAGCACCTCTTGTCTGCTGGACAGCGACAGATTTAGAGGCAGGCATGTTGATGGGCGACTCCAGAAATGAAACAAAACTGCCTGTGTTTGATTGCTGCACAACAGGAAGTCATGGGTTTGTTCAGAATTCATTTTTCCAGTCACATTTAAAGGTCATGATTAATGTTTTAAGTGTGATGATGTCAACTTTTGCGTCCTGCTTTGACAATGAAGAATGATTCTAGACAGACTCATTTCTTTCATTGAAAATATGTCTCTGTTTCCTGAGTAAATGACCAAAATTTTCCTTTACTAAATCAAGATTTTTCTTGCTCCCATTCTTCCGAAAAGGAAGCATCGGAACGGCTGAACTCTTGGCAGGCTGATAAGGTATCAGTGTGTTAGCAGAGGGATCACCTGTGTTCTTCCATCAGTCTCATAGCTGCTCCATTAAAGCAGTGTACAGCATGTCTGACTGACAGCCCAGTCTCTGAGGGAAACAAATTGGGCCGGGCCAACCTTCTGACCTTCAGCCAATGTGCCAGCCCAGCTGGGACCAGTGCCACCAATCACTTTCTGCAGAAGGACGGGGATGCACCAGAATTTGACTAGAAACCTTCTTACAAGACAACATGGCTGAGAAAAGCCAGACGTCCCCTGAAGACAACAGTGTGATGTTAAAAACACAAGTACATCTCCACAGTTCAGGTAGTGGGAAACTGATGCTCCTCTACAGTGAATTAATTTTGATGGCTCTCGGTTTTTAGCTAGATGTTACTTTTCATCTGTTATGTTTACCCATAATTCACTGCAGTATAAGGCTAAGCAACACTTAATGTTGTCTATTGCATGTCAGCGCTAGCAGAATGTTTTATTCTCACTAAGTTTAAAAACACTATGTTACTGTTAACGCTCTTGTCTCGCTCCCTCGGGGTTGATACTTGTAGCGAGTGGTGATTTATAAAACCATGGAGAGCCACCCCCACCCCCCCACCCCCACAGGCAGTGTCAATGCGTAATTACTTTCTAAGATGGATGGGAGCCATCCGAGCTGTCCTGGACCCTGAGCTAAATCACAGCCCCCCTCCCCTCATCAGGGCTCACATACACTTACAGACACGACCAACATCTTAAGAACAAGTGTGACTCTGATTCCCCTGTTTCTACTGACTCTCACTCATACATCTTCTCTTGAGCCTTACATGTGTCCAACAAGAAAAGATGCCAGAGATCAGCTTCATGTGTCTTAAAAGAGAGAGAGACAGTGACAGAGGGAAAGACAGAGAGCAGAAGAATTTGGACTAAGACATCATTTTGGGCAAATTTAGCAGAGATACAGCTTTCCTCACAAATGCATACTGTGAAATGATTGTGATTTATTGACCGTATCAGATGGTATTTACAGCGTTTTGACATTTAGTCTGGTGTTGTGTAATGACCATATTCATGCTGTGTTGCATGTACAGTACAAAATACATATTATACAAATTATTATTTATATTTTTGAAAATTTTACATAGGATATGAATATAACATATCTCCCATAGATTCAGCATACCCCTAATAACATGCCAGCCCTAACTTGCATAACTAGATCACACTTTTCCGAGTAGTTTTACCGTGACTGTTGGTCTCCGACATCTTTTAACTCCGGGACTTTGGCATTGTGAGTGCATTGCTCCACTGACTGAGCTACAGAGTCACTCTCCTGTAAACATCACCTGTCTGTCTGCAGATACTCTTCAGTTTTTAACATGTATTGAAGCCTTATTCACACAGATGCATTTGTGAGCCACAGGGGAAATTGGTCTTTTTAGCTGAAGCTTTGTCTTCCATGTCCCTGTGAGCTTCTCAGTTAGGACCAGTTAGCTTGGCTAGCGCTGACGGTTTAGTCCCTTCCTCAAAAATCAGTGGGTGTCTCTAAACAGAAGAGAGGCCTCAGGAGATGGCAGGCTGGCCCTCTCCTGTCTCACTCGCTTTTATGTGTGGGTTAACTTTTTGTGAGTGTTTGTGAGTATGTATTTGTGACTGTGTGTGTGTTTGTGTATGTGAGTGTGTGTGTTTGTGCCTGTGTTTGTGACTGTGTGTGTGTGTTTTTGACTGGCTGTGTGTGTGTGTGTAAGAGAGAGTCTGTGATAGTGACTGTGTGTGTTAGTGACGGTGTGTGTGAGTGTGTATGGTTTTGACTGACTGTGTTTTTGACTGACTGTGTGTTTGTGACTGCGTGTGTGGGTGCGACAGTGTGTTTTTGACTGACTGTGTGTGTTTTTGTGACTGTTTGTGACTGTGTGTATGTGTGAGAGAGTGTGTTTGTGACTGACTGTGTGTGTGACTGTGTGTGTGTTTGTGATTGTGTAAGTGTGTGTGTGTGTTTTTGACTGACTCTGTGTTTGTGACGGACTGTGTGTGAGTGTGGGTGTGACTGTGGGTGTGTTTGAGAGAGTGTGTGAGTGTGTGTGACTGTGGGTGTGTGTGGGTGTGTTTGAGAGAGTGTGTGAGTGTGTGCGTGTGTGTTCTGCTGGGGAATTTGGCATGACAGGCTGTAGTTTGGCAGATTTTACAGGCACTGGATTTAATAATGCCAGAGAGAGAACTGGATACAAAAGAGAAGAATAAGAGAAAGAATCTGGGCTTCTTGTTACATACAGCGACTGCTGTGGTACAACAAGCATCCACTTCAGTCCTGTGTAGTGCATTATATACTGGAGGTACTGTGTTTATGTATTCTCATAAAGCACTGTGACCACAGCTCTAGTGCATTCTAATATGTGTCTTAGTATGGTTGCATTTATAAAGTATGATCATTGTTTTTATCATTTGGCAGATGCTTTTATTCAGTGCCATACAACACTGTGTTTTTGGTTCCGGTAGATTGTTTGTTCCTTGGGAATCAAACCTCTGAATTCTTCTGCTATAACAGTGAAGATACAGAACACTGAGTAATACAGAACATCCGTGTTTTCATGCATGATGTATATACTGTATGTACATAAGTAGCCTAGTAGGTCATGTAGGAAGCATGTAGCATAAGTGTGGTTTGGGGTGCGGGCCTCATGAATATTAATGACAGGGTGTGATATGCAGTCAGTACTCATACTCGATTTGTTGTAAAGCTGGTAAAGGGGTTTGTGTTTGGTCTTGACCCTGTCATGCTCACGTACTTCACTCTGAACAAAGACTTCAGATGAAATGTGTTTTTACTCTATTCAGTCTGTCATGAGTATCAGACAGAACATAAGTAATGTGATAATTGTGTGTATTAACATACTCCAGCCAGAGCTATAAGCAGAGGGATTGTAGCTGATACACACACACATGGTTTACAAAAACTCTCCACAGGTGTAATAATATGTATAATAGAGTTATGTGTATATATATATATATATATATATATATATATATATATATATATATATATATATATATATTTATATATATATATATATATATTCACATTTTAATTTTTGCACTCTTAATGTATATGCATATGATTTTAGCCACTGTTTCAAACACACACACATTTCTGAGAGCAAAGGTTGTTTAACAGAATGAATAAGACATGATCACACATAACCCACACAGTCTGAATGGACAGTTTGTCCTCATGTGGTGTAACAGGGTGGGATTGAAACAAACTGGTGTAAAACCAAGTTAATAAAGTCAAAGTTAGCAGTGTGAGTCAGAGCAGTCAGCTGGAGGGTGGGCGTTACACGGCAGACTGACTAATGGAAAACTTACATCCCTGCTCAACTCTCTTATCACTGGCTACAATTTAGAGGCATCATTTATTAACCAAATTATCTTGTTTATTAGTGGAAATCTGAACTGTAATTACTTTATATTTGTCTTTGCATGTTGTCCCTAAAATAAAGGATCTTGGTTTCCATGGTGATGTACTGATGTCTGAACAAACAGAGATTGAGAGTTTGTTCTGCTGGGGTGTCTTGAGTCTGCTTTCATTCATCAATGGCGTCTCCTCCGACTGTTAAAGTCTTCTTTAACGACTTTGTTTGATTATTCATGAGTTGTTTAGCTGATTATTTTCTCTCATGCTGGGATCAGGAAGGGTGCATTCTGGGAAACAAACTCAAAGTGTGAACATAGATGATGTTCAGAATAGAACACTAGCCTGCTGCTTAGTGCAGTGTGCACTAAACACTACCTGCTGCTGTATGTGCAGTGTGCACTGAACACTACCTGCTGTATGTACACTGTGCACTGAACACTACCTGCTGTATATACACTGTGCACTGAACAATACCTGTTGCTGTATGTGCAGTGTGCACTGAACACTACCTGCTGTATGTACACTGCACTGAACACTACCTGCTGTATGTGCAGTGTGCACTGAACACACCTGCTGTATGTGCAGTGTGCACTGAACACTACCTGCGTGCGTGTGCACTGAAATACTGCTGTATGTGCAGTGTGCACTGAACACTACCTGCTGCTGTATGTGCAGTGTGCACTGAACACTACCTGCTGAATGTGACTGTATGTGCAGTGTGCACTGAACACTACCTGCTGTGCAGTGTGCACTGAACACTACCTGCTGTATTTGAATATGTGTTGTGCATGTGCACTGAACACTACCTGCTGCTGTATGTGCAGTGTGCACTGAACACTACCTGCTGTATGTGCAGTGTGCACTGAACACTACCTGCTATATGTGCACTGTGCACTGAACACTACCTGCTATATGTGCAGTGTGCACTGAACACTACCTGCTGTATGTACACTGTGCACTGAACACTACCTGCTGCTGTATGTGCAGTGTGCACTGAACACTACCTGCTGCTGTATGTGCAGTGTGCACTGAACACTACCTGCTGCTGTATGTGCAGTGTGCACTGAACACTACCTGCTGTATGTACACTGTGCACTGAACACTACCTGCTGTATGTACACTGTGCACTGAACACTACCTGCTGTATGTGCAGTGTGCACTAAACACTACCTGCTGTATGTGCAGTGTGCACTGAACACTACCTGCTGTATGTGCAGTGTGCACTGAACACTACCTGCTGTATGTGCAGTGTGCACTGAACACTACCTGCTGTATGTGCAGTGTGCACTAAACACTACCTGCTGTATGTGCAGTGTGCACTGAACACTACCTGGTGTATGTGCACTGTGCACTGAATACTACCTGCTATATGTGCACTGTGCACTGAACACTACCTGCTGTATGTGCAGTGTGCACTGAACACTACCTGCTGTATGTGCAGTGTGCACTGAACACTACCTGCTATATGTGCACTGTGCACTGAACACTACCTGCTGTATGTGCAGTGTGCACTGAACACTACCTGCTGCTGTATGTGCAGTGTGCACTGAACACTACCTGCTGTATGTGCAGTGTGCACTGAACACTACCTGCTGTATGTGCAGTGTGCACTGAACACTACCTGCTATATGTGCACTGTGCACTGAACACTACCTGCTGTATGTGCAGTGTGCACTGAACACTACCTGCTGAATGTGCAGTGTGCACTGAACACTACCTGGTGTATGTGCAGTGTGCACTGAACACTACCTGCTGTATGTGCAGTGTGCACTGAACACTACCTGCTGCTGTATGTGCACTGTGCACTGAACACTACCTGCTGTATGTGCAGTGTGCACTGAACACTACCTGCTGTATGTGCACTGTGCACTGAACACTACCTGCTGAATGTGCAGTGTGCACTGAACACTACCTGCTGTATGTGCACTGTGCACTGAACACTACCTACTGTATGTGCAGTGTGCACTGAACACTACCTGGTGTATGTGCACTGTGCACTGAACACTACCTGCTGAATGTGCAGTGTGCACTGAACACTACCTGCTGCTGTATGTGCACTGTGCACTGAACACTACCTGCTGTATGTGCAGTGTGCACTGAACACTACCTGCTGTATGTGCAGTGTGCACTGAACACTACCTGCTGTATGTGCAACAGTGCAAATTATGCAGCAATGCAACAACCTCATTTCATTTGTTAAATGAGCACATTACATGCATGTTTAATTTAAGTTATCAAACAGTTATTGTCTAAAGAGTATTTAGGAGTTTAGATCCAATTTAGTTAGTAAAAACCCTCAAATGTAATTGCTGTGTTGCCAGAGTAACAGCCTGCAGTGATACAGGGAACTTTTTCCATCACTTTGAATTAAATTTCCAAGGAAACTGAGAAATCCTTTTTGTAAGAAAATGAACTCTTACCATATAATGTAAAACTCTTACATTGTGTTTTATTTAACAGTTGGCTGTCTGATCAAATAATTATTGAAGTAAGTCAGTGAGTAAAGCAGTGAAGGTCAAGTGCAATGCATTGTGGGATACAGTATGCAATGCAGTGTGCTGTTTAACATATTTTGACAAATGTATTCTGGGTATTGCATGTATAAGGTGTGCGGTGCATACTCATATGCATGGTCTATGCACAATGTGCATACTGCTCACAGCATACATACTGCACAAATAGTATGAGAAATATAGTAGCATGTGATTTAGAACAAAGCCATTTTCATGTATCTTCTGGGGAAGCTTGCTCTCTTGTTATTTAGGGTCTATGGGAACAGTTTACTGTTATCACAGTTCAGCTGGACACAGATAGACCCTTATGAATAGCTCTGTCTCACACTTTTTTCTGTACCATTTAGCAAGCTGAAAATTGTGGGATAAGACCCTGAGCTCACAGATGATGACTGCAGAATGTCTTTGAGTAATTAATGGGTCACCCTGAAACAAACACAGAAACATGAACCAACATTCTGAAACGATTGTTCTCACGGACAGCTTAACCTCCAGCTCCAACCTGACTGTCCAGAACAGGTCTGCAAAGAATAGATTTAGCCACAACTCATTCTCTACTTCTCTCAGTCAGGTATTACAGAGTGGAGTGGATTAACTGGGAAATAGATTAATAAAGAATATCATAAAAAGTTGAATTACCATGTACTAGATATTACTGTAGACAAAGTCAATTCTCTGTGTGTGTTTGGCAGACAAAATCTCTGGATGTTTTGTATGTTCCGTTCTGTTTTTAATGTTATATTTATTAAATTCTACAAAATCAAATATGTAGTACAAACTTATTTGTTAGCTATCTAGATTGTTAGCTTAACAGAGTCATACACAAAAGATGAGTTTATGAAGCGTTCAGGTTCTGCTGTGATTTTTTTTTTGTGTAACAAAAAATTACATATGCGTATATTTGAACACATTTTTTTAGTTGGTACGTGAGATTTTTGTTGATGTCTCTTGTATATTTTCATTATGCTTAAACATTCATTTTTATGTAATCGCTTTTATTACAGAATAGCGAGTTACATTAACGCTTCATTATTTTTACCCATATGGACACGGCAGCTGATACTTCCCTGATAATCTCATGTGTCTTCCAGTGTGTTCTGTGCTAAGTTAACCACTGAAATTCCCTGCTGAACCGGCCGGGTTAGGCCAGAAGTCACTTCTTCAGCGCCAGTGGCGGCGTGTTGGAGTCTCGTGGTGGCCCATTTGTTCAGATGCCATCGTGCCGATGTGCGTTTCACGCTTGGCTCTGACCATTCGTCTGCCGTCTGTCCGGAGGCCGCTTACTTCATCAAACGGCTGTGACAACAGGACAGAAGGTGCTGTGGGCTTTCCGTGCTGCTGACACTCAGTTAGACGAGGCTGTGGGCGCTGTAGACACAGATGGACACGACCCAGCACAGATGAATTAATGCCAGATACGAGAGGAACGTCTCATTATTAAAAACATTCCGCAATGGTCCATATGTGTGTGAGTTAGTGTGTGTGGTCGTTGACGTGTGTGTTTACACTCCAGCTTCATCTGGGCTATATGATTGGCTACCAATACTTTGTGTCTTTATTAGATACTTCATGTTTTAAACTCAGATGAGCTCACACATCTCCTTGTGTGACCCTGACCTTCACTGTTCACTGGTACATCAGTGATGGTTCATCTGGTTTGTGAATCAGTTGTTAATTTGAACTGATTATTTTAAAATTATTTAAGTAAAAGAGTGAAACTGAACTGAGAGACATGTTATAACTGTTATAAGCAGCGGTATTTACAGGTAAAATGCCACCATCACAACACTAAACATAATTGCACAAACATGTTTACATGTTGACAGATTTTCAAAACAAGGACCAAGTTTTGTAGCATCAAACATTTGCACACTTTTAACTAATTACTAAAGCTTCATTAGTGTACTTCTAGAAATGTCTTCTGAGAATGAGACATGATTCAAATTAAATGAAAAATCATATCTTTCAGGTTAACTGAAACAAACGTTTCACCAGAAATTAGTTAAACTTCCTGACAGCTCCTCTGTGCTTGTTCTGTAAAATCTCTTTAAAGCTATCAGCCTCTGCTAATGTCCATTAGCTTGTTTAGTTTGGGATACATGTATTTGATGAGTTGTGCTGGCTGATCGATTTATGTCATAATAACTAATGGAGTTTTTTTTATTAAGAATTATACATGTATCTGAAAAGTGTTTTCCATATTCCCCTCATGTCAGTAATTGGCACTTGAACCCTGCAGTCACCAGCCGCGCTCCTCTCTTCAGGGGATTGTTTGGTTTAGATGTGTAGATGATGGATACAGGCGTCTGATGGCTCAGGGCAAGCGCTCACACCTGCAGCTAATAGTAATGACTCAACTGATGGAGAAGGTTGGAGCTGTTACCAGATCACGTTTCAAACCGGCGCTTAATTGTCAAGACTAAGACAGCGGTTGTTACAGAAGATGTTTTTGGATGATGGGTCAGACCTGATCTGGATTTAACAGCTGGTGAGTGGACAATGTTTGGAAAACAGATTAAAAATGAATGTTGATTACAGTATGAAAGAAGAACATCGTATAATTAGATTTGTGCTTTTTTGGAAGGAAGTCTGAGTGCTGGTTGCCAGGACATCACTGTGAAGTTGCTCAGGGATTCTGAGTGTTCATAGTGTGTTGCTAAGCAGTTGGTACAGTATTTGAGGTGGTTGCTAGGGTGCACCTCTCATCGATATGCTGCATGTTGCTTGGACGGGTTATAATTCAATACTTAAGGTTTGTGTTTGTTTAAATACTAACAAGCATTACTAGTTACTGTTAGAGTTGTCAATATGTTCCATGTTTTCTCAGTGAGTCGTTATGTGCTGAAGCTTGATACCTATCAAGCACTGGGGAAAAATTCACTCTGATGTCATGAAAGGAGAATGAATCTGTATCTCACTGGCTTTGGTTTGGGCACTTTGAGCTGGTTCAGGGTCACTTTCATATCAACTGAGCAGCAGTGCCCGATAAATCATCTTGGTTCTACAACCCGTTATATTGTTCTGTAGGAATATGTGTGTGTGTGTGTATATATACACACACATATATGCATGCATGTATTAATTATATTCATATATATACCATTATATATTCAGTTGCAATGCTTCATGGGAGCATTCACTGCAGATAATTCCGCTGTTCAACAAAAGCATTAACAGCCTGTGAGCTCGCAGTAGTTCTGTCTTTAAAGGTTTATAAGTTACAGCTGAAAATCAATTCCTCTGTGGGGAAAATGTGCAGGACTTTACTTCAGGAACCCGACTGTTGCTCTGTTGTACTTCAGACTAATGAGGCGTCCATCTATGAGAAGCAGATTAAGGCGTTTTACTCACAGACATACTGAGGGCCCGACCTGCCAACATGCAGCTAATGAACAAGGGCCTTGCATGGGCATCTTACACACACACTAAACAAACACACATCTCTTCATAGACACTGAGAAATTGTCTTTGAGTGATTTATGAGCTGGCTATATTCAGTTTTATCAATAAAGCTGTGCCTCAGAGAATCTGTGTGAGTAACTGTATTTGAACATATGGCCCCACAGCATCAGGAAACTCTCTCGTGTCTTTACAGGAAATAAAATATGTGCATGTCCCAGCCAATTGATTAAGAATGTTGTAGTCTTCTGTGTTTTGCAAGCCTGGGCAACAGTGACTGAGACATCAGAACTGAGCTGAAATCTTTCAGATCTGTCCAGGGATTGTTAAACACAGTTAGGAGCAGTCAGAGTTATATAATCTTGTACATTTTAAACATCACTTTGTGAAAATGTCGTCACATCTCAGATGTGTTCACTCTGAGATTATTGAGCAGATGACAAATATCAGTTTATGAACATTAACTGTTTCTCAGTACTTCAGGTTACAGTTTATTTGAATGTGAAGAGGCTGGCTAACTGTCTTGTTTTAATTGGGGCAAGTTGTCACTTGCATTTTAAATGTCACAATTTATTAATTGCATTAATTGCATATAGTATTTGTTGGATTTTAATTGCCTTTTTTGAAGTTCACTTTAATAGTTGTTAGGTGTGACAAATAAATGTCATCTATGTACATTTTGTAAAGGTTTGTAAGAAAGAGTTCATACTGTTTATCTCAGTTAAGGATGAAGATAGATATAGATGTTTAGAACATCACACTGATGTCAGTTGTACAATTCAATGAACCAATTAAGATCTGAGGAGCTTTGGTGTCATCAGAGATCCTGATCATGTGACCAGATGTTTTCCTGAGTGTACTGTGCTCATAACAGGAGCTGATGGAGAGCTGAGAGTGCCCGCTGTCCCGTTCTCTTCATGTGCTGCAGATTTAGTGCTTTACACTGGAGCTGATGTCACACACCTCCACAGGCTGTGAGTGTGTGTGTGCGGCAGTGTGTTTGAAGGTGGGGGGTCAGATAAAAACTGCATATTTATGAAGTTCTGTTGAAGCCCCACCAGCAGAGGGTGAAACTTTGGCCTTAATTGTGTCTCATAAATATTGATGTTTTCAGGATATTTTGGCATTCAGACTGAGGTGGGAATCAGCAGGGAGCCGGCAGAGTGATTCTATATCAATATCTGGGTCATGAAACAACAGACTATTTATGTTTAATATACAATTATTTCATAACAATAATATATTGTGATCTTTCACTGACTAGTTTTTCTGCATTGGCCTTTGGGTCTTTGTACCATTGTATTTTTATAGTGTGTGTTTTCTCACAGACTTGTTGTGAATGGTGGTCAAATTCTCAGATATTCTCTCTGCCTGACACATGGCACAGAAATAGAGACGCAATGGTTAGGACTGAGGGCTTGTAACCGGTAGGTTGCTGGTTCAAATCATGAGTTATTACCACTGTGCTCTGGAGGATGGCTGTTAACTGCTGGGTCACTCTGGGGTAAGTGTAAAAGATTTCCTTTGCAGGGAAGTTCACATTGACGAATGATTTGTACTAGCAAATGCAGTCGGATGCTACGCATGAGTAAGAATGACTGCTGCCATCCAACAGTACAGCGACTCACTGACCTGCAGTAATTAAAATGCCATCAGGGCTAATGCACCTTTATAAACGTCTGTAAGTTACTGCTAAGACAGACCATTTCCATGTCCCCATCATGTTTCTTAATATATTGGATGAAATACTAAACCAACCACTTTTTGAAAAATAATACTTTAGTTTTATTAGCTTTATTATTATTTTTATTATTATTTAGCTTTATTAATTAGTTTTCCAAGTGTTCCTTTATTGTTTATTTTATCTAGTAAAAATAGTCTAAAACCTGTTTTGTTGGGAATATTGTTTCAGTGATTTTATAGTTGTTCCAGTTTCATTTTCTGACCTGTAAGAGTTTTGTAATATCCCTTCCTTACAAAAGTCAGTTCCATAATGACATCGTCCTACAGGAAGAGTTTTGTCTGAAACATTTGGTTGCTTTATATTTATGATTATATTGTGATTTTGGAGCAGGAATTGCAAACATGTTCACTGTCTGTTTGTTGAAGTCATTCTGTGTCTCTCATCTTCTCGCTTACGTTTTCCTTGTTCATCTTCTGCAGTTGCTGAGTTTCTACTCCAGGTGTTTTGTGTGCAGGTTTGGTGTTGGTGGCTTGATTAGCTGTGGCTTTGGTTGCCATGGAGATGTCGAGTGCTTGAGAAACAGTGCATGCTGGACGATTCTGTCTTCGCTCTTGACTTTTGATTTCTTTATAGAGCCTTCCATCTCCTGAGACAATGCAGCTGAAATGTTTCACTAAGACAGTTTTTCACCTGTGCAAATGTACATGTTTCTTCAGCTGTTCGGATGGGCCATGTGTTCTTTGTGGCTATGCACACATTTGCTTTAGCATACATTTACTCTTACAGTCTCCAGGCTGATCCGCAGTTTGTTCAGGGTCTGTGAGGGAGGTGTGTCTCACTCTTCATTTTGTCAGTGTAGATTCTGATCATTGTTGGTGGGACAATCGATTGTCAGCCGGAAGCCGTTCTACAGGCCTCATGGTGTCCAAACTCCCACACACACACTGGCACTCTGTTCTTGAGAAGTCAGCCCACATCTTCTCAAAGTTTTCTCGATTTGTGTCTGTTGGCAGTCAAACTTTTTCTGGTCCTTTAAACCCCATCTGACAGTCTCTTTGAAAACCTGCAGCTAGCTTTTGGTTTAGTTCTTAACACACATCATTCACCAACTTCCACACAGTTCCTTGGACTGATTTTGTAATGCTTTCAGCGAACAATGGAAAAACAGTATACTTGTTCTGTTTATTGCATTTTGAAAAAGTGTGGTCTCTTTGTGGTTCCTTTTCCTGCATCTCTCTGTCTGCAGTCACATAACTAATGCAGTGTGTATCTTTAGATTGTGGTTTTACATACCGTTCCTGACCGATGCCTGTAGCATGAGTTTATATTGGAGCCCAGATACACTGTGTTCACTGTAGAGGGGTTTTATTTGTCCAGCTGTCACGAGCTGCTGGTACAGATTTCATATGATGACATCACTTATGAATCACTGATTCCCAT
This sequence comes from Chromobotia macracanthus, assembly GCA_036877525.1. Lineage (NCBI taxonomy): Eukaryota > Metazoa > Chordata > Actinopteri > Cypriniformes > Botiidae > Chromobotia > Chromobotia macracanthus. The sequence goes on along the minus strand of JAZGTH010000072.1, from coordinate 6,352,873 downwards.
CTCTCTGCACGACTGCAGAAAATAAACACAGAAAGTGTCTCATTATTAAAGCTAACATCTTGGACATGTTTTCTCTGAGATGATTATGTTGGGGTTAATTTCCACCTGTAGACATCTGTCTTACCTCAGCAGGGGACAGTTGTGATTTTGTCATCGATGGTTGATGGCAGACAGTTATTACACCCAAACACCTCCCTCCGTCTACTTTAGCCTGATTGAAACAAGCACAAGTCAAGTGGAACCAAGAAGAGACAGGAACCAATAGTCTAGAGCAGCAGCACATCAGGGGAACTTAAAACGAACGCGCTCTGTGCTGTCGTCTCCTCAGAGGAAGTCAATTAAGCCGCACACTATGTATTTCACAGCCCCGGTACCCGAGCGCACCTCTCTGTGATGTGAGAGCGCGCCCTGCGGTACAGATACACATCTGTAATTATGTGGTGTGGAGAACACTCCAGAAAGTCTTCAGGGATAAAGAAAACAGAAGTTTTGAGTCCAAATATTAAACAAACATTAAGAGAAAAAGAACAAATGATATTTAATTAGATTCATGTTTCACATGTTTGTGGGTGATATGATTTTGAAACCTCAGGCAATACTGTAATTACCTTTTATTGTTTTTGATAGTGTTGGTATTCATGTGTTACTGTCTGCAGTTAATGATATCTGTCTCTCTCTCTCTGTCTCTCTGCAGGAAACTAATGGTTGGATCGCAGTAGAAAGCGTGTTGAAGTTGCATCAGAATGAAGTTCTTCAGCCCTCAGTGTCAGCAGGTCTCTTGAGACACATCCTCTGTTCTTTAGACCCTCTGTCTTCTTACTGTACTTCTTACTGTAACTAGGGCGGCCTAGAATCTCTTTCACCCTCATCTGTTTCATATCTGTCACGCATCACTGTCATCTGTCACGATCCAGACAATCATGTCATCGGTGGGCATGGCTCGATCGAGGCGGGAGTCAAACCGCTCCTGCCCGCACCGTGTAACTGACACTTGTCTGGTGTGGCTGTTGGGGTCGGCACTATGTCTGACACTCTCCTCCGGCCAGCGTGCGGACCTCACCGTCGCCAAGCACCCCATGGTCACCACAGGCTACGGGAAGCTTCGGGGCATTCGCAAAGAACTGAACAATGAGATTCTGGGCCCGGTCGAGCAGTATTTGGGCGTCCCCTACGCCACCCCGCCAGTGGGTGAGAGGCGCTTCCAGCCCCCGGAGGCTCCAGGCTCCTGGCAGGAGATCCGTAACGCTACCCAGTTTGCTCCAGTGTGCCCTCAGAATATCCACGGGGTGCTGCCCGAGATCATGCTGCCTGTGTGGTTCACTGACAACCTGGATGCAGCCGCAGCATACGTGCAGAACCAGAGCGAGGACTGTCTTTACCTCAACATCTACGTTCCCACAGAGGATGGTGAGTTTCAAACACACACACACACTCGTGCGTTCATCTTTGTTACATTTATGTTACGCTCATATTCATCTTTACTCACTTTAAATAAGATTTTCATCTGCACAAAAAGCTCAGGAATAGGGTCCCTCATCCTCACCCAGGTAATGGTTAGTGATTCAGACACTGCTATGGAGCATAACTAAGATAATTCAAATATATTTACAACCATACACCTCTTTTGTTACCGGTTCTCCCTCTTGAGATCCTTCTCTCCTTTTTCATCTACAAAAGTAGCTGATATGTGGATCGTGATCTCTTGCAGAGTATATTACATATACTGAATGCACAGAGAACAGTAGCTGCTAAAGAGAACAGAGAGCTGTGTGAGGTTTTCATCCTGCTCCAGTCAGTGACTGTTATTGAAACTGCACAGGCGATGGTCTGAGCATGTGCTAAAGTCTCTGATAAATGGGTCTCACTGCAGGTTGTAAATGGGCTGTGCAGAGGCTGCTGGGGAACGTCTCAGAATGGACTATCATAATCAGAGGTGTGTGGCAGGCAGTGTGTGTGAGTGTGTTTAGAGATGAGAGCTCTTTAATGATGAAAGCATATACACTGTAGGTCTCTTGATGCTGATAGCACTTCTGTGTTATAGTGACTCTGTGTGCTCATTCTCTGTGTTAATGTGTCTATTTGTCCATTACAGTGAGATAATAAATCAGTCATCCTTCATTTGTAGATAAATATTGAGTAAGTGCTGTAGATTACAGTGAGATGATGGAGTCATTGGTGTATTTCTCCCCAGGGGAAACTGTTAATGCTCAGCTGATTCGCTGTTCTGCTTTATTTGAGGATCAAGCTCATCTCTGGTGTTTTCTCCTGAATTCTGGAGGAAAAATAAACAGAAGCAAATAAAAAAATTGTTGATGCAGTATAAAAATGTAACATTAATGCAGAGAGCAAAGTTCAGATTATTCTGTTGAGGCAGAATTTTGTTCATATTTACATCTCTGCTCTGGTAAAATGTTCACGACACTCTTCTGAAACAGGTGGAAGAAGAATCTAAGATGTAGAAGACTTCAGTGAAAGACTCCATTTGCTCTCCAAAGAGATCTTTATTTGAATCTTTTTCACCTGTGTGTGTGTCTGCAGCAGCTGACATTACTGAAAACACATTGAACTAAAAAACAAGAGCTGCAGATGTGTTTTCACTCACACGAGCTGAAGAATCACATTTTGAGAACAGAGATAGATTTTTGCTCTTAAAAGAAATAATGAGCAAATCTGGGACACAAAAAAGAGCTGAAAAATGTTTTTTAATAATTAGGAGGGTGAATTGCATGTATACACAAGGCAATCTGTCTATGTGAGGGTGTGTTTTGGGTGGATACAGCCCACAGTGTGATAGTTTAATTCACTTTTTACTCAGTAGTGCAGTAAATCTACAGTCTGTGTGCAGAAATAAGGCATTTTCACACTGCCAAGTTAAAGCTCTGAGATGTTCCTAAAGAGTCAAAGCTATTTAGACATTGTTGGCAGCACATGGGTCGTGTACATTTGGGGGTCATGCGACAACTAGTTCAGAATTCTAGCGGATGTCACTAGCTGATTGTGATTCTTGTTTAAACATGTTTGTGCCATTTCTAATCCACATTATGACTGTGTAAACGCATGTTTTCATGGAATGCTGATTAGATTCCACTTCTGTTCTGTCGTTGCAGTGTAAACACAGGTCTAGAACACACAAAATGCAGACAAATCCCATTTGTTCAGCACAGCTCAGGGAGACTGTGGTTCGCCATCAATGAGTAGCACATCAGGCAGCAATGTGGAGGTGTACGCCTCTCCGTACTCGTCTCTGCAGTGCTGATGCGATCCAAGTGCTGCTGGCGTGATGTCTTATCAGAGCATCACCCAGCACTCGCTCACTGACGGGAATTCCAACAGAATCTCTGTGCTGAGAATCATTCACAGGTTCTGGAGGGATTTAATAGATCTGGATTTGGCTCCTGTACCACGATTCAAGATGCCATTTGGTGGGGGTTTAGCGTGGGACTTTTGGACACGTTTGTGGATGTGTGATTGTGGTTCGTAGCCAAAGGATTGGAAGAAACTGTAATTATCTTATCCATCTCTCTCTCTCTTTCTCTCTGTCTCTCATTCGTTCACTCTTCTCTAAGTTATTGAAGCTAATCAGAGAGGTTTCCATTGACATGCGTCAGTTGCTCCTCTAATTATCTCTTGTATTGGAACATAAAGGTTCTCCATCTGTCTGTGAGTTTGAAATTGGACTAATTAAACAAATCAGCTGAAGTGAGTTTAGCCATTGTGAGAGATTAATAGCTGAGAGATGCAGTGTGTACAAGAAGTTTAACCAGAAATGTCTGTCATACTAACTGTTGAAATCACACAGCATATAGTAGTTGTTTAATATGTTGTAGTGTATGCAAAACACTTTACTAATATTAATAGTATAAATATTACATTTAAAAACAAGCTAGCCGGCAGACTTCAGTTACGTCACGGCTGTCTTCAGTGATTCGCTGCTCACCGGCGGGCAGCACATTGTGATTGTAGAGCTTTTGATAATACAAAACTGTGTGTAATGCAACATGAATCATCAGTATTTTGGTCCATTTGTTTTAGGCCGTTCACTGGCATACAGATGCTTCAAAGCTGCAGTCTTTATTTACACTGTGTGAAATCTAAACTTACCTAAACTTCAGCACAAATCTTTCTGCCATGTGTTGTTTCCTTCATTAAATTCAAATCTATATATCAGTTTTTATTGTAAACTGAACTGGGTTAGCTGTCGTTCTCACGTGGCTGTTTGACTCTGAAATAACATTTCAGCTGTGATCCGTTCAGAGTGAAGCTGGGGCCGTTTCTCAGTCACGTCAGGGGAGGTGTGATTTCACCTGTGTCTGGTCCAGCAGTTTGGAGCATGGCTCTGTCTTCATCAGAGCTGAATGCTAAAGAAATAATTCATTTATTGCAAACAATACAGTGGCCAGCAAAACAAAAGGATGGTAACAATTCAATAGTCATTGGAGACCTGGCAGTGTTATATAAATGTAGATTTGTTTAGCTGCACTGCAGGTGGAGAGAAAGTTTTGTATGTGGAAGTGTCTGCAAACGTAAATAAATAAATAAGCAGCTGGTCGCTGCTGCAGACGAAATATGGTATCATGTGCTTTTGATGCAAGAACAAAAGTTAAACAATCGCTGCTATATCTGCCATCCCAGCAGCCCTTGATCATGTGAAAATTAGATCAGGATTCTTCTGTGGGGGAATGAGAGAGAGAGCGAGAGAGAGAGAGAAGCAGACAATGAGGTAGCATTTGTGTATCCGATGCATATACGTCTGCCTGTCATTGTGCTTTAATTGGCGTGTGCTGTGTTATATGTGTTACAGGATCTGTTCTATGTATGAACAGAGTTTACTGCAGCTGTGACTCTCATATACACTGTGTGTAACAGAGCTGCTGAATTATGACCTGCGCTGATCAATATTAATATCAATAGAGAGACTGATTAATGACCCCCACACACACAACACACAATCTCTTTAATATCTTACTTGTTTATGCTAGAAAGCAGTGGGACAAAACTGAGAGCAAATAGAGACTTCAGTCCCCTGCATGTCAGATATTTCTCAAGGAAAAACACTCTAGTCTTGTCAAGGTGTCACATGCTCAACTGTTTTTGAAGTTTTTAAAGAGTGAAAGCCATAAAACACAAGCATTGTGATGTTATGGGTTTATTAAAATAAGTCTGGATGTTTTGATAGCTGTGGATCAGCTGTGTGACTGCGGTGATGCCCTGTGACCTCCTCACCTGCTGTTCACCCACCAACAGTGTCAGCACAGCTGTTCAAAACACACACTCATAAACATCCTAATCCACAACACCAAAAAAGACCAGTACAGTCTGCTGGCTAATTCATTTTGTGTAGCTGTGTGTGTATGTTTATGTTTGTGTCTGTGTGATTGTTCATGTTTGTGTGTGTATTCATAAGAGGTGACAGGATCAGATGTGTTTGCATTTGTCGAGTCAGTGCAGTGTTTTGAATGTGAGCCCAGAGCAGATCAGATATCAGTTATATTGATGTGTTTGGCCACAATCATGTTGTGTGTGGTGGTTTAAAGCTGACACTGTTCACCTCCACACAGAGCACAACAGCTGAATGAACATCTCTGCTGTGTTCACACCAGGAGGACATCTGCAACATCACAGAGATCCACTCACAGGTGGACAGTCACACTGATCATCTGTAGATCTGGAAATGAAGAGTTTAGAGTTTGAAAACATTTGAAACTTTGTGACTGAGAATAAAAAATAAACCTTTAAAAACCTGCTCTATTTCTAAATCACTCATTAAAGAAACACATTTATGACACTGATTTTGTTAAAGATTTCAGATTCCTTCATTCCATTGAGGAACACAAGATCTTTTTTGGATCATTCCCGATCCTGCTGAGAATATAAACCATCAGGTTCTGTACAAGCCAAATGCCTGCTGTGGTTAAAGCCAGAAGAACAGGCCAAATACTGATTGCCAGATACAACAAAATGTGTTAAAAGTATTTTCACTGGTGCTGTCAGTGTTTTGGGTGCCACTGTATATTTTTACCCAAAGCCACATTTACCCTAATAATATCATGTAGAGAGACACACGCAGTTCTGCAACCGCTGCTGTGGATCATGACAAACCCTGCAGGCAAATCTCACTTTATACTCTCTCTCTCTGTCCCATATTTCCTAAAATTGTACTAGTGGAGTACAGTTTGTCTTACTGATTTGCATTTGGATCAGAAAACAGCTCAACCTTTTAGATTTTCTGAAGAAATGCTGAATAGCTTTACTGGTGTGTTTTGGGTGGTTGCTAGACTTTGTAATAAACCATATAATATATATGATTTCTTTATCAATTTTGGAATTGTTCCTCAATATGTTCCTGACAGATTTCGTGAGTGTGATTGAAATGTAACTTGCATCCGCAGCACAAACTGAGCTGTTCAAACCTGTAAGTGTGAGCGATGGAAACAGCAGGGTGTGTATTAAAGGACTGTTAGAGTCATCTCTGCATGAACACACACACACACATCTATAGCCCCAGCTGTGCTTTGTGTGGGAAAGCAGCTGTGCTCTGCGTGTCCAGCTAACTGTGTTCTCCTCTCTCACACTTCTGCTTAAGCCAAACACAACCACAATCCTCCATTTTATTAGCACTTCAACAAGCGTTTTCCCATCCGTATGCTTTATTAAAAGCTATATTTCAGAGCACAGAGAGACAGACTGAATGAGAGATAGATAGAACAGGACAGGAGCGAGAGACGAGAGAAAGATGACACTGTTGAGCCACAGCAGCTGGGAGATTGTTAGCAGTAACTGAAGGTTTATGTCATGGAGACTTGAACTGTCTCACTGTTGTCAGCTCGCGGGGGCTGAGCGGTGCACACGTGTGTGAGAGATGACCTCATTTACTCTGAGCGCTCAGAAACCATTACAACAGTGATGCGTCCCTTCCTGAAATTACACCTAAAAACTGGCCATTACATCATGTCACTGGAGGCTGCGTTTACCTCCCTCAATCTTCAAAAACAGCATGAAATAGCTTTCACAACACATTAAGCTTGTGACATTTCAGAGTGAAATAGAATAAAAGGAAGTGATGTAATGAGAGGCCTGATTGTGTCACTGGGATTTGATTGGAAGATGGAAGGTGGGCTGTTATACAATAGGTTAATATTATGTTTCCCCACCCACACAGCTTTGGTGATGTCAGCAGGAAATAAACCATCTCAGATGACGAGGAAGTTTTTACAACTGGTGAAAATAATTACAAATTATTATAAAGACTATCTGAAGATGCTAGCTTCTACAAACAGCATGCCTTTTAAAGCCACACTTACTGAGAGCTTTCAAAAATGCTATATACAGAACATTGGGCTCTCAAGGCATGATTTTTCTCTATTTTTTTATCTGTTTTATAAAACATGGTAGTTGTGTAGCAAGACACTGAAAGACAGTAAGACATGAAAATACAGTAAAAGCATCTAATGTATAATTGGTGTATAAATACACCAACATTAAAAAAAAGAGCTGCAGCATAAACAAGTGAAGCTCAGACTGACACACGTAATCAGAGAACAGATGCAGTGGACTGTAGGACAGTAAAAGGCTTGTGTTTGATACATTCCCAACCAATACAGAACGTTTGTTCAGTGCTTTACTCATTTTAAATGTCCTTCATTAGAGGGCTGTTCTTAGCAAAAATTGATATCTGCATTAATTAACAGAGAGACAGACAGAGAGCTTTATGTAGTATTATGTATTATGTAGTATAGTATAGTATGTAGTTATGTAGTATAGTATGTATAGTATTATGCAGTATTTTTTAGGTCTGCTTTCCTTGTGGACAGTAAGAGCAAGACAGAGAGAGAGAGAGAGAGAGAGAGCATACTGAAAACATTTCAACACAGTA
>JAZGTH010000072.1:5852500-6342500 GCA_036877525.1 Chromobotia macracanthus | reverse complement strand
GGGGGTGGTTGTAATATGTGACATCAGTTTCCCTTGCTTACTTTGTCTTGTATGTTTTTGCGTTTTGCTTTTAGCTCAACTAGCCACATACATATGCCTAAACATACACTCACATGATAATTTATACATGCAAATCTGTTTGTGGTATTTATTTTTTAATTTCTGGCAAAAAATATTCTTAAGTCATTTTATTGTAACATTATTTTCATTTCAGGAATAATCTTCTGTTGACATTTGTTAAGATTTCATTATATATTTGTGTCCTTTTTGATGAATGGCAAAGAATTCATTAGTAATCAAAAAACTACATATCCCATCAGCCCCCTGTGATTTAGAGCAATCTCATTGGCTGACATGCATCCAGATGAGAATGCAGCAGGGAAGCAAATGCAGCAAAAGAAAACAGGCTGAATTCATCAGAAGGAGAACTGAGTAAAACAGCTTAATTATTTTACTGCCATTTTAATATTTAAATAACAGTATTAATGTAATCGCCTGCATCTTATCACGTGTTTATTTAAAACTTGCAACAACATATGCCTTAGAAAAAATGTTTTTATATGTGTGTGTCTTGGTTTTAAACTAAATTGAACCTTAAATCTCATATAAGCCATATCCCTGTACTACAGTAGATCTGTTTCATTTTTCTTCAAATACAACATAAGGTGCTTTACTTAAAATACACAGACTTTATAAGAGGTGTAATGTGTGTGTACTGTGTCTTAGGCACATTAGTATTTTCATACCCAAAAATGGTTTTAAGCAAGTTATTTATATCTTTTGTTGTAGTGTCAGTGGCAATTATAAGTTTTTATTTTCAAACATTCTTTTTACATTAATTGTAATAATCCAGTGAGATTTTTGTATGCACAAGGAGACTGACAACAGCCAGTGCTCCACAGAGAGATCTGATCTCACAATCATCGAGTCTGTCTGTAATTACATTATGAACCAACAGAAAAACTGAGACAGACTGAATCCAGAAGAACTGTGGTAGTGTCTCCAAGACATTTGAAGAAACCTGCCTGTAAAGCTACCTGAAAAGCTATGTGCGTGTTTACCAAGGACAAAAGAGGTTTTAACCAAAGGGTGTTCACACAAAATATTTGATTTAGTTATTAGAAGTTAATTGATAAATAAAATCTATTTATGACATTATTTTTGAAAGCATCCCCACTTTACAGCATTTTTAAACAAGTGGCTGAAACTTTTCATAGCACTGTAGCTTTACAGGCAGGTTTCTTCAAGTGCCTTGGAGACACTACCACAGTTCTTCTGGATTTAGTCTGTCTCAGTTTTTCTGTTGGTTTATAATGTAATCACAGACAGACTCGATGATTGTGAGATCAGATCTCTCTGTGGAGCACTGGCTGTTGTCAGTCTTCTTGTGCATACAAAAATCTCACTGGATTATTACAATTAATGGCAAAAAGAATGTTTGGAAAAGTAAACTTATAATTCCTACTGACACTACAACAAAAGATATAAATAACTTGCTTAAAACCATTTTTGGGTGTGAAAATACTAATGTGTCTAAGACGTTTGCACAGTACTGAACTTTAAACATGCATGTGTGCATGTTTTTTCTATGTAACACTCAATGTGTCTGTCACAGAACTGTGTGCGTGTGTGTGTGTGTGTGTGTGTGTGTCATGTGTGCGTGTCTGTGCGTGTTAAGGGCTCACACTAACACTCGCTCCATGTGTTGAGTTCCCAGTTTCCAGGCATCTCTAATTGCAGAGGTTTAAATACCGACACTGCCAGCTAATCCAATTCTGTGTCTCTGAACACAGGAAAGAAGAAGAGCGTGAACACACGGCAGCAACAGAGAGAGAGAATGACAGAGAGAGAGGAGAGCTCAGATCACCAGTTTGAGAGCACAGAGGGGGAGAGATTGATATAAAAAACAGTTGTGATAAAGATGAGTGTATGATGAAATGAGATTCGTGGAGCTTTGAAAATGAGGGAGAGAGAGAAGGAGAGAGGGGATGTGTGGGTGGAAGACAAGAACAAAAAAGAAGGACTCGCCAGAACCATGGCGCAAACAGTAATGCATTTGCCTGCAACCTAAAAAACAGTTGATGGTTCAGGGAGACCCAGGTTCAAATCCTGTCTGTATCATGTCCTGATTTCATTCTGCTAATTTCCTGTGACAAAGGTGATAAATGCCCTGAAATAAAAAGAGAGAATAAGATAAGTGAGTTTATGCGCGAGTGAGACCTGAAGATCAGAAAGAAAGAGAAGGAGGTGTGACACGGGAGAAGAGGTGCAGGTTTGGAGGAGAAGAGAGAATAGTGTTCTTGTGTTTTGAGGATGTTTTGAAGCAAATAGGATGAGGCCTCTGTTGAAAGGACCTCAGTGTTGTGCTCTCTCTCTCGTTCCATGCCATATTGGGGCTAACACATTGCATACGGTCTCTCTCTCTCTCTCTCTCTCTCTCTCTCTCTCTCTCACACACACACAGATTATACTCCTGGGTTCATAAGCAGGGTTGTCCCAGATAAGGTGTTTGTGGATTCTCTGTTCGCTTCTTCGATGCATCACACAGAAAAAATCTCGGTGCTGCAGTTTTCACAGCATCTGACTCTACTGTGATGCATTCATAGGTTCATTTACCCCGAAATGAAAACTTGTTATTTACTGAAGTAAACATAAAAAATGAAAATGAAGCAAATGAGACAGCAGCTGACATTCCATCAGAGTTTAGAGTGTTTCTGTGAATATCACAGTTCATATGAGACATGTTTGTGTTTAAATCGAGATCTCCGACTCGTCACTGCTGTGCTTGAGAATTTGAGCACACTGTCTGACGTTAAGACACGTAAGATTTCTGGGATCTTTTCCTCAGGAGTAGCAGAATTCCCCTTCTGATCTCCACCTGATCTCATTAATGTCAAGGTGAAGCATCTGAGATATTAAAGCGATCCAATTTGTCATTCTTTTTCATGGTGATCAAAATCACCTTGTTAAGATTCCTCATCAGATGATTGGCTGACCCATGAGCAGCACACCTGATCTATGTGATCCAATCTCACTCAAATCCTGATCGGTCAAATTAGAGGGGTCATCGCTTTATTGGAGCCAATGAAATGGGTCATTCTGAGTGACGTTCACATGTGTTTGAGAGGCACTCTGGTAATACAGGGGTAATTGAACCGGTTTACATTTTCACTGAAAAATCAGGAAGAGAGTATTCAAGAGAGAAACAGACCTAACCTGCATGTGTGTGTGTTCAAGCATGATTGCACAGGTCTCTCTGAACAGATGATGTTTTAGTTTGTTTGTGTGTTTTAGCTGTATTGTTTGTTGGTGTAAGAAGTGTTTGTTTAAAAAGGTGTGTGTGTGTGCAAGATCAAGAAGAGAAAGTGTGTGTGTGTGTGTGTAAGAGAGAGATTGTGCAGTTGCTGTAATGCATTTGTAACCCGAGATTCAGGTGGTGATGCAGGCGGGCTTGCAAATACGTGCGTAGAATTTGTTTCCGTGGCAACAGGCATGAGTGAGTCAGTGCTGGTGAGCTTCTATTAGACAGAGAGAGAGAGATGAGGCAGTTTCCATAGCGACTCAGCATCACAGCTGCCTGTGTGTGAGAGAGAGAATGTATGTGTTTGTGTGGTTTTATATTATTTTGTGTGTCAGTGAAAGGACCTTGGTCTGTAACTTGTATTTTATTCTCTTTTTTGTGTCATTTTCTTCTTATATCTCCATCTTTTCCTGTCTGTCTCTTTCTGACACTATAGCTGTCTCTCTCTCAGTCTGTCTCACTCACTTTATTTTCTCTCACCCCCTCCCCTCTCTCGGGGTAAACAGATGTCGTGGTAGTTATTTATGTTTCTGCATGGTTTGGTTTTCACATGTATTATGTACTGAGCTTGCACACCACAGAATCACTGACTAACTGGACATCTCTGACTGCCCGCCACACACACACCCCACATACACACAGACGTGTCTCCAAGAACATATGTATATATGCAGAAGCATACTGCACACACTACAGTAAGAGAGCAAAGAGAGATAATCTAAACCAATAAACTGTATAGATAGATGGGGGATTCAGGGGGGTCAGAGACTGTACCACTGAGAGGTATAAAAACAAGAAACTGACAGTGAAAGTGAGCTATGCAGCACAGATTCAGAGATACAATATCAGAACAGAGTTTTGGAGGATAAGCAGACAGACCATGCCAGCAGAGTACAGAAATAAGCCAATCTGGCCAGACTGTGCCAACGATTTCAGAGTGTGAGGATTAAAGATTGAAACACTGGCTGTATTTGAAATAGCACACTACTCTCACTTTTTCTGCAGTGTATAGTATGCATGCACAGAATATGCACAGATTTGTGAGTTACTACAGTACATAACCTGTAATGCACATGGCAACAAAATAGGTACTAATCTGCTAAATATTAAGACAAGATAAAAATCAACAATCACAAATAACTGTATGGTCATGCTTAAAGTATAAAAAATTCCAAAATGTAGTTAATATTTTTCAACCATTTTTCAGCGAAAATTAAATTTGAACATAAAAAGATGTTGTGTATATATAAAATATTTGTATATATAGTCAGCTCTTAAGATGATTTACTAACTAAGCAGATCTTTGTATTTCACACTACAGCATTTGTTCTGTATATTATTTAATTGTGTGTGTGTTTAATCTTCACACAGATATCAGAGATCGCCGGAAGAAGCCGGTGATGATGTTTATTCACGGCGGCTCATACATGGAGGGGACAGGAAACATGTTCGATGCCAGCATTCTCGCCGCCTATGGAAACGTCATTGTGGTCACGATCAATTACAGACTGGGAGTTCTGGGTAAGTGTGACATCATAGTGTTTTATTTGTGCTTTCCACGTCTGTTCCTCTCAGCATAACCACTCAAGAAAAAACACTCAAATGAAAAGAATTATACCTCATCATTTACTCGCTCTTTTGTTATTTTAAACCCATTTGCTTTTCTTTCTTCTGTGAAATATTAGATGTTTTGAATGTCTCAGCTGCTGTTTATCATACCATGATAGTTAGTGAGGATGGGGCTCAAGAAATGACAAAAAGCACACAAGTATCAAAGAGGTTTGTGTTTTGATGCAGCAAGTTGTGCTGCAGCTGGTGTGATGTCAGTGAAGTCACACATCATCAGTTCTGGTGTGTCAAACCTGACACAGTATTTTTCGTACTGGTTTCAAAATTAAACAAGAATCATGAAGATTTGAGAGCTGTCATGTGACTTCAGAAGATTTGTCTGGTAATGATTCCCTCTAAAATGTTCTATTTACATGTGTTATTTTTAGATGTTTTAAAAAGTATTTAACACATAATATTTTTATTTAGCCACTTCTGGAGTTAACTTTGCCCCTTTATACGATAAAAAGAAAACTCTTACACTTTTGAATTTTCTTGATTTTTAATGCAGAATGAAGGCTTGTTGTCTGAGAACAGAGTTACCGCTCAATTTCACAGGACCCAGAACTTCCTGAGTGAATCTGCTCATCACAGGATCCAGACAGTGATCCTGTACATTAAACATCTCACAGCAACAGTCTGTCTGAGAACCTGAAGAGATTGTGAAAAACAGCCTGTTTGATGTTATAGAGCTTGATTATTGAATTTTATCAAAGCATCAGAGGAATTTTAAAAGATATTGTATTGTGTGTGGTTTTGAGTTGTAAGAGTGTTTTACAGTCATTACTTCAGCAAATGTGATGATCTGATCTCCTCCATCTTCATCACATTAGTAAGTGACCCTCATCCAGGACTGAAGAATGGCAGTAATTCCATCAGTAAGCAGATAAACCGAAACTCTAGAAGTCCAGTTACACTCTGCGTCCATTTTAAGATGCTGAAAAGTGATTTTAGAGTGAATAGAAGAATCACAATAACCCAATCAGGAGGAAGTAAAAACCTTCATCTCACTTTCAGTCACTCTGAACTGTAGAAAAGACCCAATTACTGCTACATTTGCAAGCTGTTAGTAATGACATTAAAACACACCTAATGATGCTTAAGTTTCATCCTCAGTTTAGGTGTCACAAGTTTTTCTGGCGTGGGTGTTCAGGGTGATGGGTCTTGCTGTATCCTATGTTCTGTGTCGAACCCTCTTCCTCTTTCTATGAATGCCTGATTAATTCTGGAGAGTTTACATTCAGAGAGACAGATTGAATATTTATGTGAACACACTAAATGGAGGTGAAATGAGATGATATCAGTCAGATATCAGTCACTGTTGTGAGGTGGTTTTGTCCTGTGTGTGTTCTCAGGTGTGTATTTATTCCATACACTGGTTACAAGCCTCTTTCATTAACTGTTCTCATATCAGGTGGGTAAGCAAAGCATTACTGTGTAAGAATACTAGGGTACTGCTTACTGCATACTATTCAGTATAAACTAAATATGAGCTACAGACTAAGAGTATGTACATAATTTACTGTAGTGTTCCATGCAGCATGCTTTCATTCATACAGTACTGCACACATTGACAAATGATACATAGTATACATGCTACAAAAACAGAATTTTTGTGATATCAGGCTACTGTTACTATACTACAGTATGTAGTGTGTATACACAGTAAGCGAATGTCGTGTATGCATAGAATCCTCTGATGACCTTATATTTGCCAAAGTATTTAATGTACAACAGAGCGTATCCCACGATGCACTGAGCTGTTAAGCTGTTTTACAAAAATGCATTATTAACCATACAAGGTGATGGGGTCATGTGACAACAGTGTAGCCTGCTGCTACTGTTTCCCATGCTGTATTTGAAAACAGAGAGGATGATTATTAACACAGGTGAGGAAGTCTGGTACACTGAGGACAAATCATCTGGTGCTTTATCTCTCTGTCTCTCTCTGTCTGTCTGTCTGTTCTGCTTTACAGAGCTTTCTCTACAGCAGTGAAGAGAATTACTTGTTTGTGTCTTGCCATTTTAGCCCCATTGGATGATGGGATAGGATGAAGAATTTCAAACAAGAAAAAATAGCACAAAGGAAGCAAAATAAAAAGGGGTTAAAAAGGTTTAGCACAAAACTGGACTTTTATCCAGCATCCATAAACACACACACACACACACAGGCAATGTGAGCTGTATTCCTCTGTACCTTTAAAAGAGAGAGTGAAAGAGAGAGAGAGTTAAAGTGCAGAGACAGAGGGGAGATATGTGAACAAGCTAAAAATAACCATCAGAAGTGCCTTTATAAATCTGCAGTGAAGCAGAGAATTCATTTAAAGCAGTGATAATGCAGCAGGCTCATATACACTCACACCTCATTTTTCTGAATCCTGATTCACACTGGTTTACAGTGTTCTTTCACTCTAGTGTAGCTCTGAAACCAGTTACCGATGGATATGTGTTTACACTGAAAGTGAACCAGCTATGGGATGATGTTTGTCCCTCTGTATCTTGGAGGGGAAAACGGTCACATTTACTTCTGAATTTTTCATTTTTATTATTATTTACACAGTCATATCTGCGCAAGCTTACAAACATGATTTTGGTGCATTTATTATTGGTTTGACTAGTCAGTTTGTATAATAATTTGGAATATTTGTGGTGCAAAATTAAAGCATTAAAATACTTTAAATTATATTCCATTATGCACATATGTGGCCCTCACTGACAATGACAACAGCAGCTTTTTGAAGTTGGGATACAAATCACTAAGATTTTAAAGAGATACATTTATATTTCTGACAAATTTCTACCAGTCATCTCAGTGTAGAGTTCTGTCAAGTTTTTAAAACAAATTTTTGCAAAATTATTTTTAGAAATGCGTGTATGCACAGAGAAAACATTCTGAAATTATTTTACATTACAGTAAATCTTAAGAGTTCTAATACCCAAAGGATTCCTGCAGCTACTGCTTCAAAGTCAGTGTTTTTCCCATTTCACTAGTACATCAGTTTTAAATGTGTGCTGGGGAAACTGATTCCAGACCAGCAGTTACAGGCGGCGTGATCCTGGAGCAGCAGTTGAAATCCCCTGTTCTCTGATATCTACTGTATATTCATTTGCTCCGCCTGTGGCTGTCTGAACTTCCTCACGTTCAGTGAAGACTCCAGTGATCTGTGAATGCTCTCATGCGCACTGTGCACTGCATCATTCCAGCCGCATTAGCTGTGCGAATTATTCTTCTCATTCTGTGAACGTGTGTGTTTTCCACATATCGAGTCCATCTCTGCCTCCACCCAGCTGCCCCTCTGAGCCCATGATATGTGCAGCACAGCCATCTGCTCTGACTAATTAACTGATTAACTAATTGATGAACTCTGGGGAAGAACTCTTAACTGAGCCTGTCCTCTTCCTGCGTTTCCTGTCACCTCACACCTTGCTCGTGTGTTCTGTTCAGCATCTTCTCACCCTTCAGCAAATCTGTCCTGCTTGAAGATACAGATTGACTCTAATTAAGTTCCTGATTCAACACGAGTTTTATTTCAGCAGTTGAACTTTGTTGTTCATTATACTGAATTATAACTCACTTGCTGCCTTGCACCTTTCCAGGATGTTTGCTTTGAGCTTTTTGTTTCTGAAATGCACTTTTTTGTATAATCGCATGATTATAAATTTTAATTTAAGAGGTAACAATAAATGTTTGCAGAGTTGGAATGTGAGAAGATTATTTTTGTGAGTGTAAATGTCAGCAGAGATTTGAGGATGGGGGTGTCAGTATTACTGTTTCTAATGTTTTTCACCGCAGGCGAGCAGAGCAGAGATTTACTGTGATTAACTTGGTTGTTTATTTCTGTTTTAGAGTAAGATTGAAATTTAGACTCAACAGTGGGCCGCTGGTGACATTATTTGGTGGAGATAACAAAGTTTAAAGGAACAGTTGATCTAACAATATCACTATATCACAATACTTACTTACCCTAATGTTGTTTTAACCCTTCAGAATGAATCCTATTGTGTTCATGGAAGACAGGAAGCCACATGTGTTTGTAGTGACATAAGGGGAAGTTACAAGAAATGTAATTTTAGCTGATGTCATAAGCCCAGCAGCCTCATTTGTTTTAAGATCATTTCTAAACACACCGCTAGTGTCTCTCCAGTTCATCTTTCTCTTACAGTAACCTCACATCTACTGGTAAAACAAGACAATAGTTTCTGCTGTCTTTAGTAAGAACACAGAATATTGTTTTTCTGTTTGTGGATTATTGATGTTACATCAGAACTCGTGAAGCAGAGCTGATCAGCTGCTTTACTGTTCCTCAACCAGTACCCTCCGTTCAGAGAGAGAAACAGCCTCTCTCTTCCAGAGAACAGGATGGACAAGTGGAGCTCTGAGGTCAGTTCCTGCAGCCGCTCAAACAGGCCTGTATTTTGCACTCCGTAACTTTTAAAAGTTAATATGCCTTGTTTTATTTAAAGTATTTTTATTAAAGGGCGTAACGAGGTTTCAGAAATATGCTCTGGTCACTTTGTTAACTATAAATTCATCCCCAAATTCGTCCCATGTTTGCTTAATTTAAAAATGTCTTCAGGTGTTATATTCAGTTTCTGCTGCAGTGGAAATTTATTCATGTCTTTCTCTGTTTTTCTGTCTTACTCCACCTGTCTATGTCTCCACCTTTATTTCATGGCGTCTGGGCAGAAGAGTGTAAGTTCAGTGCTATGGATGAAGCAGACAGAGAGATGAAGACCTCTCATGGTCTATCTAGATCATACAAACCCATTATTTTCCATTAATAAGTGGAGCATGGAAATATTGTTGAAATCTATTTTCAAATCTGTGGCTCATGAATAACACATTCATGAAGGCAATTACACTGCTGGATGTGCTCTCTCTCTCTCTGCTCTCTCTCTCTTTTGCCCTCTTTTCTCCTTCATTTCTAAGCATCTCCTGCTTTTATCCCAGATTCTGTTCACACACTGTACAGGGTTGGAAATGAACCAGGTCTTGGTGCAAAAAATGCACTGAAAGTGACAAAATGCCCCAAATATTTAAGAAGTGAGTATTTTTTGTGAATGAATCAGTGCTTATTTATCTTTAATATTACCATTAATAATAAAGGTTCAGCTTTATGTCACTGATACAACAGGGTCCAAAAGTCTGAGAAAATGCAGAATCAGTTTAACAGTTCAGGCTGTAATGGACATTCTGTCTGTCTCTCTCTTTCTCTCTCTCTCTATCTTGGGTGTGAGTTCAGCTCTGAACTGCTGGTCTCAGCATCAGATCTGCAGGAGTTTCAGTTCACAGGATCTCACAGAAGATCTCAGCAGTGTTCAGGGTTTCACATCTGGTTGATCATTTTCTTAAACTCTAATATGATATTCTGCAGCACTCATTGACGCAACTCGTTGTTAAAGATAATCACTGCATTTTTGCAACATTCACTGTCGTGTCTGTACGGTCATGAAACACATCCCTCTGAAGAAAGAAGTGGCTGGTTGCCAGGCAACAGCAGAAAACAGCTGAACAGAGGAAGGTGGGTATGAAGGCATGAGATCCTCACCTGCCTGCAGCAGCCTGTTTTAACACCTGTTCATCAGTGTTACACAAGGGATTGTGCTGCAGAGTGTAAAAACATGATTGTATTAATATATAGGATCTCACGCTGTTGCATGTGTAACTACAATCAGCTGTAGTTCAGAAAAACTTTGTTATCCCACTTTTTGTTTAAATGTATAGCATAATTAAGAGCCCTAACCTTTTAAAGATGTCTATAAATTCTGCCTGTGTAGACAGCTAGGAAGGGTTCAGAACAGAACGATATTGATGCCCTCAGTCATGAACATATGCCTCTGTTTCAAACAGGATGTAAATAAGCCTGACAGAGGCGGAGCTTCTTGTATCCATCAGAACAATGTCATTATCAGCCTGTGGGAGTTACAGACCTCAAAACCCTGTTTCACCATCAGTAACAAACGCTTTCAGAGGAGCTCTGTGCCACTGTGTGATGTGCGCTGTGTCTGATGTGTTTCTGTTTTGGAAGGTTGTAATATACCCTGTATGTTGTAATTTGTCACCTGCCTTACAGTTTTGACTTCTGGAAAAAACATGGCAGTGTGACTTTTATTCATTCCTCTTAGTTTCCTTGACATGCCCTATTTTTACTAACACACACACTGCATCTCAGATATTGGGTCTGAGGACATGCAGAATTTAAGCACAGGGTCTATTTATATAATTGTCTTTTTCTGGGGTTCTCAGTGTTCTAGAGAAAGTTATCTTTCAGCGATCTTTCAAGTGCTTTCTTAGACGTGCAGAATATGTTTGAAATTTCTTTTTTACTTTCAGCGTAATATTTTCAGGGCTGAAGCAGAAGTTCAGTTAAAATTGTACTGCAGACATAAGCCCTTTAGTTCTCGTTTACGCTGCGACTCAGGCGTTTTATACAGCCTGTTTTAATGAGCGTTACTCCATATTATTCATACAGATCTATAACAGTGCATGAGATTCACATGTTACAGTGTGTGAGTTCTTAAAGGGACAGGTCACTAAAAAATGTCTGTAGAGTGCAGAAGATGATTGGCAGTGTTGATGCTCTGTTCCTCTCTCCAGTCCCTGCTCACCATTTCCTTGTTTTGGATGGAACAGCAGAAAGAATGAAAGTCAGAAGGGTTTTTAACAACACAAGGGTTTATATAACAATTTGTGCTTTTGCTACCTGGAGAAAAACGGCCTTAGTGCCTACACTTGCTAATCACTGGATGACCATAGATGATAACCAAACTCCTCTAGCCAGCAGTGATAACAGTTAAACCAGCACTCAGTGTTACTGAAGAAAATCTGCCAAAGCGTTCATAACTGAAATTAAAGACACGTGATTCACTTTCAAGAGATGTTTAAACTGGGGACTTTGAATGAATCAGTTGTGTTTTCTGATTCAAAGTGTGATGAATCAGTCAGACTTCCTGTGGGCTACATCATTACACCAGTGAACGAGTGGTGAGTGACTCTTATGTTTGTGAACAGTATCCAGCGCAAAGCGTTTACACATTGTCATTTGTTTCAAAAAAACTGAGAAAACTGTCCTGTAATAAACATCATTTATACTGCAGATATTATAACTAGTACTGTAATGAGCTCTTCCACACAGAGCTTCTGACACCTTCAAGATACATGTTACAAATACATTTGTTTCAGGGTACCAGCATCACTTCTTTCATTTTTCAAATGTACTTTTCTTGGCCCGCGAGTGCTTCATCTTGGTCAACATATTGTTTGTGCTCTGTTTATTCCTCTGTTCCTCACTGTCTGTTGTCTGATCTCTGGTCTGACTCTCTCGCTCTTCTGCAGGTTTTCTGAGCACTGGAGATCAGTCTGCTAAAGGGAATTATGGCCTGCTGGATCAGATTCAGGCGCTGCGCTGGCTGAACGAGAACATCGGACACTTTGGTGGAGATCCAGAGAGAATCACCATCTTTGGATCCGGTGCTGGAGCCTCGTGTGTCAACCTGCTGATCCTGTCCCATCACTCTGAAGGTGTGACACCCTGTTCTCATCATCAACAGTTAAACAAATCCATGACAAAAAGATATTTATTGTTATTGACCCACCCACATGTTGGGTCAAACATGAGATTTTTTTGGTGTGAAAAGTTATAATAATTATCAGCAAATACCACTAAAGTTGTCACGTGACCCTGTGTGAGGAACAAATTACATTTGTGTGTGTGTTTCAGTGTCTGTTTCTCTGTGTGTGTGTGTTCAGTGTCTGTTTCTGTGTGTGTGTGTGTGTTTCAGTGTCTGTTTCTGTGTGTGTGTGTGTGTGTGTGTGTGTGTGTTTCAGTGTCTGTTTCTGTGTGTGTGTGTGTGTTTCAGTGTCTGTTTCTCTGTGTGTGTGTGTGTGTGTTTCAGTGTCTGTTTCTCTGTGTGTGTGTGTGTGTGTTTCAGTGTCTGTTTCTCTCTGTGTGTGTGTGTGTGTGTGTGTGTGTGTGTTTCAGTGTCTGTTTCTCTGTGTGTGTGTTTCAGTGTCTGTTTCTGTGTGTGTGTGTGTGTGTGTGTGTGTGTGTGTGTGTTTCAGTGTCTGTTTCAGTGTCTGTTTCTGTGTGTGTGTGTGTGTGTGTGTTTTCAGTGTCTGTTTCTGTGTGTGTGTGTGTGTGTGTGTGTGTGTGTGTGTGTGTGTGTGTGTCTGCTCTCACAAGATCACACATGCGATGTCAGTTTATAATGAGAGCTGTGAGATAAATATAAAGATGTGAGACACAATCATAATGAGCAACATGTAACAGAAGTGTTGAGCTGATTCTTAATTGATTTCATAGGGAACTGCTGCTGGGGGGTCTCATATTCTGTGTGTGTGTGTGTGTGTGTGTGTGTCTGTGTGTGTGTGTGTGTGTGTGTGTCATCTGAAGGGGTGAAGGGACGTTTTAATAATTAATAACAGAATTTGCAGATGAAACAGTGGGACACTTTACATAACGGTGCAGCAGTGCTGAAAAACAAGATGGTTTCCACACTGGAGAAGCTTATGTTGATTCTCTCTTCCACAAGTAATGGATCAGATCTTGCTGTATTTACAGCACTTCTTAAATCAAAGCCTCAGACCACCAGCTCAAGCTGCTGGGTTTCACCTTCCTGGACGCCAGAACCTTCTGACACAGCAAGCCAGAACCTCTAATCTAGTGTTAAAACTGTCATATGATGAGAAATCACATTTCATGTGATCTTTTAAAAAATAAGAGTTTGAAACACTTGAAACTGTATATCTCAGATAAATGTGATGATCTGACCAAATTATTCAATCAGAGTTAAGAATCCATTCATTGAAATGGACGATTGATTTTCAAAAAATGCCATTGCTGCAGATTGTGACTTGACCCCATTTTTCTGCTGAAGTGGAGAAAACATCTTCTTAATGTGCTCATACTCGCGAGTCTCTATTATTCTAATGATGCGCTCTTTAGAAAACTTAATGGTTTAAAAAATGTAATCATCATGAATCACATTATTCAAAATCTTGCTAAAATGTTTAAAATCATTGCAATTGTTGTGAATATTCGTTATTAATATTCGTTATTAAGTATATCAATTATTATTTTACCCTTTTCAACTGATTTCAATCTGTCATTCAGTCTGTCATTTCCCTATGATTGTCAGGTAATTAATGGTAAAGAACTAACAAAAGATGTTTCTCATATCTACAATAGTTACTGTTACCCACTACAACCACTGTGTGATGTTCTGAGATAGTTATTGTCTTTTACCGGTTGTGATTGCAGGTCTGTTCCAGCGGGCCATCGCTCAGAGTGGATCAGCCATATCCAGCTGGTCTGTGAACTACCGGCCACTGTTGTACACCAAGATCCTGGCCAAGAAGGTGGGCTGCAGCTCCAGCGACACGGCCGACCTGGTGGACTGTTTGCGGAGAAAGAGCTTCAGAGAGCTGGTGGAGCAGGACATCCAGCCCGCGCGCTATCACATTGCATTCGGACCCGTACTGGACGGAGACGTCGTCCCCGACGACCCAGAGATCCTGATGCAGCAGGTGACATGCTCTTCAGGTTCTGATGTTCTTTGGAGTTGATTGTCAGAGCAGATGGTGTGTGTGACGTCTCTGTTGTGTCTGCAGGGGGAGTTTCTGAACTATGACATCCTGCTGGGTGTGAATCAGGGAGAAGGGCTGAAGTTTGTGGATGACAGTGAGGGTGAGGATGGAATTTCTGCTGCTTCATTCGATTACACCATATCCAACTTTGTGGACAACCTGTACGGATATCCAATCGGTGAGCTTCCTGACACACACACACACGTGTGGCCTGTATTGAATGTGATGAGATCTAATAGTGCCAAGACAAAGGGTCTTTTTACTGAGTTTTTATGCTGAGTTTAATATGATTCACAAAAATGGTTCAGTCATTCAGAGCACGTCTGTAAGACTGTAACAAATCATATTAACATTAAAACATTTAAAACATTAAAATTAAATCTTTAAAACATTAAAATATGCTACTGAAAGTGGTATCATTCATATTTAGTTATACAGATATGACAATACAGACACACACACACTCTTCTAGTGGTTGTTGAAGGTAATGAGTCTAATTTTACCTCTCACCTTTATATCCTTATATAGGGACAAGGTGCCCTGTTTAGTGTGACAGCCAGCTCAGAAGCAGGTCTCTCTCTCTCTCTCTCTCTCTCTTTCTGTTCTTTATTTAGGTAAAGACATACTGCGTGAGACTATCAAGTTCATGTACACTGACTGGGCAGATCGTGATAACACTGACATGCGGCGTAAAACTCTTCTTGCACTTTTCACTGACCACCAGTGGGTGGCGCCGGCGGTGGCCACAGCAAAGCTGCACTCAGAATTTCAGTCTCCTGTGTATTTCTACACCTTCCATCACCACTGCCAGACGGAGGCGCGGCCCGAGTGGGCTGATGCGGCGCACGGGGACGAGATTCCGTACGTATTCGGTGTTCCCATGGTGGGTGCCACAGATCTGTTTCCCTGTAACTTCTCCAAGAACGATGTGATGCTGAGCGCCGTGGTGATGACCTACTGGACCAACTTCGCCAAGAGTGGGTGTGTGACCTTCACGTCCCGTCTCTGTGTCAGTCTGCTGAAAGTCTGAAGAAGAAAGAATGGCTTTATTTTCTGTTATTCGAGGTGCTTGCTAAGGATTTCTGAAAACTGTATTTTTAAACCTCTTACTGTGTGTGTTTCACTTTGTGTCATTTGTGGTACTGCCACAAATGACACCTGAAATCATGTGAGGAGAGGTTACTGTTTACAGATTTTGTCCCACAGATTTGAAGCACCAGCTGAAGCACAAGTAACACATTAACACTCATTCAGAAAGCCTTAGCAACTGCATAGCAATGACCTGGCAACAACCTGAACACTCAAGCACCATGGTGATGTGTTTTGCATGAGCAAGCACCACCCGCATTTTCAACAAATGCAAAAATTCAGCATACTGTACATAAAAATACACCGTATTTTAATTTTAAATAGTACAATTATACAAGTCAAGACAGTGAGGGGCTATAAAATCAAATCAATAAAAATGTAAAAATATTGTTTCAGAGCTTTCTGCTCACACAGAGAGCAAATGAAATTATGTGAGGTAACTGAATAAAATTCTTTCCTTGTGGGATTTTATTTTCCTCTCACTTTGTGTTTCATTCTTTTTACTAGTGATCCGAACATTCCTGTGCCGCAGGATACGAAGTTCATACACACTAAACCGAACCGCTTTGAGGAAGTGATCTGGACCAAGTTCAGTCCTAAAGACAAGCAGTACCTGCACATCGGGCTGAAGCCTCGCATCCGGGACAACTACCGTGCCAACAAGGTGGCCTTCTGGCTAGAGCTGGTTCCACATCTCCACACCATTAACATGGGCATCATTGACCCGAACACGCGACTGCCGCCTGGAGGCCGTGAGCGGCCTGGCTGGAAGGGTCCAGCACAGAGTCCTGGCACACGCTCCACACGCCACCCCACTGTCTCCACCTACCCACCCGATCCAGACCTAGAGGGTTCTGAGCGCCCTCGCTTCTCACCCTTCCCAGACGAAACGCGGGACTATTCAACAGAGCTCAGCGTGACCGTGGCAGTCGGGGCATCGCTGTTCTTTCTTAACGTGCTGGCGTTTGCTGCATTGTACTACAAACGAGACAAGCGCCACGAGCTGCTTCAGCGGCGCCACCGCCGCCTGTCTCCCCAGCGTGGGGTGGGGCCAGGAGTGGGCATTGTGGGAGCCCCACCCCATAATGACCTGGCACTGAGCCAGGAGGAGGAACTAATGTCCTTGCAGATGAAGCAGCAGAGGGTGGAGCTCGACCATGGCACACCTCTCCCTCCACGTGGTCTCCATGCCGACCTGGAGCCCCTGAGACCCCCCGTGTGCCCACCAGACTACACTCTAGCCCTGCGGCGGGCGCCCGAAGACGTGCCGCTCATGACAGCTAACACTCTCTCTATGATGCCCAGCACAATCACAGGCATGCAGCCCCTCCACGCCTTCAACACTTACCCCCCTGCACCTGCACCGAGTGCTGGACACAGCAACAATGCCCTGCCCCACCAACACTCCACCACACGGGTATAATGGCCCCTCAGAGGGGCCTGGGGCCCCCACAGAAACACAGACCTCCAGAACTGAGAGTGGTGCTCTACATGGACAGTGTCCAACACACCACTTTTTGCGTCCTTTTTAACTCGAATCCGTACCCAGCGCAGTCTCTTTCTGTCTGTTTTATTTTCGTGCCCTTCTGGTTCTTGGTTTGAGTAATGGAGGTTTTGGGCAGAGAAACTGCTGCCAGTCTGTTTCCCCAGCAGCTGTCACAACACTGAGCTCCTCAACACTTTCATTTTTGTTCCACTTTTCCTTTACTCTCGTTCCATCTTTCTTGTCTTATCTTTCCCTGACTTCTCTGCTGTAGCTGTTTCTAGTTCCCAAAACAGAAGTTTTTCTTATTCTGAGCTGTTTTATAAATCAAGAAGACATACATGTAAAATATGTATTATTGATCACTTATAAGACTGTGAATGAAAGAAAAGATTCTACTGTCTAATTTTTACCAGCATTCTTGTGCCAAGTACTGTGATCATCGTCCAATCAGACGCAGTCTCATGGACAGACATAAAAGAATTGACTGAACTGGATCTATTCAAAGAACTGAGGAAAAAGTGCCAAAATGTCTTTTTCTTTTCTTTGCTCTTTCTTTCTTTTAGTTGATTTTTATTACAGTTTATTTTTGCTTTTTGTTTTTCACTGTCACTGAAAAATGAAAACTACAGGAAATATCTACAGAAAAGAAAAGATACAGAATTTTTAAATTTTATCTTGATTACACTTTATGAAATTTGCATGATTTATTTTTTAAGAAGAGAGAAATGGACAGAATGAACAGAATTTGTTTCGCATTTAAGACTCTTCTTGCTTTGTCTTATTGTTGCTCTTTTTCTGGAACCGTCTTTTCTCTTTTTTTCTCTCTCCATCTCTGTCGCTCTCTCTTTCTCTTTTTTTTACATCAGCTATATTTTGTGCACTTAATTTCGCAATTCTTTTCTGTCTCTCTGTAGATACGTGATCATAACCGGAAATGAAAACTGATTCTTGGTGATAATAAAGAGCATAAATAGTTCCCCTCTTTTTGCATTAATAATTATGGAAGCCGTACAACAAAGACTGATTAGATCCACCAATCTGCTTCTGTCTTTTTATAGCCCTTATCTTTCTCTCTGCTCGTATATTCCTCTGTAGTAACATTGGTCACTGTGCTACACCGTGTCCCTCTGTAAAGACTCGGACTCTGCTGATGTGATCAACACCTGCACATCTGTGTGTCTGTGTTCTCTCCGTCTGGAGCTCAAGAGAGCACACAACCCACCCAGAACATTTCTGACACTGTAACCTTTGAGTGATACTCTCAGTTTGAACTCACCTGTCATCAGACGAACATCTTGCGTTATGCCTCATGATCAGACCCACTGATTCAGCCTCTCATCTCTGTTTATATTCTGAAATCTCTCTTTCAGGGTGCTGAGAGTGATCCGGGTTGAGTGTGTGTGAGTAGGTGTGTATGAAAACATAAATATGTAAGTTGGGAACAGGACAGATGCGGTCTCCGAGGCCTAGATGCTTAAAAGCTTCTGGAATCTCAGCGGTTCACGTATAAGGTTTGGTGTGAAACATCCGCTCAAGCTTAAGAAACAGAGACATGAGCCACATTTGCGCTGAAGAACTGACTGCAGCCTCAGTAACTGCACTGGAGTGGATGAGGCATCTTCCCTCAAGCCACTTTAATACACATTTATTATCCGCACACACTAAAGCAACTGTGTGTGCTGATCTCATTTCCTTCATCTGTTTGATTGATTTTGTCTTGTTTTTGAAGTTTCTGTAAGTGGAAGGATGAAAACACACAATGGCACTTCCTGTCATGACAGAAGTTTTATCCTGACAACAAAAAATAACACAAGATGCAAAATGTACATTTTTATAACTGTAAGAGGTGACATGGTCTTTGTAAATATTTTGTTAATCATATCCACTGTAAAAACAGGTGCAAGTTTATCCAGCCAATCACATCTCTTCAACCATAATTCTGAACACCCTCATAAGAGATGCCAACTCGATCATTTGATTGATGAAGGTTTTTTCAAGACATGAAAGATTCTTTCTGACAGTGTTTGAAAAGCATTCAGTTGTAATGAATGTTGAAGGGCAACTGGAATGAAACAAACCCACTTTACAGGAGATTCAGTCATGAAGGAACGCGCTTGATGGGAATAATTTCATCTGGGAGTTAAACTTGCTGCAAAACCTGACGTGCTTTAGTCTCCAGGGACAATATAGTGGATAAAGAGTTTCAAGCTGAACCTGACGTTTAGGAAGACAAAAAAGTGGAGGGTGGAACCAACCGGGGGCCAAAACAAGAAGATTTTGGTGACTGTTAAATGAGAAAGTTTCATGAGCGTCAATAGGTGACTAAGTCTAGCCATCATCGGTTATGTGTAGATGGATGTTTTATTTCCTTGTAAGAGGCTTGAGAATATAAATCGCTGGAGTCAGCAGCATTTTTTGAGGTTCTGCTGTTCTGAGTTTCTCTCCTGGCTGTTCTTCATAACGCTTCAGTCAACTAAATTACACTGTGGGATTGTTGTTTCTCTTACCTGGTTGTAAGTTCTTAGAAATTTAACGGTACCCAAACCATCAGAGATTTGCTGGGGTGGGAGTTCTGGTTTATCTCTTTGTTGTGAATTTGAGCTGCATTATATTTTAAAGTGCAGAATTTAAACAGTTCATATTTTTCTACTAAATAACGGGAGAGAAGATTCTGCTGGCAACAGACATATAAAGCACATTCTCACCAGACGCATATGGTGATATTTTTGTCTGGATTGTTGATGTATTATAGAGGATTTAAAAAGAAAAACAAAAAAGAAAAAATACAGAGAAACAACTGCTGAGTATTAAAATGCTTGGTCGCCAAAAAAAGACTTGCACCTGTTGAGTTTCATTCTGTTAAATTTCAGCAACGTGAAAAGGCTTGAGATACGGGGACTGTATGACTGTAATGGGTATAAAGAATGAAATACATATTTCTATTTCCTATACAGGCTACTACACACTATATGTTGTGTATCTGAACTGGACAACATTAAAAATGTTATTAAACAAACACAGCTCCGCCTCCCTATTATTTACGTTATCTGAAAACTCTGTGAAGTAAATGTTGTCTAGTTATCAAGCGCAGAAATAATATGGACCATTGATTTTATTGATTTATTTACCGACACGTCCAGTCTAATGAGGTTTTATTTATTTGTACTTCCTGTCTTGTCCTTCAGGTGTCGCCATATCTCATTAATGAGGCCAAAAGATTGTGGGTATGCAGCAAACTCTGCTGAAGCCCTGCAGCTGAACATACATACATTTCAAAACACCAGAATATTCTTAAACAACAACAAATACACACGCAAACCTTCATTCCTGTCCTAACAGTAGTACTGAGAGTAAATCTGGTGTTGCACGTGTGATGTATTTCTGATTGAAACTGGATATTTAACAAGAAAACATGTATGCACATACAATTGCTTAACAAAACTGACAGAATAGTTCAAATAGCAGCACAATTGATGGATTTATACAAAAACAGAGTCTATACACACAAAGATAATTAAATAAAGTTGCTCTACGCGCATGTCTCAGATGCATCAGAGTCCAGGTGGCTGGAAACATCCAGGCGAGCTGTTTAGTGAGCCGCGGGGTCGCAGCGAGACCGCCGCTGGTCTCTGATGTTCATCCACTGATTCTCAGTCATGTCGGGCTTGTTCAGCAGGTCAGGGTGTCACTACAGTTTTGCGTCACACCCTGCAGCAAACGCATTCTCAAAGCACAGCAAACACCAGCGTTACAAACCCTGCAGCACGCTCTGTCTAGAAAAGCATCATGAAGATGACACAACCTGGAACTTGACATTTCTGCATTCAGTGGATGCTTCTTATTCACTTGGACTCAAACCCTCGACCCCAGAGCTCCAGCAGCTGCTTCACAAGAACACTTTAGATTTATGATGCACTAGTGTACTGAAGAATGGCTCACAATCAGCTGCGTCTGTCTGGGCATGTGTGTTGTGTGTATACGTGACTGCACCTCACAGCCACGCGTCATAAACAGTTTATAAGGCCCTCAGAGTTCATCTCAGCCGCCGTGCTTTTGGCAGGCAGGTGCGGCTGAAAGCAGGAGTCTGACTTTCCCTCGCAGGAAACTGCTCTGCACCTGCAGAAGATCTGAGAGACTGAAGACCTCCTGTGTCTGTATGCTGATATCAGCTGAATCATCTGAAGGGACTGTGGACTTGCCCTGCTGTGGAAACAGGATGGTCTCATTATGGAGAATTAATTTATTAGAAGGACACATTCAGCGGCTTGGCTTGTGGTACATTGTTACGATGTTAAAAAGACGATACATGCACATCTGCAAGTACACAACAAGTGAATTCTTCCATACGAAAATGTGTTAACCTGTGAAGTTGATGAAAAAACGGATTTTATAATACTAGTCTCATGTTAACATGATTTAAGTCTTGTGGCTGTATATTTAAAACCAACAGAATATGCTGTTGATAGCATTTAAATTAAATCTGGAATACATAATCTGGCAGAAATTGTTGTCATTGTGTATTGATCATTACAGTCTTATCTTATACCTGTTGCCCCGTTTCACGTCATGCTCAGCTGTGAATTCAAAAGTGATTGAACTTTCCTGATCCTGAAAAGGTTAAGACTGCCAGCATTGCAACACTCCACTCACGGACACACAGTTACAATAACACACACAGACGCACCACCTCAGCACAGCTTCACCTGGCAGTCACTGAACTGCTCTGAAAAAAGCACAATTCCCAGAAACATGCCGCCACACTGACTGTTGCACACAGAGAGAGAGAGACAGAAATTAAAGGGTAAACTGAGTGAACCTGCACGTTTGCACGATTTCTTAGAATGCCACATTAGCTGCCGCTGCAGTGGAGTATGAAACAAGAATTCACATGCTCTTAGACACACACACCCAAACTCAGACATTTACTCCATGAATCTACTGAATCTAAATGAAGACAAGCCTTCTGTTGCTTTTCTTTAAATCTAATTATAATTACTAGAAAATATCTTTCACTTTTTAATTTAAGCATCATTTTATAATTTTAGGTGTCTCTGAATCGTGAAATGGAGGTTTTGGCACATTTCTGTACAGCGCAGTAAATGCATCCACCCACCCGTCAGTGAATAATATACCTGTAAGTGTAGACTGTGCAGAATCTGGCCCAGACTGTGTATGTTACTGATGTTGTTATCCAGTGTGCTGAGCAGAGGTGAGCTGCTCACTGTGTTTCTCGCTGCACTCAGAGCCTGGACAAGCTTCGACAGTCCAGCCTGCACCTCTCCAGCCTGCACCTCTCCAGCCTGCCCCTCAACCTGAGCACATACACACACAGTCAGTCTGCTTCGGTACCGCTGTATTTACACAGTCACTGAGCACTGAAACACAACATCACGCCTCACTTCTGTTTGCTCCCAAACAGCAAAGTCGACGCTAGTCAGAGGAACACGGTACGATTTCATCTCCCCACAGCCACCTCTGCACCCTCGCTAAGAACAAAAGACAAACGATGTCTGATACACGAAAATAATGTGACAGTAATTTGATGTGCTGTATGAAGCGATGAGTGACCTCACCATGATGATCTCAGAGTCACGGGCTTCTCTCACGAAGTGATCCAGAACACGCAGGTCACAGATGGGTCTGAGGGGCGAGACCAGATCTCCACCCAGCCACACGAACACCATCAAAACCGTCACCAGATCTGAAAAAAACAAAATCAGTGTCAATCCAACTGCTCCACACAGAGTTCAGATCACTTCTGAAAACTTCACAGGTGGGTCTGTTTTCTCATCATATGTTGTGAAACATATCCAAAGTTGTTTGCTTAAAGCCATCTTGTTCAAAAGCTTAGCAGTGAAGAACCCAAGAGATGTTTTCATGGATGGGCCCTCCCTGGTGCCCTGTGAGCAAACTAAACCACAGAGAACATTACCAGGCCACATCTCAACACCAGACCTGAGACAATATTTCTGTCTAATGTTCTCCTGATGAGGGAATGTGCATCCTTTAGTGATCCTACGATACATCTTAGCACAGAGGATTGTGGGTAATAACAGGACACTTAAACGTTTATGCTATAAGAACACTGAATACTTTGAATTCAATGAAAATGATGCATTACAAGGACTTATAGGTAGGGTAGCCACACACATAGATTTATACATTTAATCTACACTGTGACTTAACGTGTCACGTTTGTGTATGCAGTTACTCTAACAGGATGGCACCTCTCATTGCACTCAAACTATAAATGGATGGCAGCGGTGGGATTCGAACCCACGCCTCCAGAGAGACTGGAGCCTAAATCCAAGCCACGCTACCTTCATGTGCGTTTACTAGCTGCTCGTTTACACGCGTTTCTGATCAATCACAACGCGTCATAAAGAGTTAATAAAGAGTTAATAAAGAGTTAATAAAGAGTTAATAAAGAGTTAATAGAGTTAATAAAGAGTTAATAAAGAGTAATAAAGAGTTAATAGAGTTAATAAAGAGTTAATAAAGAGTTAATAAAGAGTTAATAAAGAGTTAATAAAGTTAATAAAGAGTTAATAAAGAGTTAATAAAGAGTTAATAAAGAGTTAATAAAGAGTTAATAGAGTTAATAAAGAGTTAATAAAGAGTTAATAAAAAGAGTTAATAAAGAGAGTTAATAAAGAGTTAATAAAGAGTTAAAAGAGTAAAGAGTTAATAAAGAGATAATAAAGAGTTAATAAAGAGTTAATAAAGAGTTAATAAAGAGTTAATAGAGTTAATAAAGAGTTAATAAAGAGTTAATAAAGGTTAATAAAGAGTTAATAAAGAGTTAATAAAGAGTTAATAGAGTTAATAAAGAGATAATAAAGTTAATAAAGAGTTAATAAAGAGTTAATAAAGAGTTAATAGAGTTAATAAAGAGATAATAAAGTTAATAAAGAGTTAATAAAGAGTTAATAAAGAGTAAATAAAGAGATAAGATCACTGCACAGAGAGGACCAGAAAGACTCCCGGTATGTGATATAATCTGCATTTGTGTATTTCTATAACATCTTTATTATTTTGCCGGACTGCTCTTTAATGTTGGAACAGAGGGAAGAGCTTCACACCATGCTCTCAGTGTTAACATTACTAACAGAAGTTACGAGTCTATCACTCAGAAAACATCACAAGTTCACACGGCTTTTCTACAGAAGCGCAGAGCGGAGGCGCGCAGCTCAGCTCATGTCGACATTCACATCACGGAGAGTCACATATATCAGCTTACGAAAGCAAAACGAGCTTAACTGACCTGAGAACTGTTGCATCCGAAAAGTGCATGTTTACGATGCATAACGCGTTTAAACCCTGCACGCGACTTCAGCCTCGAGCGGGTGTCGCGCCGCCCGCGCCGCCCGCGCCGCCGCAGTGACGCTGACGCTGCGATGCGCGCAGCGACTGTGACGACAGAGAGCGGACGAGGAAGCGTGTGGTGATCAATATTAACAACGACATGTCATTATTATTAAAGCAATTATTATCACAGATTTATTCGAGAATGAAACTTTTATCAGACTGAAGAATGAAGACGTGTGTGCGCTTACGGCTGTGAAATATCATTTCTTTACGTTTGACAACACCACCATCTAGTGTTCACATGTGAGATGACAGCCATGCAGCTGTGTGTGCAAGTGCACATTTAACATGTTACACAGGTCACATTACTGACAGTGAGGGGTGCAAGTGTGTCTTTTAACGGTGCATATAACCATCACATCTTCCATCATAAGTGCCATGTGTTTGTAGCTATAACCACTGGTGTTCAGGGACTAACTGGGGCATTGTGTTAGTCTGGGGGACAGAAGATATCTGCTCTGTCCATGTGTTTAGAAGGTCTGCAAATTTAGAAGAGGACAGCTGCATAGAGAGAGAACAATAACACAAAACAACAGAGGACGGTTATAATCACCTTTCATTCTTATTCATTGCAGTTCAGGTACTATTACTGATTCATTCTGTGCATTTAAAGATGCAAAATGAGGCCACCAATAATTACATTAAAAAGACAATCAACAGAAAGGAAAATTGGAGAGAAAGAGAGAGAGAGAGAGAGCTCATCTATTCCACTGAAGCTCATTAGCTGCACAGTATTTGTATATCTGTCCTCATTTGTGTCTCTCTCAGATTAGATTATGTCTCAGGCAATAAAATGTCCATCCATCCGGTGTGTTAATCTCACTCATGCTATTAGATTTCAGCTGAGTGCTCAGTCATTAGAGAGTAATATACACACAGTCCTGTGTGAGCTGTGGATTATCTGCTCTCTACTTCTATAACAGCTACTTTCTTTTGTCACATTTCATGTTATATAAAGTGTGTGTGTGTGTGTGTGTGTCACAAAGTCACATTTTTCAGAAGAATTTGGGAAGCAAGAAAATCGTAATGTTCTGTTTCTCAGCAGTTTTTTAATTTCACACACCATCCTTACAGTCTACAACAGTGAGTGAAGCACTTAATGGTGTGTATGCAGACTGAGACAGCTCATGTTTACATGGTACACATGCAGCGATTAATGGTCAGATAGTAAAATCAGAGACAGTCACATGGTTTCTTGTGTATGCAGAGATCTGAAAGGGAAAACTTTAGCATTACAAAGTTTTTCACATACACAGCTGTTGTTTTATGTGACAATTGAAATTAAACATCCTCAAAATAGCTACTGAAATAAATCATATTTTATGATTTAGGCTAAACTTACACAGGAATAAAGTTTAGCTTTTATTTATCATTACAAACCACCAAACGTTCTGCAAAACTGACTTCAAAATATAACAAGAGCAGGAAAGGAAGAGGAAGAAAGCAAAACTGAAAGCACAGATGCAGAGGTCCAGGTCACAGGCAGATCTTATATGGTATGATGAAGGTAGGCTGGAAGAGGAGAAGGAGAGATGCAGTTGTCATAGAACAGTTGGAAGTTGTGGTCCACATCCATTCTGGTTCTCAGGAAGTTCTCCAGATCCTGCACTGGGAGCTCGTGAACTGTGTTCCCCTCCTTTGCGTTCTTGGCCAGAGCTGCTTGTGTTGGGAAGCGGATGCGTATGATGTGCGGTGCATTTCGGTCATAGTCAGTGCAGCAGTAAGCGGACCACACGTCTTCTGGGATCGCAACTCGGTCCTGGTTGTTGCGTCGGATCATGTTTCCGGTTGTGGTGACCCCGGTTATAATGTAGGCTGTGCCGCGGCAGAAGTTGTTGAGCCGTACGCGGATGCGCTCCTCATGTTCACGCCATGGGCCGATATTGAAGTCACGGATCTCCGGCACGACGTTGGTGAGTGCGTATGTGGCTGCTCGGTCTTGAGGGTCCGACTGGTGCTGGTCTGGGTTCAGATGGCCTCTCTCGTAGAGCACCACATCAGAGTAATCTTCCAAAACAGCCTGGCTGTCCTCAAACTTCATGTGCAGGTAGCCGGTGGGGAAAGGCATCATGTTTCCATTGCCATCCATTTCTGCAAGCTGTGATGAAGATCAGGACAACACTTCAGTATTTTACTGTGAACATTCCCAGAACTCAGAATCATGACCTGGTGTTGCTGTTGCACCAAACTCTACTAGACGAGCTACAGGCAAACTTCATTACAACCATCACAAAGAAAGACAATCTTCTGTTAATGAACCTTTAAATTAAAAGCAGCAGCTGTAGTTTGTGCCTCTCTACCGCCATCTGTGTTTGAAACATAAAACTGCAGGTTACTTTTCTTCATGTATTTTGAAGTCAAATGAAGCCAAACTGATATGTTCCAGAAAATCGGACTCGACAGCTCAAATGACGAATAATTATTATAAACGTACTGTTGTGAATCAAGGAAGAGATAAAGAAACAGTTTTGAACACACTGATCTATTATGTATTTTGCTCAATAACTGATTTGTGTTTATTTTTAAAGGATGGCAGCTGTAATAGTGTAATTCATACCTGCGGCTCATACATCCAGGGGTAATCCACACGTCGATCACCCTCTGTTTTCTTGAAGGTGTATGCAGAGTACACGGGGATTCGTTTGCGGGGGTCGTACAGGGTCACATATCGTGGTTTGTCAGCGTAACGCTGGCAGATCTTTTTCAGTTTCTCGTCATTGATGCCACGTGGGGGGGTGCCCATGTACAGAGAGTCCTTGCATCTCTCAATATGGTTGAAGTCTTCAACCACGGTTGCTGTTCCCCAGCGCAGGCTGACCCATGCTGTGAAGAGAAGAGCCACAGGCATGATGGAGAGATGCATTTCAGTCAGACACTCTCCCGAGACCTTCTCGCTCACTGCAGATGAGTGTTTCTCAGATGGAATGAGTGAGTGAAAGTTGACGCTGTTTCCTGTCAATGGCTTTGATTAGATAAGCAAAACAGAAGAACTGCTGATTCCAGAGCACCAGTGTTCATAGCAACGGTGTCATTTCTCTCCTCAAATAATGCAGCTGATGTTGAGATAGAGAATGGCTTTACAATATACACTTTACACAGTGATCACATACATGTCCATACACAGAACAGAATGTGGTGAAATACTTGGTACAGTTCAACATTCCACACAGAATACAGTGAAATGATATAGATCAAAAGGTCTGAGGTGAGAAGACAGCAGTGAAAACAGAGGACTTCACTGTGATAGTGGAATTTTTTTTAAAAAAGAACAGACAAATTGTTACCTGTCGAAGAACTTATCATCTTTATGGATAAAATTCTGTCTTTTTGAGTCTTCTTTCTGAAGAACTTATCATCTTTGTGGATGAATACAAACTATTCTGTCTGTGTTTGAGTCTTCTTTCACTTTTGTGGATGAATACAAACTATTCTGTCTGTGTTTGAGTCTTCTTTCTGAAGAACTTATCATCTTTGTGGATGAATACAAACTATTCTGTCTGTGTTTGAGTCTTCTTTCTGAAGAACTTATCATCTTTATGGATGAATACAAACTATTCTGTCTGTGTTTGAGTCTTCTTTCTGAAGAACTTATCATCTTTATGGATGATATCAAACTATTCTGTCTGTGTTTGAGTCTTCTTTCTGAAGAACTTATCATCTTTATGGATGAATACAAACTATTCTGTCTGTGTTTGAGTCTTCTTTCTGAAGAACTTATCATCTTTGTGGATGAATACAAACTATTTTGTCTGTGTTTGAGTCTTCTTTCTGAAGAACTTATCATCTTTGTGGATGAATACAAACTATTCTGTCTGTGTTTGAGTCTTCTTTCTGAAGAACTTATCATCTTTGTGGATGAATAATGGATGAATACAAACTATTCTGTCTGTGTTTGAGTCTTCTTTCTGAAGAACTTATCATCTTTGTGGATGAACACAAACTATTCTGTCTGTGTCTTCTTTTTGAAGAACTTACATATAGAAACACAAACTATCTGGTTTGAGTCTTCTTTCTGAAGAACTTATCATCTTTGTGGATGAATACAAACTATTCTGTCTGTGTTTGAGTCTTCTTTCTGAAGAACTTATCATCTTTATGGATGAATACAAACTATTCTGTCTGTGTTTGAGTCTTCTTTATGAAGAACTTATCATCTTTGTGGATGAACACAAACTATTCTGTCTGTGTTTGAGTCTTCTTTCTGAAGAACTTATCATCTTTATGGATGAACTGTAAAATGTAAATCAGGCTGTTCTGCAGCTCCCATTAGAACAAAGTCCTCAACAGAGTATGAAAATATGATGGAAGAAATTTGACGAGATAAACCTGCTGATAAATAACATGTAGACTGTGACAACGTATTGAGAGTATCTGAAATAAGAAAGTATTGAAACTTATTTAAACTTTTATTCAGCCTTTCATGTTTTTCAATCATGTCTTTACATGACTTAAGGTGTTATTGGTTATTGACAGACTGCAGACACAAAGAGAATATTAAATGGTTAATTCTTTATTGTAGAAGAGTATTCAGATAAATTACCATAAACACGTTTACCATGTGGAACAAGATGAACTGCTGAAGTTTCATTAAGAAGTTAATTTCATCGCTCTGTTTAGCCCTCTCATGGGTGGAAATTCTTAATTGGAAGAAACAACATTTTCTGCAGTTATAGCTGAAAACAGAACCAGTGAAGAAATGGTTAGTTTAACCCTTTAAATGGAACCAAAACAAAACCTGACATCATACACAAGTAAAAAGCATCTGGGGTTACTTTTCACAATCTGTTTCTCTTTGACAACATAATCAGAAATTTACGGTTTTAGTAATTATTCATTTTTTCACCTTAGTTTCAGCAGAAATCAGCAGTTTCTTCAATTAACCCCCCTTGAAAATCTTGAGCTAATGATGTGGTTATTCAAACAAATATAAAGTTCTTGATGCTACATTATACGTTACATTTCTGTGTATTTGAAACCTTTATTTCTAGGAGTGTAATGCATTATATATACTATACAGAACATCATTCTGTTTCAGGCCAGTGAAAACATGTTTAGTAATTTACAGAGCAACAGGGTCAAAGAAGATGATAACATTAAAAAGTGAAATATTTCATTAAATTTCAATTTGTTGTTAGCCTGTCATTATTGCATCATTAGGCTCACAATTCTCAAAGAATATCTGAAATCTCTTGTCTACAAAGGTGTTCTTCTTCAGAAACTCTTCCAGCTGTTGGACAGGCACCTCCAAAACTTCTCGTCCTTCTTTCTCATTGAGCCCGTGGGAAGCAAAGGCTGGGAATTTGGACCGTTCATCAAACGGGGCATTGTGATCGAAATCCACACAGCAGTACGCTGACCACAGGTAGGTAGGGATGGCCAGCCGGTCGATGTTCTGCCTGCGGATCATCCTGCCAGACGTGGTGACTCCTGTGACGATGTACGCGGTGCCGCGACAGTAGTTGTTGAGGCGATGGCGAATGACGTGCTCGTGTTGTTTCCAGGGACCGATGTTGAACTCACGGACCAGTGGGACCACGTTAGTGAGAGTGTAAGTGGCCGCCTTATCGTCAGGGTGAGCCTGGTGCTCGTCAGGGTTCAAATGGCCTCGCTCGAAACCAACAATGTTTGAGTAGTCATCCAGGACAGCCTGGGCATCTGAAAAACTGTCATGGAGATAATTCTGAGGGAACGGTTGCATCTCACCAGTGTCTGTTGTCGTGGAGAGCTGCAGCAGTACATAATAACAAACCATTTGAGATGTTAGTAGTCCATGCTGAAGATGTCATACATGTCTGTTTGTTGGTTTTAAAGCGGTTTTAGCCACTGTTCATCTGGGAGAACAGTCTAAAGCAGCTAAACACCATGCAGCAAACTAGTTCAGGCTGATTTAAGCTGTTCTGATATAGCAGGAATGAGTAAAATATGATTGTAAATGAAAAGAACTCATTAACGTATAACAGTATAGACTGCTAATAAATTGACTGTAAATATAATGAATATAGATGCAGGTACCGGGCGTTACCTGAGGCTCACACATCCAGGGCACGTCAGCTTTCTTGGACCCGTCCGAGCGCTTGAAAGTGTACGCGGAGTACACGGGGACGTGATCCACGACATCATACAGAGTGACATAACGAGGCTTCCCGTTATAACGCTGACAGATCCGCCTCACTGACCGGCTCTCCAGACCCTGCGGAGCTTTTCCCCCGTACAGAAACTCACGACACTCCGCGGAGAAACGCGTCTGCACCTCCGAGCGCACAGCCAGCAGCAGACAGCACGCAGCCGCCTGCAGGACGGTCCGGGGAGCCATTGCGTCCAGTTAACCTCAATAAGCTCAATGCATGAGTGCAGGGACCGCGGGCTGAAGTCATACATCCCGTCCACCCGTCAGCTGCAGTTCACCGTCCCGTCGACGCGCCGCGCTGCTGGGACGCGCGCGTCTAGCCGCGCGTCACTGAAGAAGCGCAAAACCCGCGGCGCATTGGACGCATCGATCACGTGCTTGATATCCAACAGCCATTTTTGTAAAACACAAACAACACGACCGAGCGACACTGAAAGATCCGCTGCGACGCTGCAGTCACGGGAATCGATACACACAGTTCAGCCTCGTAACTCACGTAACGTAAAGATCTGAAACGGACGCACGCGACGCGCACCGCGCACAGGCAGCGAGTTTGACACGCAGCGGCGGCGCAAACACTGGCGGCTAGTTTAGCCTAGCTGGCCGTCGGGCTCGCTGTGGCACATCTGACAGTGCAGGTGCGTGTTTCACGCTTCTTTCACTTGATGTGTGTGTAGTGTGTGTAGTGTAGTGTGCAGTGTGTGTAGTGCAGTGTGTGTAGTGCAGTGTGTGTAGTGCAGTGTGTGTAGTGCAGTGTGTGTAGTGTAGTGTAGTGTGTGTAGTGTAGTGTGTGTAGTGTAGTGTGTGTAGTGTAGTGTGTGTAGTGTAGTGTGTGTAGTGTAGTGTGTAGTGTGCAGTGCAGTGTGCAGTGCAGTGTAGTGTGCAGTGCAGTGTGCAGTGTAGTGTGCAGTGCAGTGTAGTGTGCAGTGAAGTGCAGTGTGCAGTGCAGTGTAGTGTGCAGTGCAGTGCAGTGTAGTGTGCAGTGCAGTGCAGTGTGCAGTGCAGTGCAGTGTGCAGTGCAGTGTAGTGTGCAGTGCAGTGTAGTGTGCAGTGAAGTGTAGTGTGCAGTGAAGTGCAGTGTGCAGTGCAGTGTAGTGCAGTGGTGTCAGTGCAGTGCAGTGTGCAGTGCAGTGTGCAGTGCAGTGCAGTGTGCAGTGTGCAGTGCAGTGTGCAGTGTAGTGTAGTGTGTAGTGCAGTGTGCTGTGCAGTGTGCAGTGTGCTGTGCAGTGTGCTGTGCAGTGTGCTGTGCAGTGTGTAGTGTGCAGTGTGTAGTGTGCAGTGTGCAGTGTAGTGCAGTGTGCAGTGTAGTGCAGTGTAGTGCAGTGTGCAGTGTAGTGCAGTGTAGTGCAGTGTGCAGTGTAGTGCAGTGTGTAGTGTAGTGCAGTGTGTGTAGTGTAGTGTGCAGTGTGTAGTGTAGTGCAGTGTGCAGTGTGCAGTGTGTAGTGTAGTGCAGTGTGTAGTGTGTGCAGTGTAGTGTAGTGCAGTGTGTAGTGTAGTGCAGTGTGTAGTGCAGTGTGTAGTGTGTGTAGTGCAGTGTGTAGTGTAGTGCAGTGTGTAGTGTAGTGCAGTGTGCAGTGTAGTGCAGTGTGCAGTGTGTGCAGTGTGTAGTGTGCATGGGTTGGTATTGTTCCCGTAATCACAGACGGTGTCGTTGCGCGTAATTGCATGTTTTTATCAGACGGTTTACAGCGCGTGCTGGTGACGTAGGCCTGCAGCGCGACTGCTGCTCCGCGTTTGCTCCAGATCAATATAAACTTTGTTCACACTGAGTTAAATCTGGTCTTAATTCAGTGTGTAACTCTGTTCACACTGAGTTAAATCTGGTCTTAATTCAGTGTGTAACTCTGTTCTCACCGAGTTAAATCTGGTCTTAATTCAGTGTGTAACTCTGTTCACACCGAGTTAAATCTGGTCTTAATTCAGTGTGTAACTCTGTTCACACCGAGTTAAATCTGTTCTTAATTCATTTATTTTTCCTGTCTTAATTCAGTGTGTAACTCTGTTCACACCGAGTTAAATCTGGTCTTAATTCAGTGTGTAACTCTGTTCACACCGAGTTAAATCTGGTCTTAATTCAGTGTGTAACTCTGTTCACACCGAGTTAAATCTGGTCTTAATTCAGTGTGTAACTCTGTTCACACCGGCTAAAATGTACACGCATCCATTAAGGAATTCTGGTAACAGTTTAGAATAAAGTTCTGCTTGTTAACATTAGTTAGCTACATTAGTTAACAGGAACTCATAAGTGAGGCATGTATTCATCCAAGTACGTGATATCCATTTACTAAAGGTGATGAATGAAATTTGTGAAGTGCAGATGTTTCATGAATTATTATTAGGTGATAAAACTGTATTGAGGATCGATACACAGAAAGTTGAGAACATTATCTTTATATTGCCTAACTTAATCTTGTTAGATGTGTATGTATTGAGCACAGTGTAATTCAGTGTTTTCTCTCTGCAGGTGTGAGTTGGGAGAGTGAAGGCTTTTCTTTGTAAAAGAAGATATTGACATAAATATCACAAACAGACAGAGGAGATTTACAGCAATAGAAACAGCGTTACAAACTGCCCTGAAAGTTGAATTAACAGCGATCACTGTTGTTAATGCTGCCACGTTCCTAATAAAACAGTGTCTTTTTTCTCTAGTCTTTTCACTTTCCACATTTGTTTGTTTTTTAAACATCTGAAGTTTTCGGCACATCAGTGTGGTTGTGTCATTTTTTGGAGTGACACTCGTCAGTCTTTATCTTCCTGAAACTGGCAGCTATTATAGAACGTACCCAGAGATTAGAACTAACAGATCCACCTCAGAACACAGAACCCACATACAGGTTCTGACAGAACCATCGTGTTCCTGTTCTACTGAATCCTGCTTCTTTACAGTCCTGTTTTGTGGACGGTAAGCGCTTTCCTCAGATCTCATTGTCGGGTTTCATTGTGTTTGATATTGATGTCTGCTGAAGCACCTCAGTTTAAGTGGTTTACCTTTATTTGTATTTTTGTGTTATTTTGTGTCTTCATTAATAATGTAAAGCAGTCCAGCTCACTGTAAATCATATCTTTATTGATTAATATGTTTCTATCACAGTATGATACCAGACAGTTCAGTCTTCATTGATTCATGTTTCAGAGGCACCTAATTAATGAGTCCTGTTAGTTCTGTTTCTGTTGATTTGTTGTATATTAGCTTTTTTGCTGTTTATTATTATTGTTCTGTGTTTGGATTTTCATGTGATTTGTTCACAGAAACTTAGAGCCCTCTGGACACACAGAATATGACTGCTGAGACGCTTAACTTCGGTCCAGAATGGTAATCTGCACTGTTGAATAGTTTGATTAGTACTTTCCCCTCAGTCTGTAGTGGCTGGACTGCAGTCAGATTGCTGTTCAGATTGTGTCGGTCAGGAAAGACATTTATGGACAGGAAAGTTTAAATCAATCAAAAGAACATCTTCAGTGTGGTGAAAGAACAGGCTTGATCTTCTGTTAAATGATCTAATTGTGTAATATTTGTAATGACAGCACTGGTGCGTCTGTTAACTAATGCAATGCAGCTGAAAACAACTAAAAATGTCCTGATGGAGGACAAAGTTACAGCTGTATTGCACTGTTACAGACATCTCTTCCTGTCTTTGTGTGTATAACATTTTATCATAGCAGCCAGAAAATGTAAACTTTCTTTAATTTACATTCTTTCTGATGAATACTTAGCGCTGTATAAATTTATGAACTGACAGATTCTGTTGTGGGTGAAATGTTGGTTTCTCTCTTACTTCCCCTACATGTCAACATGAGGAAACAGATGTTTTCCCGTTTGTGTAATTTAGTGATTTTTTTGAGAGAGAGAGAGAGAGAGAGAAAAAAGTCTCTGTTTTCTGCTGAAAATCAGATCTTGAATTTATTTGGTTTTAAATGGTTCTGATGTCTTCAGGCTCCGTGCACTATCCAGAGGGGGGAGCGTGACGTCCCCTCCCCCCTCCCCTGCGATGCCAAAGTCCAAGCTGGCCGACTATCGCTACGGCCGCGAGGAGATGTTAGCACTTTATGTCAAAGATAATAAGGTGAGGGACTCGTGGCACCTGTAGTAATACTAAGTTAAATTAAACAGGCCACAGGACATGCTGGCAGATGTATAATGCAGTAATTCTATGTAGC
Source organism: Chromobotia macracanthus (assembly GCA_036877525.1). Lineage (NCBI taxonomy): Eukaryota > Metazoa > Chordata > Actinopteri > Cypriniformes > Botiidae > Chromobotia > Chromobotia macracanthus. The sequence continues at coordinate 6,307,777 of JAZGTH010000072.1, read as the reverse complement.
TTACTTTCAGTATAACAATAATCTGGACACAAGTGATAAATGTTTTGTGTTTTAGATCCCTGAGGAAATGCAGGATAAGGAGTTTGCTGCCATCCTGCAGGAGGAACCTCAGCAGCCATTGGCCCTCGTACCCCTGACTGAGGAGGAGCAGGTGAATGTTCTCACTGATTGGTTGTTTTAGAGGTGCATCATGTGTCACAATCTGTGGAAATACACGTAAACATTAATGTGTTGAGAGACAGCTGTTAATTTGTTTTTGGTTAATTTTGTCAGTCATGTTAAAGTGTGTAAGATTTTCATTTCGTTCACTTTGCAGAGAAACTTCTCCATGTCTGTAAACAGCGTGGCTGTGCTGAGGCTTATGGGTAAAGGAGGAGGGGCTGTGCCGCCGGGTGTGGCTAGGGGACGTGGAAGCTCTCGAGGGGGCAGAGGTGAGTTAAGGCCAAAGTATGCTTGTTTTTTACACATACGCTAGGATAGGCATTTGTGCAGTTTTAGTTTCCAAGACCCTTTAGAAAATACAAATGCATGTGTTGACCACTTGTGTTCGTACACTTGGTAAATGAACTGAACTTTGACTAGCCATATTTGTGCCAAAAATATTAACAACCTTGTTTACATGGATTGGTTGTGGATATACAGATTTCTTGATGTTATTGATGTCAGTATTAACAGCAATTTTTTTGGCTGCAGGGAGAGGCAGAGGAGAGGGTGGATTCTACCAAAGAAGTGTGGATGAAGAGGTCAGCTTTGGCCGTGGACGAGAAATGCACCGCAGCCAGAGCTGGGATGACAGGTGACTTAAAACATTCACAATTATTAAACAATGTACTCTGTCAATCTGTATACTTTTTCATTTAAGACACAACAGTGTAACTTTTGTATCGTATATCCAGCCAAGACATCGATTCTAAAAGAGTTCTTCATTCTGCCACATTATAACTTGTGAAGCTGTTCAGATTTTCTCTTGTGTTAATTGTTAGTATTGTTTGCTTGTGTTTTCAGAGGCGAGCGTCGCTTTGAGAAACCGTTGAGGCGTGATGGTGGGCGTGGTGGGTTCGAGGAGGGTGGAGCAGGGGGAAGGAAGGATTATGCCCGCTCAGACAGTGACAACTGGCGCACACTCAGAGAAGAGCAGGAGGATGATGAAGGGGCGGAGCCTGGGGGAAGCTGGAGGATTGCTGGGGGTCGGCGTGATGGTACGCACATGTGACATGCAAGTTCTTTTTAAAAATTAACCGATAAAACAACACTTATTGTGTTATGTACCTTGTAGATGGGGGCCCTCGTTCAGCAGGTTGGCGGGATCACAGCAGTGGGGATGGCCGGCGTAGGAAATTTGACTTTGACTTCCGAGATGGAGAGAGTGGACGGAGAAGGGCTGGGAGTGAGGGAGGAGAGGAAGATAGAGATGGCCTGCCTGAGTGGTGCACTGATGAAGAAGATGGGGAGATGGGAACCTTTGACTCCTCTGGAGCCTTCATGAGCATCAAGGTTTGTGTGTGTTTCCTTTTAATGCATTATGATATAATATCAGTAAAAAGAAATGAATTAAATGAGACATGTCACCCTGCAGAAAAGCCCCAGAGATACAATCCCTGAAGACCAGGAGCTGGAATTTGAGGCTGTGGAAGAAGAGGAGGAGACTGGTCAGGAGAATGACAGCTCTACTGATAAATGTGAGAAAAAGCCTAAAAGCTCTTCTGCAGTTCTGAAAACCACTGACCAGTTAATTACAGCTTTGAATTACATGTCCAAAACACCATGTGTTAGACTGCCATGAATTATGTTATTCTGCCCTTCGTATGTTTGTTTGGTGTGAAGGAGTCTTTAGTTTTAGGGTTTTCACTACTTTGTGGTGCATTTGGGGTCTTTAGCGTCTTCAGTCTCTCTTACTGAACTTGTCCCTCGCATTTTTGACTGCTTTTTAAACTTTACATTGTCTTTCTCAGTCGAAGAGTGTGAGGCAACAGCTGTGTCTGAAGGTGATGGAAAGCCACCATCACCAACTGTTGTATCTACCCCTGTACAACCCCCAAAGCAAGAGACTCTCAAAGCTATGATCACTCCTCCCTCAAAACCTGCACCCCTGCCTGCTGAAGGTATGTATCATCCCTGGACTCTCTTAACACTTGCAGAACATGCAAAACTCTGATATAAAACTGAGTTTGTTCACATAGATGCAACTCCAGTTGTTGACAGCACACAGCAGATAGAGAGCTCCTCCCCTCCCCTGACCAGCAGTACTGACCTTCAGTCAGTGGTTGGAGACACTGAGGAGGAAGATGGTATGAAGCACCTTCAGCAGGTCAGTGCGTTTCTTTAATTACTTCATGAAACTTTGACATTACACTGGATCTAAAGCATTTTTGCGTAGTTTGTATATGACCAGCAACATTGTATATGTCAAAGACATCAGAGATCGTTTAGCGTAACTATCTGATTAAACTGTCTGATTAAAGGAGGCAGAAAAGATGGTGGCGTCCCTACAGGAAACGTCTCTTGAAGAGGAATGTTTCACCCAAGCTCTTCAGGAGAGCCACATCGCTGCTGCTCACGCACACCCCAATGCTCACACGCACTCCCACTCCACCCCACATGCTCTCCCACACTCCGCCAGCGCCCTGCCCCTTTCCCATGAATCTGCAATGAAATGGTTCTACAAAGATCCTCAAGGAGAGATTCAAGGTAATGCTCACCAGCAAGTAGATTTTCATGACTGAACGCACTGCAGAATCTAATTACCACAGTGTTCTGTGCCTAAACTCCCAGGCTGACTTGATTATCTCTCTTCCTTCTCAGGTCCCTTCACAACGGTGGAGATGTGTGAGTGGTTTCAGGCAGGATATTTTACGATGAACCTGCTGGTCAAACGTGGTTGTGATGAGGGATTTCAGCCCCTGGGTGAAGTCATTAAGATGTGGGGGCGTGTGCCTTTTTCTCCCGGCCCCTCGCCTCCTCCACTTCTGGTGAGGAACCCGGTCTGGGTTTGATGGTTTCAAAAACACATTTTCTAATATTTATGTTAATGCATTAAGTTAAAAGTTTTAAAGCATTGCATATGGCAGTGATTTTTAAAATAAAAAAATATTGGTAAAATCTGTGCACAGCTTTTTTAATAGCTTATTGTTTTTAAAATGTTGGCCAGTTATTTGAAAAAAGCCAACAATGTTATAAAAATAAGCATTATCAGAAGAAGCAATTCTGCTTCCAAGTAATATAATTTATTAGCTTTAGCTGTAGGCTGTTTACGGTTGCATAGCAGCTTGTTGCTTGAACATTGAATTAAGGAAGAGATTCTTAGCCCAATCTTACTGTAAATAATATATTTTCGTGTTTTGTGTCTTAGGGGAACATGGACCAGGAGCTGCTGAAGAAACAGCTAGAACAAGCTGCCACAGCAGCTTTATACCAACAACTCCAGATGAGATTCCAGCATGTTAACAGGTATCTCCACCCTCAGAGTGATCAGGCCTTGATTGTGCAGGTATAGACAAGCATCTGGGGTTTGATAATGATGTATGTGTTTCAGGGAGGCTGGAATGATGCCTGCTATGAGCAGATCCATGTCAGTGCCAGACACTGGGCCTATGTGGGACATGCCTACCTCAGTCTCTCAACAGTCAGGTACTGAGCACTGCATTCATGTGTTATTAGCTGCCCTTGTTGGTTATAACTTGTTTCTTTTATATGTTGTAGGCGGTGAGACCAGTCTGTGGGACTTAACCATGAGTAACTCGACTCAGGGTGCAACTCTTGAACATTTGCAGAAAGTAAGAGACATCTAGTCATCAGAAATTTTCCCTTCAGCACTCGCCTTTACCCAGAATCCTTTGCAGTAAAGCAATTATTTCCACTGGTGCACATTGGGATTGTCTTAATGGAACAGTGGTGATTAATCAGGACAGTGAAGTCATAACACTGTTTATAAACATCACACTGGTAGGTGAACATGTTTCATACAGGGTGATTTAACATTGGTGCCGTGCATGTGTTAGATTCAGCAGGAGAGGCGTGAAGCTGAACTCAGGGTGAAGCGTGAAGAGGAGGAGAGGAAACGGAGGGAGGAGAAGCGTCGGCAGCTGGAGGAACAGAAGAGAAGAGAGGAGGAAGAACTTTACAGGCGAAAACAGGTAAGTCTTATCTCACATTGTGCCTCCCCCTTAACATATACAAAGCCTTTGAGATGTAACTGATCATTTTCTAATGGAATATGACACGTTTGTGTTTGACTGCAGTGCCGTCAGCAGCAGGAGTTGATCATGAAGTTTCTGCAGCAGAGCCAGCAGCAGCAAAGCGTGTCGGGCGGCGCTGGGTGGAGTGGAAGCCCAGGAGCATCTCTCTCTCTGGGCAAGAATGCAGGAAAGAGCATCGGCCTTCTGGAGCTGGAGGCAGAGAGACTTCACAAACAGCAGCAGCAAAGAGCTCAGCAACAGCAAAGGGTAAGAACCAAAGAGTTCACCTGAATACACAGGTATACTTTTGAGTAGCTGTAAATGGAGAAAGACATTTTGTAAAAACAGATGGCGTAGTTACTGAATCTACCTGGGCCGTGCCAGGGTTTTCTGGGCTGTGCCAACCAATCAACTTTGGTCTCTTGATTAAAAAAAACCTTGACAGCCAGATATGCTCTAAAAATATATGGTAGCTGTTGCATTTGAATAGTTGGGTGATCAAATGTTTTGGGTCTTTTTTGTTTTGTTATATATTACTGAGGGTCTGCTTTAGTGGAGAGAATTTGTAGAAATATTTAAAAGGATCTTGTCTTGTTTGTTGTTTTGGTCATTTAATTGCTTAAGGATTTCACTGAGAGATGGTTCTACTTGAGCTGCTGGATTACCTTGGTTTGTTTGTGTTTAATCCAGTATGGAGGGTTGACGATGGGCCAGTGGGGTGACGGGCCAGCTGGGATGTGGGGTGGAGCTGGAACAGAAGGGAAGGTTGGGGGTGGTGGTAATCCTGCTATGGGCATGTGGGATGAAGCTTTGAAGAATCAGGCCAGTCATCGCAACATGGGTCTGAAGAACAGCCGCAGCAGCCCCTCTCTCAGGTATGCAAACTCCTTACAATAGTTACTGCTGTTTTCACGGTTTTAGCACACACCCTTCACTCTGGAATGCATATGTCCTCAGTGATCAGTACATGCTGAGTCGCCGGAAGCGCACTGAAGACGAGGAGAGACTTCTGAAGCTACTTCAGGGGATGAAACCTCAGGATGGTTTCACCACCTGGTGTGAACAGATGCTTCACGCTCTCAATAGCTCTGCAAATAACTCCTCACTGGATGGTGAATATGTCCCTTCTGCAGTCCTCATTCTGCTCGTAGAGTTGAATTTACACTTACCTCCTTATATCTCTTTCTCTAGTGCCCACCATTGTGGCATATCTGAAGGAGGTGGAATCTCCGTATGAAGTTCATGATTTCATCCGTATTTATCTGGGCGATACTATTGAAGCCAAAGAGTTTGCCAAACAGTTTCTGGAGCGCCGTGCCAAACAGAAAGCAAACCACCAGAGACAACAACAGCAGCAGGTGTGTTCTTTACTCTGAGTTTCAGAATGTGTAGATCAAAAGACATTTGTGATTTGGTGTCAAACACATTCCTCTATGCACGAGTGACAATTTGTGCTTACTCTTTCCACAGCTGTCCAAGGAGGTCTCTGGATTAAACATGAACTTCCCCCTGCAGGTAGACATGTACCATTATATATAACAATAAAACTAAAATGTTATTTTCTATTACTATAAAAATGTTTACATGATATGATTGGTAAATTGTTAATGTTTTTTAACGTATTCAGATATAATACCAGTTAATCGGATATAATACCAGTTAATCGGATATAATACCAGTTTGCTTGGTCAGTTGATCTTTTTTTTGTCTGCTGTTTTGTTGAATTTTTAAAGTTGTAATGCATTTTTGTTCGCAGTCAATGTTCCAGGCAGCTCACATGAATAAGGGTGGCAGTGTGTACGACACTCAGGGAGGAAAGGCGAAGAAGAAGCCAGGCATGATGCTCCACTCTGACCCCAGTATCCTCGGTTAGCCCGCACACACTGGCATAACACTCATGCACCCTCGCTGCCTTGCATTCAGCTTTACTCATCAGCATGCATACATTACCTAGAATAACGCTTGGGTAATGTAACCCCTGAACTTCTGCTGTTTATTCTGTGCTCTGGCTCTTTGTCAAATTCTTGCCGTCTGGGTCATAGTCAGATCTTCATCTAGAGAAAAGGATTTGTTTACTAAAATCATTTTGTTTGCTGCCATGCCTCAAGTAGATGAGAATAATCAGATGAAGTTTCTATGAATTAGTCATTATTATTATATACCCAGATGGGAAGTCTCCTTTAGAAAGAGAACCCACAGACCTTCTCAACCTCTGATCTCTGGTTTCTCCCCTCCTCCGCAGGCTACTCTTTCCTGGGGGGAGGTGAGCTGGAGCAGGTGGAGGATTACTGACCCAGCCCGTCTACTTGAGTTTACCCAAGGCCTTAAACCTGGAGCAAATCAGCAGAGGAATGTGCACTGCTCAGTGAGGGGAGGGGTGGGACAACCTTTGTCAACGCCCCCTCTCTTTTCCCCCTCCTTCTCTCTCACTCTGCACTGTGAGAGGAGCAGAAGAGAGGGTTTTCGGGAGGTTCAGTGTAAAGAGGAGATCCTCTTTCACCTCCCTCTAGTAAAGCACCTTACCTAACCATTGCACTTTACCAATTTCATATTTGAAATGGATTTTTGACTTTTTTTTTTTACAATGCAAAAATGTGTGAATATATTGCATATATTATGTGTAGAGTATTTGTATGAGTATACATACGAGTGGTAGGAACGGAGCAGTTTCCGCTGTATTGAATGCGGAGATTAAGAACCTAGGGGAGATTGTAGTGGACCAGCTCTCCTGAAAGACAAACACTGTTGTATTTTTATGCTCATGGTAAAGCTATAAAAAATTGAATTTAAAAACTTGAAGATTTGCACTTGTTTAACAAAAAAAAAGAAAAAGAAAAAACTTTAGAGTAGGTTGTGAGGATTTTTTTGTGAGCATGAGTGTGAGCATAAGTGTGAGATGAAGAAAAGTCTGCACAAATTTTATTCCTTCTGGACCTGTATAAAACAAATGCCATGCTTTTATTTTGGTCAACACAGTTTTTGTACTTCATTAAGCATTGTGTGCTAAACCGTGTGCGTGTGGCAGACAGACGAACATTGTGTTAGCTCTTTTATACATGTAGCTCCTAATAAGAGGCTGATGGAACAGTCAAGCGTTGCATTTTTACCCTCCAGTGTTTCAAAGCATGGCTGAGGTGCTGTCTGACCTGTGTGGCTCTGTTCTAAGAGGGCAATCAGGGTCTCAGAGCTTGTGTTTAGTGTGTAAATGTAGCTCCTCTGTACAGACAAACTCGACATGCATTATAACTCTTCCCCTTTGACACACTCTTCCCACGATGTGAACTTGTTGCCTTCTGTCACGTGTGTTTGTATGCGTGCGTGTGTACACAGTTTCTGCTGGTGGGTGTTTCAGTCATTGCGGCGCCGTGATCTTGTGTTTGTCTGTTGTTACTTTTAGTTGCTGTTGCAAAAGAATGATTGATTGATTGATTTTTTTTATTGTTCTATACAAAGTATTTGAACTTTTGAGTTGGAGCACTTTCCAGGCTGCTACCTTTTTTGAATAGTTTGTTTTATTTGCTTCCTGAGGATGTTGTATTATGAGTGAATGTATTTCCAAAATGAAGCATGTATAACAGTGTATCTAAAAGTAAGGCTTGAGTGTCTCTAAGTGAAACAGGACATGGATCACCCTTCGGATTATGCCTATGATCAGAGGTCAGATTCTGGGTTGTGAATGGCCTGTATGGAGCTGATTGGACTCTGGCTGCTAGTGCTCTTCCAGAACTCTCACTGCACCCAGAGATCCCAGGTTTCCTATGAAACAGACATTTTGATGGAACATGCAGGACTGTCAGTTTTTGTTTTATTTGCGCTCTTGATACAAGGCCAATGAGTGCCAAGGATCTGCAGTGTGTAGCAGTTGGTTTTTTTTTTTTTTGAAAGAAAATCTATTTTTGTTGTTTTTGAAAGAATCTATTCATCCCCCTATACGTGAGTTTTGGGATCATAATTTTGTTTTGCATTAAATATTCATTCACCTGAATCCTCTGAAAAGAAGAGACTTTGAGGATCAGAACAGAGATTTTGGTACTTGATTTATAGAAAGGGAAGATACCTGCTTTATGCATATTACATTCTGTCCAGACTGGATTATATTTTTGTAAAAAAAAAAAAAAAAAGATACCAACTTAAAATAAGCGCTAACTCAAATGCAATCCTGGAGCCTGGAAAGGGGTTTAGTGGTACACGAGCAGGATGGAGGGAGTATGGGGATCCTTCTCGCCCACACACTAACAGAAGAATGGTTTTCCTTGTCCCTTCAGCTGCAGTCCCCACTGCTCTCTGCAACACTATCAAATGAAGGAAATCCTGCAGCATTTGAAAGCAATGGTCATTTGAATGTTTGATTTAAGAAACCCTTTATGCCTTTTGAGAAACATACTGTGTGAAGAAACAGCAGATTGTCACATCTATCAATTGCTATTTGCTACTGAGGGTTGAGGAGACTAGATGTGATGAATTTTGGGGAGGGGACAAAAGCAAACTCTCCTTTTCTTCTGCACTTCACTTGAACTAACTCTCAAGGACATGGACGTATCATGACTTTTTAAAAAATAACTAAGACATGGATATTATTACAGCAATTGTCAAAGAGACGTGAAAAGACATTGCAGTGAAGCAGGTGAGGTGAGGAAGATTGAAAATTTGAATTTAACAAATGTTCTTTGGCTTAATGGTGGGTTTTGTTTTTCAATTTAAGGATGGAAGTAACCTACTTTACACTGGGACCAGCACGTGCCAGTTTGCATCCTGTGATGTCATCAGACTGGATTAAGCAAGAGACCACAACTCTTTTCCCTTTTTCTTTCTTTTGTTGTCTGTCTTTAGTTTTATCCTGCCAACAGTAGAATGGGACCCACGGACAGACCAGCTGTGTGGAGAGACTATATATGTGTCTGTATACAGACGCTTGTACATTCTTTGCTTTCCTCTTGGGTGAGACGTTGACTTGGATGCCCTGTAAATAATGTAAATGATTTTGGTCCCTGTTAGATCTGTTTATTGTAGACCATCATTTTGAGTGTTTCACATGCCTTAATTGTACAAAATAGAGTGACCCCGGTAAACATTTACACAACACTTGTTAAAAAAAGAAACAGTGCAGGCTCTAGCTACATACCACTCGTTTATTCATCTAAAAACATCTGAGCCTGGCTGGATGTACACTCCAGTCATGCCATTCTGTGGGCTATTTCCACAGTATTGTCTGTGTTGTTGGTATGTTAATGTTTTAGTGAATAACAGCAACTGTTGATATGTACAGATAAAGGCTGATGAACATTAGTTTATGCTGAAATATGAAAACAAAGTCGTGACATTAGAAACAGGAGGGAATCTTATTCTGCAAGTGATTTTGTTTTTGTTTGGAAATGTAAATGACTAGTTGGGTATAGACGGAATGTAAGGGTTAGTTTTTCTCTGAAAAGATCAAACGATGTCACAATGGATAATAAAAATTTTAAACGTTGAATGTTTAATGTTGTTATTTTGCTAATTTCAAGCTAACTGGATTTTGTCCTCACAAAAGTATTTGACAATGTGCATGTAATTTCTGTACCACAAGGTTAATGGTGGTGAGAGGTTTTACATTTCTTTACAGTTTCTAACCACTGTGAGGCAGTACAATCATACTTCTAGATACAGCAGACCCTCATAACCAGCGGCACACTGTTGGTCTCGTTTATGGTGGTTTAAGTCGTTTGCTGTTGTCTAGTTATAGTGGAACCACCCAACACTGCGCAGCTCTTTAAGACTTTATTAAACCTTTGACATAACGCACAAGTATTTCACGTTGAAGTTGAATTAAGATATTGTTTCCATACGCAATCCCGAAACTTTTGGCTTGGAGCAAAACCCTGTCGTGTCGCCATGTCATTATTATCGTGACTTAAAAGTTCCCTGAGCGACCACTAGAGCGGCGCCAACACTTTACTGCGCCTACCTGCCCTGCGAAATTACACCACAGCATTGTTTGATTTACAAACAAAACTGATAAAGCTATTATTTTATTTAACGTTTTCAGTATTTTAACCACACACCGTGTATTTATAGAGCGGGCAGATGCATATCTGTGCTCTGTCGTGTATTAGAGAAACCGACGCGGTCTGTACAATTCACTAAACCTGTAACACTTCAGTCAAGTTTAGAGTTGTTTCTCTTTTACTTTGTTGTGTGACGACGTTTATTAATATTTGGAGTTTAATAATTTAACAATATTTGAATAATAATATTATAAACAGAATTTGTACCTCAGAGCACACATCTTCCGTCAGCGCGCGAACTCTCCTCCCCGTCAGTCAGTCAGAGCGCGGGACCGCGGAGAATCGGACGGGCGCGCGCTTTCCGCGGGCTGCAGGAGTATCGCGCTTGATGTCGGTAGCGGTCGTTTCTCTGCGTCCGTTACTGACGGTACCGACTGCCGGTTTCTGTGGACTGTGATTCAGCGGAGAAGTGATAAAGAGTTGATGGACGTTCCCTCCGTTGTTTCGCGACTGGACATCACGTCCCGGTATTCCCGTTTGACAGAATAGTTCGCAAACCCGACGAGATGTTCAAAGTTTAATTTTGGACATCAGGAGCAAGTGTGGACCTCGGCGGGGTGGTCTGCCTCAGCCGGGAAGTGCGATACAACTTGAGGGGCTTCATTATTTAAACGGGCTGAAGTTCATTTTGTCCACGGGAGTAAACATGAGCTCTCGTCTGTTACAGAAGTGCTAACGCTGCGGTCAATGGAGAAACATTTCTGAAACCTCTCTGTCAACTTTCTTTACTCCATCCGCAATCATAACATTGTTTGAAATTCATCCCAAATCATATTCATACTCTGAGCACACGGTTTTGCCTTCTCATCTGATTCACATCTCGGTCTGACACAGTTGCTTGTCTCTCAGTTGAGGTCATTACCTCCCTACATGGAACAAAGGGGTTTGATGTTTTTAATCTGTTTTCTCTTACAAACACTCAGAGATTTCTGCTCTGATGCGGTCATGCCATCTCCTAGCATTTAGAGGGATCTAGTGAAGTTCAGCCCTGTTGTCCCTCTACCAGTCTTTTGTCTCTGTAGGTCCTATTCATTTGTCTTGAAGGAGTTTCATGGGAGTCCAGACGAGGGGTGCCTGGTTGGCTATGGCGCTGTTGGACTGGGTCAGTGGATTGGGATTTCTAATATTTCTGATGGAGAGTTTAGCAGTGGATGCGACCAACATGGAGCCAGTCTACTGGAATTCTTTGAACAGAAGGTAGGTTAGTGATGGAGAGAATTGGCTCTAAATTAGAATGATAGAAAACTCATTCACCCAAATTAGAGACCATTAATCTGGGTCTAGAATCCACACCCAAGTCAAAGTCAGACCCAAATGCCTCTAATATACCATAAAAGCTAAATTCAATATTTTTTAGGTCAGTGGACAAAAAGAATAGGCTATTTGTAGACAAATTAAGTATCTTTGTTTAATTGTATGTAATTTTCTCTCACCATAATCATAATAGTGTTTATCTCAATAGTAGTATATGACCATTTTTAATTACTGCTACGTTGGATAATTCATGAATTCTTGTTCTTGAGTGTTTAGGGTTGGTCCACTGTCTGTACAGTTTTATGGCGTTTAACAGAATCTTGTTCCCATACACAGATGGTTCTTGAATTTTCATTAAATAGCTTTTCATTTAATAGTTTTAGCCAAATTAATTTTAAACTGCAAAAATGATACCAAAATTTGTTACATTTAAACTTTAATCAGAATTTAACCCAGTTGAGATGGGATGATTTTGGCCAGACACAGCCAGGGACACAGTCTAGTTAAAGACAGACACTGTGGCCTTCTCAACTAAGAGAGACGAGGGCATTTTCCGGCTGGCTGCCTCCCGATTACGGGTCATGTGCATGCCCTCCCTAGATAAGACATTCATGCTTCTCATACAGTGACAATCTGTAGAACTCATGCACAGGTCCTCTAAATTTAAATAAATCTCTCTTCTGTTGATGTTGTGTGGAGACGAAGAAAAGAGAAACAACTTTATGAGTACAGCAGACCTTATGTGAGATGTAAATCAGGGATTCCCTTGACCCCAACAAGAAAATTAATATAGGTGAATGGAAAAATTTTGGGTGAAGAAACCAGGTGGCTGGTTTGTTTATTCTTTAATATTAAAGAATTTATAAATTGAGCTTTACTCTAACTGACAGCTGGTGAAGAGATTGTTTTTTACACTGCACAGTCACACAGAGAAGTAAAACAGTTAGAAAAAACAAAGCAATCAGAGCCAGAAAACATGAGCATAGGAATTTGATTGTTGAAATTTGAACTTATAAAGTAAAAATGGGAAAAGGAGATATTTGGGCTGATAAAGTGATGTATAGAGAGAGTTACTCAACCATATGGAATAAATGTTCCTCTGCTATCTGAAAAGGTCAGTGTGTTTACTCACACCCCACCAGCCACATCCCTCCCAGGACATTTCTCTCTCTCTTCTCACTCTCTTCTCTCTTATTCTCTCTCTCTCATAAAATGATACATATCAACACTAAGACATGCCACCGTAATAAATTATTATCAGCGTACAGATACACTCACATATTAATTAATAATATCATGTATGTTTCTATAATTACACTTTCTATAACTGACAACAGTCATTCGTTATTGTCTCTATAGAAGCCTATGCTGAGAGAAAAATGAGACTGGATGAAACGGGTCAGACAGGTTATGGGATGGAGGGATGTGTGGGAGGAGAGGAGTGGATTTCGGCCCCTAAATGAGCGTAATGGCTGGTGAGCACAGACTGTCTACATGCATCGCTCCAGGGGAAGTTGTTGTACAACTCTCTGCCCCAAATGAACATTAAAAATTTAATCCTTCATGGCTCCCTCAATATTTAATGAATCAGCTGCTAATTGGCAATAGATAAAAGCTTGCTTAACTGGGTTAAGCGTTTCAAATTAAAACATTTTAGGGTAGGAAAAAATATGGAAAACTGATGAGCACAGTCTGTTGAGAGCACTGAGTGAACATCAGATCTTGCAGAGGTAGAGATTGTTTGACTGTTGACTGTAGTCTCATAAAACCAGTAAGTTTGCCTGGTGAATTTGTGATTGATTCTTCTTTGCTGAAAGATCTTGTATAGACCTTCTTTCTATCAAAGCGATCAAACATTGTTAGTGAAAAGAATAGATTTGGGGTTCTTGTGCCACATTGCAAGTCCCACCCACTTCTCTGAGCCATTTGTGTGCGCCAGTGTGTTTTTTTAAGCAATTAAACCTCGTAGAAAATGTTGTATTGTTAAAAAGAGATTGTGACATTAAATGGACTGAAAATGGAATTGTACCACTTGACCTCAGTTTGTGGGGGTGTGAGAGTGGGAGGATAATCCTCTACACAACACCCCTCCATTAGTTCATCATATGGACTGCTCCATCATAAGTCAGGCAACAAAGCCATCTGTGAAGGGATTACTACCTCTATACACACTTTCTCTCTTTTCTTTCTAGGGTTCATGTCTTCCTTTCTGTCACATTCTCTTCACCTATTCATCTAATTTTTCTCTCTTCTCATTCTTTTGTGTCCATACTTTCACTGTCCTTCCAGAAAAATATTTTATTGCTCAAGGGTTTTATTAGCTTAGATTTAACGTTTGAGTTGTCAAAGTATTAACTTTGTCTCAGATGTATCTCCTAGAATTGCTTACGACAAATGAAAATGAGACAATTGTTCACATATGGTTGAAGTATGGAGATGTTCAATGAATGTGGACAGTATAGTCCACACTCCAAATCATTTGGTCTTGAATTTGATGATAATTGACTTTTGGCTGCAGACATGTCTTGGCAAATCTGAGCACAGCTTCTGACATCTCTTCTGACACAAGAAAGGCACGTGTAGGATTTCTTGGGGTTTTCTCTTATAAAAGCAGTTAAGAAGCAAGAGGTTTAAGCAAAATTCTCCATGTGCTTTCCATTTCATCTCATTTTCATTAAGGAGAATGTTTTGAGATATTAGAGATCTATTTTGTAATTTTTTTCTTGTAACATGTTACCGTTTGTGCTTGTGATTCCACATTCGAGTTACACCAGTAATCCTCAAAACTTCACAGTTTGACTTTTCAAACCCTGAGTCTTCAGTTTCAGGGTAAAGTAGCTGGAGCTGCCATCCTGGCAATGAAAACCTCCTTCTCTTGTTTCACTCATATTTAATTTTCAGTTTCAAAGGTGCGTCTCTGGCAAGCCTTCAAAGCACTGGCATGATACTGCGCTGTGCGTGGAAAGTGTAATCACAGTTTTAAGATGACTCTGATGATGGTTCTGAACTGAGGGGGGTGGGATGGTATTACACTGGACTGCAGAGACAAAGATTGCACCATACATTAGCTGTAAACATCAGCACAATGATTATGATGATGACAGTAAATGTTTCTTTGGGGGGGAATAATTATTTAGCAGTCATTCATTTTTTAGCTGTATGTTATCTATGGATTAGGGCTTCAATGGTTTGGGATTTTGCTGTTATCCAGTTTCACTCATTCTCTTTCTCGCTCTCTCTCTCTCTCTCTCTCTCTCTCTCTCTCTCTTACTCTCTTGTTTACCCATCCTTATGAAAGTCAGATAAGCAGTTATTCTTCCTGAAGGAGGACTGTAGGTAATTGGCAAGCCTTATGATATTATGAATTATGAACAACAGCATTGTGAAGAAAAGTAAACAGACCATGATGACAACATGCTTTTGTGTGACTAGATGGACTGTGGTTGTTTCTGTCCATCATCACTTTTTTATAATGCCTTTTAATTTTTTTCCGTCCAATTTTCATACCACAAGTCGCAAACTCAGATTTGCACCCTTGAATGCACATGCGTGCCCCACGATCCGCTCTCTCAAAAATATACACATACTAAACAGACCGCCTAACATTTTATCCTCAAACTTTAAAAAGAAGCCAGAATTCTCTCGTTCCCTTGTGGTTCGGTGCGAGCCTGGAAACTGAGAGTTGAGAGAAAGCAAGAGAACACATGAAAAGTGAGTAGGGAGTTATCTCCTCTCCCTCCACCCTCACTTTCAAACAAAGGGAAGGTTATTTTTAGTGACATTCATTTTTAATCATCTGAGTGTTTGGAGCTTGATGAGGTTTTTCATGTTGGTCTTAGGAGTCTGTGGCCTCTGGGCCCTTTAGCTCCCTGGACCTCCACTGACCAGGACTTCCTTCACTAATGCCTCAAATGCTTTCAAGCTGCTGAGAGCAGAAGAATTGCACACAAAACATGCCACCCAGTGGCATGTTTTGTGTGCAATTGCTTATATGGCCTTTCTTGGCCGTGTGGTGAGTTTCAGTCCGTCAGGGTTCAGGAATGTGTAAGTTATCTCCAGCCCTTAGCTAATTAAATAGCACTGATAAGAACATGAAACAATCATCTCTGAGCTCTTAAAGTAATCTGGGTGCACTCAGCAGGTCTCAATGACCATAGACGCCATGCTCACACGCATGCACATTTACCTTATTAAAGGCTGTACTGTACACTTCTGTTTTTAAGTTAATTTTAAATAACACTAACCTTACTTTAAAATAAAACCATTTTTAATTTTGTATTTTTCTTTTGTCTTGTATTTTTAGACTTTATTAAAGACAATTTTTGCATTTATAAATAATTTTTACTTTTTGAGGATGTCCCCAAAGGCAGGATTTGTGAGGTCTAACTTCTGGAGACAATTTTGTTCTTAAAATACAGTTAAGTACATGCATGTTAAGTCCCCTAAATATCCCTAGTTAAGGGCAGTTTTGAAATAGTAATAAAATAGTTTTATTTTATGCAGCCCTAAATAGAGGTGATTTTCCACATAGCTGCAATGAGGTGAAAAGTGTAATGGGTACTGAGTTTGTTTGAGTTTCAGATCGCTCAGTCCTATGTAGCTTTAGTGCGGCCCACTACAGCATGAGGAAACTTTTATACCCATGATTCCACAGCTGTGAATCCATAATCAACACATTTCATTCTGATCCTGTCCCGTGACATTTGCAGTGAAGTGTTTAATCATGATTTCTGAGGGTTTATGTCTATGTTTCAGAGTTACTTTCCCACATAAGAATACTATTTCTGCCTGTCTTGAATTGCTGCTGACATGTAGATAAACATCAGAATTTCATGCCGCATATACTATTTCATACATAAAAAAGATCATTTTCAGATGGTGGTGTAATAAAAATCAGAGTTTGTGGAGCGAGCACATATGTGTTTCTCACTTTGATTGTCTATTTTCTTCCTCTTAAATTTAAACCAAATTTCACCTTTTCTATGAATAAATATGCCTGCAACTTTTTATCGTGTGGCTGTTTATGGAAAACTGCACAAACCTGAAATGAAATTTAGTTTTGTCAGGCCTGATAACCATTTCAAAGCCTCCACAATATTTGCGCATTTGCTTGTTGAAGGAACTGACAATCTTTGTCTGTTCATTGTACGAACAGAGCTGTTTTTTCCTGTAGAGCGAATAGAAATGTATCCAGTTTGTCAATTGGTGATCACATCACAGAAAAATGTTGACATGTTCAAAAGCCTTTGAAAAATCAGTGTACTGTAGTCAGAAACAGATGCAGTATATTACATTTGCCTCCATTAGTGAATGTTATTATGCTGAGATGTGATTTTTGTACTTTGTTATTCCACGGTGGTCTTAGCAACGGCCTCAGTGTTTGTTTCTCAGCCAGCAGGGGTCTGACAGCTCTCTGATAGAAACGTCTTCTGTAGGGACTGAAGGACAATAGTTGAAATCTGCAGGGTAGCCTGAGCGTAAAGACAATAGAAGCTGAAACGTGGTGTTGTCCTCTAGCTGCATTCTACACTTTAATAGCCTAAATTCACTTATAATGTTAGTCATGTTTCTTGTGCAAAAACAGCTAGTTTATCATGACCATTTTCCACCCTCTATGGGTGTTCACACTGACTGCAAACTATAGCAACAAGGCAACTGGAAATTGGTTTCTTTTAAGTGAGAGTTGGTGATTTGAAGTGTCATGAAGTTGGCTGACCATTGACGATCAAAACTATTTTGAAGAGTTTATGCAGATGTGCCATGATGCAATGTGGCACCCACCAATGGCAGTTTGGAAAGTGGAGCTCATGTGATCCGACACCTCATGCAATCGAACAGAAACTCCTACTGTTGTCAGTTGGCTGTATGTATTTTGCAACATATTTGTTTTTTTAGTGTGCATGTGATTTTTTATTGTAATGTTAAGTGAAGCAGGAGTGCTCTTACTCTCTTATTGTCAAAGGAGATTGTGATTTTGGGATTGTAATGTTTGTTATTCTACTACAGTGGCATCATAACTCCTCTTCAGCCTGTCACATTATCTGGCTGGAAACTGGTTGTGGGAAGCCCAGCGCGGGCTTACCGGAGAATGTTATGTTGTTCTGAGTGCAGAGGAGGTTTGTTGATGAGAAACAGAGTCTGGATTCAAAGCTTCAACAGCCTCAGAAACTCAAGGGCGCAACAAAGTCACTCCATCTGCAAGAGCAAAAAATGCACTGGGAATCAAAAAAGCCATGAAAATCATCACTCATCAGCACAGAAACCCAGCCCAGCAACCCCACAGTCACAGTGTGTAGTGCAGAGAAACACCTCCGACCTTTATAAACAGTGTGGAGTAAAAAACAGTTGTGCTGCAGTTGCACACAGTGTTTCTACATCATTATATTAAATGTTATTCACTGAAGTCACCTCTTTTCTAGCTTAATGTTGTGCTCTGACTGCATGTGGCAGACAGACAGTAAACAGTTTTATTTCAAAGTGATGTTCATATACATTACATACATCCATCATGGTAGCAATATTTCATTAAATGATGATATATAACAGTAACAATAACCGCAACATGTTTTTTATTATTTTGAAGACTTGAAATGTTTTTTTCTGATGGCAGTGATGGAGTGATGATGTACAGCCCCGGCAGTGTTTCTAAGATCAGAACTGGCCAGCAAGTTTGAGAGTTATGGCATGGAAATTATGTTTAGCAGAGATTTTTAGGCCGTGTTAGCACCATTACCTGATTAACAAAATTCCTTTCTGAATTGTGAACTGTGTGCTGAACCAGTGAAGACAGTGTGAGTAAATAAACAATGTTATCAGCAGATTCAATTCATTTCCCTTGTGTAGAAACTGCTGCTACTCATTACCACTGTATTTTATATGTCTGTGTCTTAGATCACACACTTTTAGATAAATACATCATGCAGACAAGAGGTTTAAGCAAGCTTCTATAAATAACTAAACATACACAGTCTGATGAACAGAGTTTATCTCATATGGTCAGAGAGCAGTTGCTAATGTATGTGTGTTTATGGTCATAATTCACAGCCTCAGGGAAATGGCTTGGTTGAACGAACAATATAAACACAAGGACAAGTGTTTTTTATATCTGGCCATACTCTGTTCTCTTACATTGTCAGCTAATGAGCAATCCAAGATATCACATAGTATGTATGTGTGTGTGTGTAGTTTGTGTGGTGTGTGCATGTGATGGATGGCTGATTGAGGCCTGAACACAGTGTGTTAATGTCTGTGTGTTGGTCAGGTTCTTTTCTCTGTCACATGATTTTTACTCCAGCTGACTGGAAACATCCATCCGTCTGTCCATCTCTGTGTAACGATGTCTTACAAACTGCGCCTTGGTTAATTGGACTTGTGCAGCCTCTCTCAGCCTGATGGAAATGTCAAGCTGTTTTCTAAGCATTAGACAGAGAGAGAGCTCGACAAACCACCTTTATCTACAGCAGGGTTATTTATGAGGTAAATTTTCAGCTTCAGAGCAAGGCTTTGTCTCTAAATAGTGTTAAAATGTCAGTCTGGTAAATGCCAGAAATTTTTTCTTTACAGTGTCGACCATATAGGAGTCTGGAGACAGTTTAAGTGCTGCGTCTAAGAATTTGGCCTAGCTCTGACCAGAATGTGCTATAAAATATGGTGTAATTGTATTTATGTTGGAATCGAACTTCTGTTGTCAAAACGAAGGTTATGATGCGAGTGATACTTGTCACACATGCCTACACACATCAGTTCTCATTGGCTCACACAGTCACACACGTGCCCTCTAACACGCTCTGCAGAACCAAAGGGCATGTGTGTTTGCATTTTGAGTAAAAAAAGGAAGGAATGAAAGGGCAGTTTCAGCATCAAACAGGCTGGAGGTTTCACATACACATACACGCAAGCAAATATCAGCCTGTCAATCTCAGTTTCCATGGAGACGATCGTGACTCATTTTTCTCTCTCTGATTCTGCAGGTTTGGAGATGAGAGGGGCTATATACTCTACCCTCAGATAGGGGATCGTTTGGATCTGGTGTGTCCGGCGTCGAGCCCACTGGGTCCGAACTCTCCCCCAGAATATGAATATTATAAACTGTACCTGGTGTCCTCACGCGAACAGGCCGACAGGTGCGAGGTAATGGGAGCCCCTAACCTGCTGCTCACCTGCGACAAACCCAACAGCGATATGAGATTCACCATCAAGTTCCAAGAGTATTCACCCAACCTGTGGGGTCATGAATTCAAGAACTTGCGAGACTACTACATCATAGGTGAGTGAGCGTGTGTGAGCACGTGTCCAGAAGATTAAAACTTCCCAAGGACTGCAGTATATCAGTTCTCTGGAATACTTGATTCTGATTGGTCAGTCATGGCATTCTGTGGGCAGATGTTGTGGTATAATGACCGCCAGACTGCATAATTGACTGTCGTTCCTGGGCCGGCAACCAATTTCATACACTGCGCTAGTTTAATGTTTCTCATTGCACTCTGCGGTCTCTTTCTTTTCACATAATAAACATTTCAACTCAAATCAATATTTCATGTCCAATTATTTATTTATTTGGTAAGTAGCTGTGATAATAAGCATCATAAAAAACAGTCAGACAGTCATTATCACGAAATAAAACGTGTCTGGGTGATTTATTCATCAGGACGAGCTCATGATCTTGAAGTCAGGGTTTATTTTGCCTCAACCACCAACTCACTGTACGTATTTCTTACTTTTTTCATTATTGTGACCACAAGAAAGTGGTGATTGGCCAAAAATAAAATAATAAAATCATTATTTGTGCTATAAAAATAATTGGAATAGACAAATGTTTTAGGGATATTTTACTAATTACCCCAGTGTGGTAATGAAACTCATCGCCCGCAGTTCTTCCGTCCCGTCACATTTAGCTCACAGTTGATCCAGAAGATGAATCCAGAGATAAAACAGCTATTATGTGTGTATTGCCATTTTCTCTCAAGGGAAATCACTTTAATTAACCTGTGTTGGCAGTTGTTAATTTCTGCAATATGCCCATAATGAGAAGTGGAAAGACAGAGCATCAGATGCGGCGCGGTTTTGCACATGATAATGATTCTGTAGATCTTAATTGGCTGTAATGGGCCTGTAAGATTCCAGGGCATGTAAGAGAAGCTGCAGTAAAACCTACAGCAAACACACATGCATCGTGACCTCAGGCCGGTGTATTTGTGAACCTCTTCCTGCAGATCTGTATTTGTGTCTGTGCTCGTATGATCACGGATGTAAACTGTTCACATGTTTAATACATGACCGAAGCAGTTTATTTTTGTAGGTGTTTGTGTGTGCAGGTGGGGGGGCTGAGGCCGATGCTTTTAGCTGGTGCTTGTTTCCCTTGTGATCTACACTGTTTGAAGCTGAGATCTTCTTCATGCTGAGTGTGTATCAGAGTGTATCAAACGCTCGGAGCTCTTTTGTCAAAACTTTGATCACCGGGCGCTAACTGAGTTCCCAGAGGAGCACTTTACCCTAAAAAGCATTTAAAAACCCAGCACATCAGAATCCCTCTTCAGACCTCCACTCTCCCCTCCAAACACACACACAATTCACAGCAGTGGCGTGTGTGTAAGAGCGTCCCATTGAAATCACTGGAAGAGGATTTCTAAATGTTAAACGTAAGATTAAGGCTGTATTACTGTGTTTGCCCAGTCCTCAGTTATTCACTGGGTATTTTTTTAGCATTTCTGCTTAGAGCGCCTGTGCTTGTGCGTTTGTCATGCAGGATTAGACTTGTGGTGAGGGTTTGTTAATTATTGAAGAGGTCTTGTTGGTTTATTTATCAGGGTTAAGCTGAAATATTAGAGATGAACTGATGTGTGTGTGTGTGTGTGTGTGTGTGTGTGTGTGTCAATAAAATTCTGGAATTCAAAGAATAATTTAAACCTGGAAATAAATAAAGTTTTTGAATCTTGAAAAACTGAACACAATAAAATGATGGGATGAATAAGAAATATTAGGATTCTACATTAATTTTACACTTACTAATAAATAAGTAATGATAAAAATCTGTTGACCGTGTTAACTGCTTTGTACAAAAGATCACAATATGCTGTTTGTAATATTCTTAAATCATTCTGGTTTAGTTTAACACACCGATGCCTGGAGCAAAGTCCAGGCCGTCAAAAGGAAGACAGCACATCGTAAACAATTCAACAATCATTATTACTATTATCATTTAGTTCTTTAATTAAATACATTATATTGGATGTATTTTAGATTCATATTTAATTTTGTTGAGATTCTAGACATTTAGAATTTATAGTTACATTTAACAGTTTATTACTTTACCACACATAAGAAAATAACAATGAAAAATGTTACAGTAACACTTTACAATATGGTTCCATTTGTTAATGCCTTATCTTACCAGCTACTGTACAAGCTTTGATTTTGAAGTATTGTTCATAGTTAATTCAGGTTAACTGTTGGAGTTAATTTTATGAAATCTTACTGTAAAGTGTGTTATATAAATACCCAAGCCTTCCTTCCTTCTTTCAGCGATACACTTTATTTTTTCTGTTTGGTGGCTGATACTCACTCACAGCCTAGAAACATGAGAGATTTTCTGCTCCTCCACACACACATCACATGCCATTTAAATGTCTGTATTTTTAGCACAGTCGTTTAGCATACCTCACTGCACACTTCTAAGCCAACTCAAAATTAAAGCACGTATAATTTCATTTTACACAGACCCCATACTGCTCTCTCTGTTACAGAGTTCAGTGCGTGTGGGCATGTGTGTTTGTATTTATGTGGGTGTGGTTGGCGTGCTGAGCCTGTGAGTTTGTCTGTGATGGCTATGAGTAGTGACAGGTCCCTCCTGAACTAGGTCAGCAATCAGAACCCCTCGCCACACTGCAGTTGGTGTGTAAACGTGTGTGTCACAGCTTAGAGTTTGTGTTTATCCATGTGAATGTGTCCATGTGAGTTTCCAGCTGTATTCACATTTATGCATGTGTCGGCCTAAGCTGTGTGTGTGTGTGTGTGTGTGTGTGTGTGCGTGTGCATGAGTGTGTTTATACAGTACTCCTCTGATAGATATCTGCCTGTAGGTCTCAGGTTAATGGGATATGGAAGGTTTAACACAGTAATTCATTAACCTCCTGACATCACATCTGCTCATGAAGTCATTCCATACACACACATACGTATACACATAAACCCACAAACATACACACATCTGGAACTGGACACACAGCATGGTAAATAACAGCTTACAGTATGATACCAGCAAAAGCATCACAATCTCAGACAGTATCACATTACATGTTATATGAATGTGATGTTTCTTATTGTAATGTGGTTTTCGGTTGTCATTGTCATTTTGTACAGTTATTATTTGTAATGTTCCTACTATTTTGAGGTTTGGGTTCCGCCATGTCGTGCCACACAAATGGAAACAAACAAAGGAGCCTTAGGAACATTTGATCTTCATTATCTCCCTGCGGACTCACACACACTGCAGCCAACGTGTTTCATCACATGAACTTTTTATTTAATTGCATGTTACTAAACTTTCCACATGGATAGCAATAATGCTCACAGTGACATCAGATGAAAACAAGCACACACAGATACAGACACATACACACAAACAAACACACACATAGCGGGGGTTAGAAAGACTTTTGATGGATGGACATGTGAGCAGAGGGAGGGAGATTACCATGTGAGGAATTGTGGGAATTCTCACCAGCTGTTCACTGGAGACAGAGAGAGCAGATGAAAAAAGAGAAGGATGGATGGATGAATGGTGAAAACACTGTTAGGTAAAGACAGTCAAAGCCCCTTATGGAGATAATGTATGTTTATGTTGGTGAAGGCTCTGAGGAGATATTATGGAAATATTATGTAATCTCATATTCATATATTCAGTGTCTAGCCGAGACCACAAGTTATTTTACTTCTGTCTCTCATTTCTTCTCAAAAGTGAAACGATCAGGTACACGACACTTATTTGTTAGGTGCAGTATTGTTATGGATGGGAGGTCGTCTTGTTTTTTCATCAACTAGACTCAAATACAAGGCAGTCATCCGGAGGCAGTTTTTTAGGTCTAAACACAAGGTGGGAGTTTGTGACATTTCTGTGACTTTCTCTGGCAGTGAAAATTCCCTAGAGCGACAGATTACAGTCTTATCATCTTAGAGAGAGCTTTTTTTACAAAATCATGCGGAACACAATCACTGCAATCAAGGTTAAAGTTTTAATTAGCATTTACATTAGTGTTTTGACCTTCTCTGAACTGTTGTAAGTTGTGTTGTGTTGGGTTCAGACTGTGATTTTCAGGCCCTGTGCATGTTGTCAGATTCTATTTCCTCTCTCCCTCCCTCCCAGACCATTGACACACTTTTGAGAGGTGCTATTAGTCAAACCCATTAAGATAATTACCTCAGAGAAACCAGAGAAAGAATGAGAGAGAACCCTGCTCGAACATACAGCGTCTTATAAAGGATTCATGTTGAAAATGCAGAATCTTAAAGGAACGGTTCTGCAGAAATAAAATTCTGTCATTATTTACTTCATCCTGTATGGTAATCTTCTTAGAAAACCAAAGAAGACATTTTGATGTTAACATGCCTCTTTTCTATACAGCAACAATTCAAATTGCTCCAAAAAGCACAAAACACTGGGAAAGAAAAAGAAGTCTGTGTGATTTATTATTAATCCTCAGAAGCAATATGAAAGATTTGTGTGTGGAACTGACTGAATGTAAGTTAATCACTGGTGTCATTGACATGTGATTGGTTCTCATGTGTCACATGATGTTTGAATATGAAGAATGTGATTTGGAGATGATTTTTAAAGAATAACTAAATCAATTTTAGAGTCCTCACAGAAAGTTGGTATATGGCTTGAGAAAACTTAAAGTACAGCACAGTGTATGTACCATTGAGTTTAGTTTGTTCTTTACTCTCTGCACACAGAAACAAGACAGTTCAGTAGCTGAGAATAGAGTATAAGGTCAAGCATACCAAGATCCCTGCATTACAGCAGACTGTATGAGGTGCTGCTACAAAAGAAGCCATTCTTCAGAAAGAAGCATGTGAAGTCCTGAGTTGACCACATCTTGAGTTTGCCAGAGAGCACAATGGTGCCCCAGTTGTGACGTGGGAAGGATTTTGTGGTCAGGTGGCACTGAGGTAGAGCTTTTGAACACAATTTAAGAGGTGATGCGTGTTGCAGCTCTCACACACACACACCTGCAGTGAGAGAGCTGCTGTAATCATGCTGAGGTCCATTTCTGACCAGCGGGGACTTTGGCATCTTGTTAAAGAGTGAAGAATGAGTCGTGTCCAAATGCAGGAAAACACTGCAAGAGAACTCAATCCAGTGTGCTGAAAAACTGCCACATCATCCTAAAATGTGAACGTTTAGAAACAGCATACTTCTGTTTGTCTTGAAGAATATTTATCAATAAAAAACAATGTCACATTACGAAAATTACATTGTCATTTCATGGTGAGAATACAGGTGTTTTCATAGTACCAAATAACTATTATTTTAAAATAATTTATTTTTATCATTAAACTTGTTTTTGAAACATTTAAACTTATTTTTAATGCCACAGTTTCAGACGATTTAGTGGTGTTTTGATATATAGCACATCTTGTTTTCCATTGGCTGCTTAAGAATCCAAACAAGCAAAAGTGAATATGAAAGATATGAATATGACCAATGACAGTTCAGTATGCAAATATTCCAGTGATGTCATCGCTATACAGTGTATTTATTTGTTTTTATATAGAAGCCAGTGGAAGATTTTAAAAGTTTTCAAAATCATACATTTCAATGCAATTATAACATTTATTAAAAACAAAATGGATAGCACACCCAAGGCTAAAACTGTCTACAGAGTGAGGTTTGAAAGTGGGTCTGTACATTAACTGTTTCAGGCTGAATTAATCACAGAATTGTAGAGAAGATGAGAAAGAGAAATGTGAACTCAAACAAACACAAATACATCACACAGACCAGCACATCCCGCTGTCTGTCACACACAAGGGAGAATTTCAGGGTTTGTACTCAGGTCAGATTTTACCCGTGTAACCAAACAGCATTTTACTCCGCTAAAATCAGTCTCAGAGTTGAGACCCTAAAACAGAACACCACCAGAACCAGTTCATCTGATGTTTCTTTGGCTAATAATGTTTAAACTCATTTCCACACATCAACCACAGCTAGAGCAAAGATCAACTTTGATAAAAGGTTTGTGCCAATAGAGATGATGCATTCATTAATTATGAAAATGCTTTCAAAACCCTGTTTGCTGACAGGTGCCGATGATTAAGGGCTGCTGCTGTCTAAAATCTGCATTTTTTATGACACTAATGTGTAGTACTTTAGTCTCCATCAAGCTCAGCGAGCAGATCTGTAGAGAGATGAGATGTTCCTCTACTGCAGTATCCCATCAGCAGATAGTTGATGGAGTTTCTCTCCTCTTTAAGTGTTCCCCTGTGTCTCCACCTCCACGCTGCAGGCTGCGGCGAACTCAGATGTCAGAGCGTGTTATTTCTGCAGGCTGACTCTCAATAATGTGTCTTTATCTGGGCTGTTTGTGGTGTTGGGGCCGCGCTGGGATGAGGGAGGAGGAATCACGTCGCAATAACAAGCTCTCGCTTTGTAAATGCCTCTCTACAGCTCTTCAAACATGCATCAAATCCTCACCTTCAGCACAGGGGCAGACACTTCCTGCTGCTGAATATGCAGTTTGGATTCCTACGGGGTAAATTCACTAAACTGTTGTGGTTCTTTGCGTGCTGCGTTTTAGCGCAAGAAAACTCCACCCATGCACCATGCAACAGCAGTCCAGTTTAAGCAGGCGTTAAATGCACTGAAATGGCTTTCCGCTGTTTTAAATTAAGTTGTTGTCATTTGTTTCAGTGTAAACATGCCTAAACAATGCAGACGGTATGCAAATAAATGCAGTAACAGTAGGTGCAGTTTATTTTTAGTGTTTAGTGTGAAAGTGTGTGTATATACTGTCAGTCAGTGTGTGTCTGCGTTTGTTTTAGGCAGCTGATGTATGTGAGTTGTTATGATCTGTTTTTGACAGGTGTGTTTTCTCTGTAAAAGCTGTTAAAAGTGCCACAGTGTGTTTTTTGCCTTCCTCTCCTCATCTCCATCACACATGACTGACATGAGCGTGACCTAGAAAATCTTCACCGGCTCTCTCTTGTTTCACTCTGATTCTTCTTTCCGCCTCACTCTCAGTTTGTCTTCATTCTCTCGTCCTCTCTGTGCTCATCTCTCAGCAGGTGAATCTTATGAAACCTTTCAAGAACATTGCCTGGGCATATTTCACCAATAAAAGAATTAATTAAATGTCATTATTATACATTATTAATGTAGTCATGTTGAATCATATGAAGCCTGATTTTGGGATCAGATTTTTTTGCATTGTTACATTATTTTCATTTTTATTGTTAAGTGGTGAAAAATCAAAATTTTATTATTTTTGTGAAAAACTAATAAACATGTTAAGTTACATCACTGTAGAATTTGCTGTATAATTTAGGTTGGTTTCAGGTAGTAATTATTATTAGTAATTATATTTTTTATTGCTGTCAGTCAAAAAAATAATTGAATTGCATTTTTTTCTTGACCAGATGTGAGCTGACAACATCTCAGTGACAGATGATTTTTCTGTCTAAACTGAGAAAGCAAAACTGCTGCCTAATTCAGCGATTTCTTTTTTAAATAAAGAATGAAATGTGTCCTGGAGCTGTTTTACACACCAGTTCTTCACTCGCTCTCATCTGCAGCTTCTATTCATTTAGATTGTGTTCTCTGATCACTCTTGCCTTCTGTCTATCATTCCCTCTGTCTGCTCATCTCTCTCTCTCTCTCTCTCTCTCCCCTCTCATTCTCCCTGTTACCTTAATCTGTTTGACATCATTAATTCTTAATGTTGCCCTCATAAAAATATCCATTAAAAGTAGCCCTGAAAGTTTCAAACACTGGCATTCTGCAATATATGACTAGTTTCTGTAACTATTTAACCCGGCTTACAAGACCTTTACAGAACCCTGACCATTAGTAGACCTGACATCTCTCTCTCTCTCCTCTCTCTCTCTCTCTCTCTCTCTCTATTTCGTCTCAGCAGCAGGGAGCAGCAGGCTCGGACAGCCCAGTTAACTAGGAGTTATGTCTTGTTTCATTAGTTGTGGCTGAATTTATGGCTGTGAATGCATGACCTTGTTAAAGTGATAGTTTTGGTATTTTGTTGTTGTGATCTTAGAAGAGTCAGAATTACAGTCATGTGGTTCTGTGCACTGCAGGGGTTTCAGTCTGGATGTGTCTGCACCGAGCTATTGGATTGGCCAATCATTAAAGCAGGAAACCCTGTGTGTGTGTATTGTGTGTGTGTAGAGGGGATGTCAGACAGGATTAGCTGTTAATATCTGTCAATTGCTCCCCAAAGATGACATTTAAGATTACAGCCATGAGACTAGCCGTTACCGTGGGGATGGGCTCTGTTGTCACTCATTGTCTCACAGTCACGTGCTGTGTTCAGGGGTGATGAATAACACTACAGTGTTGATATTAGCAGTGGAAAACCTGAGATTAAGTTAGAATGTGTTCATTAAAGAATCAAGACAGAAGACATAATTAAAGACTCTTTTTTGTCCTGTATTGATGTTTGTCCTGTTGAAACAGGAAGTTGAGGCTTGATATATTGATGGGATCGTCCTTTTTTTAAAAAACAGTCAGTAGTCTTTGTTTTACCCTTATGAACCATATAGATGACTAATATAGATCTTTTAAAAGCTGGCTGACATCTTTTAAAACAACACAAGACTCTAATTTTGATTTCATCAGTACAGTTACTTTTGAACATATATCCCTTTGAGCTCAAAAATATAACATTTCCAAGAAAACATGAAGGCAGCAGCAACAGCCATTTGGTGACATAACAGAAAACCAGCCTGTGACCAATCAGTGAAGAGCTGACTTAAGCCGTCCATCCAATCATTGCACAGCTCAGTGAAGCAGTGAACGACCTGTTCCTCATACACACACATGAACACTCACTTGACACATCACATCTGAAAGAGACTGTTTAACCACAATCTATTTAAGTCCACAGAAGACCCGACTTTATATGTTACACATCACAGCAGCTCAAACTCTACTGCAGTGCATGGCCTTCCCATAATCAAAGGTGCTCGTTTTAGCATCAGACTTATGCTAGCAGGTAGTAACTGAGGTTTCAGGCCTTAAGAAAAGTGTGTATATTTCCAGTCTCCAGCCTCAGGGCCATTATACACTAGAGAAATCTCTAACAGAGCGTTTGGTGAATAGAAAGCTGTTTTTAAAGAGACAGATCAGTTTGAAATCAAGCGGGAATAAAGCAAATTGGATTTCTAAATGCACAGCCGAACCCGCCTGTCTGACATTCTGATTGGTCAACAGATTGTGGTCAAAATGCGTCACAGCCAAAGTTTAAATTTTGAGAACTTTTAGTTGCATGACAAACCATCACTCTCATGTTTTTCCTTCCCTGGCTTGTGATACAAAATAAAAACTGAAATCAGTAGATTGTGTGATGTAGTATAAATTGTGGAATAGTGTATAAATGCCTTTAGTGTGTCTGTGAACTGGATTTGACTGATTAAACTGGATTTAACTACACATGATTCTGTAGTTTTTTCCTGCAGGGTCTGTTAAACCCCGTACATCACCTTGAATTTAAATTGGACACGAGTTCAGAATGTCAAACTTATCGACACAAGCCCATGTGATTTATCTGATCACTCATGGATTAATTCAAATTTGACATTATTTCAAAAATATGAAATGTAATCCTGGTGTTTCATCAAGGAGTGGTGAGATGTGTTCCAAGAGATTTCCTGAGGTGTCCTTGGAAAGTCCCACCCTGGCATTATATTATTGGACATAACTCTCCAGTGAAAGTCCTGTTCTGTATGTAGGAACACTGTGTGTGTGTGTCTCAGTCTGCGTGCTGCCCCCTGTAGGCCTGCCCTGCACAGCTGCTGGTAATGAGGTCATTGAGGGCCTCTTCCAGCAGGAACTTGAGTTTACTCAAGAAAATTACTGGAGGTTTGTGCAGCCCAAACAGATTGTGTTAATTCCTCGCGGGCTGAAGAGGTTGATTGGGCTCTGGCCTTATTTGTCAGGGGTTAAAACCATCTTTTCAAGCTGTTGTTGCTTCCGTCATTGGACAGCATGGGTCAGAACTCTGTTCTCAGACTGACTGTCCTGTGGGGCGGGTTGGGCAGTTATGGGAGAGGAGGATGAAGTTTGTGGGTCATTTCATCTTGTCCTAGACAAGAGCGGTTCCTCTTTTCACTGTCTGATCTTTAGCCAGTTTTTCTCTTTTCATTGTTTGACATGCCTTTCCCTCCATCACCCCAGATCATCATCTCAATTACTCGACCGTGTCTCTCTCTGTCTGTCTCTCTCTGTCTGTCTCTCTGTCTGTGTGTCTGTCTGATTTTAGACCACTCTGCAGTATATGTAGAATCTGAACTCCAGCTTGTATCTTGTCAGTAGAGTCAGTATTTACACTCTTTCTCTCAAACTCTTTACCTTTTTGCTCAGTCTCTACTTTTTGTTTGAAAACTGTTGGTATTTTAGTAACAAGTCAATACTAAAAAAAGAAATGATGTCAGTCTTTATATGGTACCAAAAGTTAAATTTTTATCCAAGTTCTAGATTTTGACATGGTATTTAGATCACAAAAAATCACTGTTTACTTTTAAACTGTAATCTAAATTCTGTTTCAGTGTTGAGTTTTCATTTAAAATTGTTTGTCATTTTTTGTTCTTCATTTGTCACTGTCTTTTCATTTGTCTAGAATAATTACACATGAAATTGAAGCAGTGTTTCATTAATTAAGAAGTTCTTCAAGACCAGAAGTCCTTTTTTAATTTAAACCAAATGTCCAGAGGACTGAGACCACTCATGAAAATTATTCAGTGGAGTGTTTTCTATTTAATACAGTTTTTGTCATGACAAATTATATTATCAGCATAACAATTTGAATCAGAATTAAGAAGTGAACATGTATTTGAGCATTTCTTTGTGTTTGGTAATGACAGCAGCTGGCCTGGACTGCACAAGTGTGATCTGAAAGCAGCAGGATCTGAAAATGTTCCAAAGAAAGAAAATCTGACCTTTTCTGCAAAAATTATTTCTATTATTATAGAAATAATATATAATTAATTCTTTTTAATTAATTCGTTTTCTTTATGTTTTCAATGCCATTATTTTAAATGCATTCCATTCTTTAACATTGAAATAATAGAGTGATTTCATCTGTATAGTTAGTTTTTATATCCATATATCCAGAATCTTTGCTGTCTGTACCCCTGTCTTATTTCTGTGTCTGCTTCTGAAAATGTAAAGTTTTCCACTTTCCAGCCTTTACTCTCCTGAACATCCCTCCATCCGTCCCTGCAGAGAGAGGAGAGAGAGTGAGGCAGGTGCAGAACACAATCAGAGTCATTAGGTGATGAATCAGTTTTCTACACCTCCAGTGTGTTGACTAATGACTGCCAGGAGCTAGAAAAGGTCATGTGTTTGGATTCAGTCCCTGAATGTGTGTGTGTGTTTAATGTGAGAGGTGAAGCTTTTATATTCAGTGCTTCTCCCTACAGATTAGTCCGTATTTATTAATATAATATTTGGCTGTATGGTTACGAGGCTCTTTGGATCAAATCCAGGAGTTTATTTTTGGCAGTTATATATTTGAGTTCATTGGTCTTGATTTTGACACATCAGTGTTTTAATGTTTTTGATCCTTGTTTAGGCAGTAAGAGGTGAAATTCATGAATTTTAAAACATGCTCTGGGTTTTAAGTTAAATCAACAAAACATCTTCATGCTATTGATATGGACATACTAACAGAAATAAATAATGGACTCAGACAAGCAAAAGTTGTTTACCGCACTGCACTCACATAGAGATCTAAAGCACCGTTATAACATTACAATTCACACTATACAACCACAAGACTTGAACTTCATGTGTTAAAATTATTTGTTTAAAAAACTGAGGGACGATTCAGAAGAGTTTTCAGTGGTGATTGAAAGCATGTCAACAAAGTTCAATATCAACAGGTCTTGAACCCGGAACATTGCTTAAAATAAATGTAATAAAAGTGCCAATGGAGGGTTCTCAAAAATCTGTGAAAAACATCACTGCCCATTGTTCATATGAGTGATTTGAACCTAACCTTTTAATTCATTAACCAGCAGGCACATCTGAAGCCACCTCAGCCTCAGTTTTTCGAGGGGTCTTAAACGGAGAAAAGCTGGTGCTGCTAGTCAACAGAACATCACACGAGATACTCAGACATCTGTGGGGTTTCTGAGCATATAATAATGGAGAGATATTTGGATAGGGAGACGTCTTTGTATTGGAGCACCACAGTTTCAGAGCACTAGAGATTAACTACAGCGTGTCATGCAGAGATTTAGTAAAATATGGAATGGATCGAATGCAGAATGTTTCAGCAGTGAAGAATTCAATATCGCCCTCATAAGCAGGTTTTATTTTTGGAAAGGAAAATAAGTTTGAAGATGCAGCTCTGTGTGCCACAGGGAGCGAGTCTGAACAGTGTTTGAATGCAGTATCAGTACTGGTATGGAGAGTTGTTCAGAAATACATGAGTAATGTACTGACTCTTAAAGTACAGAGGCGCCTCAGCTATGAAATATTTAGTGATGTGAAGACTGTGGGAGGCAGTGTGTGTGTGTGTGTGTGTTTTGAGGGATGATTGTATACATTGTTAAAAGGCATCATAGTTGTGGTCAGGTCTCTGTTATTATTGAGAGACAGTTTCCTATACACAAAGCAGCCCAAAGACGAGCGTGATCTAAACAGGCAAAGAGCAATTCTGAAGGACTATAACCTTTACTGCTTAATGATGTTTTACATACAGTCCTGTATGTTTAGCCATGCTAACATTTTAAAACAAAATTAACTAAATTAAACTTCTGTAACCTGAAAATAAACAACGAAGAAGATGGAAAATTCTGTATTCTCTTCTCATGATGATGACAGAATCTTGTCATGTGGATAAGAGAAGATGAAGATGAATGTTTGAATGTGTGTTTGGGTTTATTGAAAAGCTGCAGGGCAAGAGTGTGTTTAATCTGAGACAATCTGTGAGTGTGAGTGTGTGTGTGTGTACTGTCCATTAATGTATGCTCAGCAAGTCTATGTATGTACCAGTAAGTTACCCCAAAAACATGTACAAATTATCTTTTACAAATTGTAAATGACTTTTCTAAATTGGAGTTGTCTTAACTTTACTAATGACAACTGACTGACTAACTTGACTAAAGAAATACTTATAAAAACCTTTACAAGGTGTAATCAACAATTTCATTGCTTTGTTTTGGATGCATTGTTTTTTAAATATTATTAAAATACAAGTAATATATGCAGGAAAGGTACATAGAAATGATTATTATTATGTGAATCATATAATAAATGATTATTTGTTGAAATTCTACAGTAATATAATCTGGTTCATTTGTAAAATTGTTTAACCCTTAAACATTAAGTTTAATTGCTGCAGTGGTAAATTGTAAGAGAATGAATTTAACTGCTGATAATGAAAATGCAAGCTGAAGCTCTAATAAAATTAAATTGTGCAGAAGTGACAGAAATGATTGTGACAGGTTTAATGGATGGAAACAGTGTGTTATAATGATAAAAACCCTTTTAACAGTGAACAGTCACTTGTAATATGTTAGCCACAATATTGTTAAGCACATCTGCTGTACACACACACACACTCACTCACTCAGCAGGTTTGGTGACTGTTCTTCAAATGTTTTCAAGTGATGGAGTGTTATAAGTCAGTAGATTTTAATGCTGAAACTCACATTTTACACTTTCTAAAATGAATTCAGGCCATCTCTGCTGAAGTCATTACCTCTACATTAATGTTGTTCTGTTTTCCTAAAGCTACCTCTGATGGCACCAAAGAGGGCATTGACAGTATGAGAGGAGGAGTGTGCGTGACACGAGGGATGAAGCTGATTCTCAAAGTGGGACAGAGTAAGAACCTTCATCAGCAGCAGCAGCACACACTCACCTGTTTATTGTGGACCTGTAACTGATCCTGTTTTTCATCATGTCATACACAATTCACTTTCTTTGCTCCTATAGCTGCATATGGACTTCCTCCAAAGCCCAAACCTGATCCAGCCCGACCCAACAGCAGAACTCCAGGTAACAGTCAGAATTTGGGACACAGATTACAGGATGTAGCATTTATAATTTACATTTTTTCATATACATTTTTTTGTTGTATGTTTTAAGACTTAAGACATCCATAGCAGATTTATTTCTAGACGTCTTCACAGATGTTTAATCTTGTAAATAGGAATGTTAACCTAGAGTTTACAAAATGTGTGAAATTTAAAAGCTGACTACCTAGGATTAATTATTAACCATGAAAGAATCATGGAATAACACAACTCTGGATTATGTTAACCTAGGCTTAAAAATGGCACTAGTTTATATATTTCAAGTGTGAAAACCCCAGTAGGGTCTAGCCTTCATGTATCAACTTGGATATCATAATCGGTAGGAATGAAGTTGTCACACAGTTTATTCAATAACATTTTAAAGACAATGAAACAAGTTTTTGAATGACTTTCGTTGTGATTTATGCTGTGCTGGCTTAGCTGATTCCAAAAGATAAATATTTTAGGAATCAAACAGTGTTGAAGCCAAACATGAAGCGTTTCTGAACTCATACTGAATCAAAGTGAGTTGTAGATTAAAAGTTTATGTACTGTCAGGATATCTGTTGTAGGTTTAATCATAAGAACGTGTAAAGGGGAAGTGATCTTCAGAAGTCCTGCATCAGTCTCTGCTTCAGGAGAGCATTGATTTTTCATCTCTCCAGCAGATGTGGATACTGGCTCTAAAGGGAGTGATGGAGGTGAGGCGGGCGAGAGAGAAGACAGCGGCACCGTGTCTGTCTCTAACATCGCCCTGATCTCCGGCGGTGCCGTGGGAGCCTTCCTCCTCCTCATCGCTGTGGTGATCGCGGTGGTGTGTTACAGACGAAGGAAAGCCAAGCACTCGGAGACTCACCATCCGGCCCTTTCACTTTCTTCTCTTAGCCCAAAGAGAGGGAGCTCCGGTGGGGTGGGAACAGGGTCCGGCGGGGGCAACAATAACGGCTCAGAACCCAGTGACATCATCATCCCCCTGCGTACCTCTGACTCAGCTTACTGCCCCCACTACGAGAAAGTGAGTGGCGATTACGGACACCCCGTCTACATCGTTCAGGAAATGCCCCCTCAGAGTCCCGCCAATATCTACTATAAAGTATGAGAAGAGCACAGGCGAACGCCTAGAGAAATCCATTCTGACCACACACACACACATATATACAGTGTGTGAAAATGTGTTCAAGAGACTCTATGTAAGAGCCTAGATCTTAAAAAAACACACTGCTGAAAGATGAACCCGCTGACTGGTTTAATATCTTACCGAAAGGAAATGCAGTTCAGATCTCGGGTTATTGTTGATGTGTTTATTTACATGTGTGTATATTTGTGTGTGACATGGGGAAGGTGAATTAGAGCTTCACATGGGATGTATCACAGTATCACATCTCTCCCAGATAAATTTATACAGCCTGGAATCAAATAGATTAATGTGTTTATCCTCAAAACCAAACAGTAGGGTGCAAGACTTTAACGTGATTCTTTTGCAGAAGAATACTGTATAAAAATATACGTCCTTCTTACGTTTTTTTTGGTGCTATGGGGCAAATTCACTGGATAGTTGTGCCACTTTTGTGTGCGACATTGCAACACAAAAACCTGTGTATTAACCGTCTACAGCCCAGTTTAACCATGCGCCAGATCAGCTGCACTGTATTTCATCATTTTATTATTCATTATTTTCAGCACAAAAGACATGCGTCTTTTCTATGTAAATCAGCATTATTACGGACTGTGTTGCATTACAGAATTATGGACTATTTTCCTGCCACAGTTAACGTCACACAATTACCGCCCTCAGAATTAATTGTGTTTAATGAAGACGTTTGTGTACGAGCAGTAATTCATCTTACAGTTGAGCAAAACTTCAGTATCAAAGTGCTGATCCAGGATTAGACTGACAGTGATACTGTACAGTCTCAGTGAAGCAGAACACTGAAAACTGCCGCACACAACAGGAAAATCATGCCATGCTAATTGCATTCATTTCCATCATTGCCTGATTTGTGTAATACTTTTAGTGAACTGGCGTGCAATGCAAATAAATGGCACTATCAGCGGGTGCAATTCATTCTTAGTGAATTCTCCCCGAATGTTTTCATTTCTCATCTGATTGTGGCTGTTTGTTTTGACATTCTTTGAACTCAGAACTCAGTCATATTTATTTATTGTGCATCAGAGAAACAGTTTCTCATTCCCTCCACTTCATTAGCTTTCTGTCATAACTCCTCAGCACACAGTTGCTTGTGTTAGACATTTTTTAAACATCATTATAAGAGGAGCAGGACATGCGTGTGGAGGAGGTGAGGATGAAGAAGTCGGAGGTCAGAGTTCAGAGATCACAGACAGACGACACGGGAGCCCTTCACTCATGATGATTTAAGAGTTTCACACAAGGATGCTCTGCTTACCTTCCATAACTGTTTGTGTTTTCACATGTAACCCCAGCAGATGGAATCCAGCTGTGCATTTGTATGTGTTTTGTGATTGTTGTTAAGGCCAAAGACAGTGTGAATAATACTCACTTCACCACTGTGTGTCTTAATTAACACAATCACAAACCAACCACTGTTCACGTCTTACAGCTTTCTGTTGCTAGGTTACAATCTTGCTTTGCCTCTGATTATCATGTTTGGGTGATGTCTCCAACCATCTCTGACATTATCACTCTGTGCCAGCTTGAGGCATCTGGTCTACAGGTCACCTGAGTTATTTCATGTCACTTGACGAGACATGACATCATCATCAAGACATAACAGGAGACGATGGGTGATGACCTGAGCTTCCTGGTTTAGATGGAACAGTTTCTTTTATGGATTTCTGTCTTTCACACAAATAGCTACACACACACACAATGTCAGAACTGATGCTTTATCATATTATATGGGAACTTTTTTACCTATAAGGCTTTTTCATGTTCCCTCTTCTTTTTCTTCACATTTTGTTATATTCAACAGTGTTTATTTGTTAATAGCAAAAGACCCTTGTAGAGGGTGTATATCATTACAACAACCCCAGTAAAATGGGGCAGATAGTATCTGATCTTCCCTCTGCATGCCTGTAGTCTTTTTCTGTGATCAAGAAGAGCAGAAATCAGACCAATTTTTGTGTTATTATCTTTAATTTCTCCTTCATACCAGCATTATGTGATTAAACTGATTGTTTAAATCCTCTGACATAAAGCACTTCCTCTGATAGGCAGGGCTCGCTCAGCTTCCAGCACAGAGAAGCAGTCTGACAGGATTAGTGTTCACCTAAAGACGCATTTCAATACTTGCAGCTAACAAACACCAACAGTGACCACACACGAGCACCAAACACTGTTTCAACATCTTGTTTTGGACCTTTTTTGTTTAGTCATTTAATACTAGATTTATTTAGTTGTGTTTTTTGTCAACTAATTTAATATCATGATATGAGATGCCTTGAAACTGAAGTGTAAAGACTGTTGCATTTCTAACAATCTCTCAACAGTATTTCTGCAAACAGTGCCGATATCATTGGGAGGGGAACACGGCTAATGCTGGATCAAACTCTTCAATGTTTTAAAAGTCCAGTTAGACGGTATGGGACTTGAAAGAATACTGATGTTCAGATAATGATGATATGTTATAAAAAACAATGAGCAATGTTAAATAAATGTTAATATGTTAAAAAAGACCATGTCGAGACATTAAGAAAAGCAGTGTTCTGGTGCTGTCTAGCAGTCTTTCTATCTGTCTTTCTCTTTTCAATGCAGACACTCCATTAAATAAAGATTACATTCCAAGCAGTAAAAAGCACTGATAAAAACTGAAAAGATGATAATAATTCTGCCTCTGTGGTGGTTTGTCATGTAATTCTGTCCATCTCTCTAGCCGGTGAGAAACTGCCCACACTGACAGCATTCTGTACTGGACACACGACAGTTAACATTGTGATATTCTATTAATAAGCATATTAATAAGCATAATAAGGCCCTGCACAGACATTGGGTAAAATAATTCACGTTAAAAGTAAGTCACATTTTTAAAACATTGCCAGTAATGATGAAATATAAGCATATACACAAGCATCTCGCTTTATTTTCACAGAGCTGAGCGCAAAGCACTCTGGGATTGTGTTCACAGACTCACGCATTTCTTTACATGCGTGTAATGTTGCTCATTCTCTCACTCGGAACATGCTTTGTGACCGTGTTTGTTGTGACTCGGTTCGCTGGTGGGTCAGAATCGGTCACTGGTGTTTAATGGACAGCCTCAGCTTCTTCCCCTCTGCTTTATCTTTACAGCAGTGTTGATGTGTTGGCCCGTCATGTCCCAACACTAAATCAAAGAGGCATTTTGACAGACGCTGTAAAAAACCCTCCACAGCACAGTGTGTGTCTTTATCTTTAGGCAGTGTGTGATAGAGCTGTTATTCAGTGCAGTAATATTTGCCCCGGCAGGGGCATTCACAGTCTGTCAGACGCGCGTGCACGCGCACATCAAACACGCGCTTCGCTTGTCTGATACGCGCCTTTCTTACGTCGATATAAAGAAAGTATCTGTCTTGTATTTTAAAATATAGAGATAATCACAATTAAAGGGATTCACATACTTATTCAGACACTGAACCCGCGTTTGAGATTACAGAGAAATTTTCCCATGCTCCTCTGGGGCGGACAGCACAACTGACAGGCATCTTTCAGCCTGTTTGAGCTCTGGTCTTCTCTGAAACTCACCTTCACTCTTCTAATGGCCGCCTGAGGGCCGAGGGCCCGTCTGGGCCTCAGAGATAGCAGGACTCTTTTCATTCGGCTGTTTGTGTGTGTTTAAAGAGCTCGCCGGTGAATTAAAGGTGCTTGACTGAAGGCTTTAGCGCTGAATTAGTTTGTGTGCGGTGTGCGGCCCGTCAAATTCTTATGTGTACTGACCCAAACCAAATGACATGAATCACAAACTTGAAATGTTACACACTATGTTCCCTTTCAACATCTGTGTGACTGTAACAAACCTGTACACACAGATGAAACGCCGCTGAAAAGTTTGATTGACATTCTGACAGATACCACAGATCTGTTCTTTTCTACCTCGCATGCACAGATTTCACACCATCTGTTGTAATACATCTCATACACACACATACGGACAGTTAGCAATGCTAACAAGTTATATTGTTCATTTTTGGGGCAATTGTGGGTGGTTTTGCAACCCTACACACATAAAGTGTAATCTTCATTATCACCCACATAAATTGCAAACACACACACACTTTGTCATTCTGGTGACAGAATGAGATTTGTGATCTTGTCAGGATTATCCATGCTCTGGATTCTAGGTCAACATTCCTTCAGAGGAGACATCCTCCCTTACAGACAGGTCACACACACACGCTCGTAAAGATTAGCATCTTCCTCTGGAGACACGCTCTGCGCCGAGACCACAACAGCTTTTAATTATCGTACTCGCTCTCACACACTCGTTTCAACAAGTACACACTGTATCTCACACACATGCCCTCAAAATTGTGCCCTCACACTCGATTCAGACAATAGAACAGAACGGTTCTTGAAAATCCCCTTAAAATGTATTTATTGTTTAAACTTATCAAGATCAATTATGAGCTTTGAGGTTAGTAAATGATGATGTATGTTTATGTAGAGGACATATTTTTCAGAGTCATTTCAGCTTTATTAAAGACATCCTGGTGTCCCACAATCTCTGCGTTCCAAGTAAAATGGAAACGAAGCATCTGTCTGAAATGATTAAATTATTTGCAGTTCTTTATTTGAAGAGCTTTTAATTCATGATCTGTTAAGACGACAGTTTTGTGTGCTTGTCACTTTTCAGTCAAATAATTTATTTGCTTTAGATCAAACAGTGGAATCTAGTAATACACAGAATTATTGTAGAGCTGGTAGGTTTTGCTTCAAGTCGTTGAACTCTTTAAGATGCCTTTTTCAGTGTGTGCTGTATGTTGACAATGAATGAGAGAAATATTTTTGAAGCACAGACTGAGAAAAAGTCAATGTTCTGTGTTGTTATACCGTCAGCCTTTGTTTGATGCCATCGCAGTAGTTGAAGGTTTGTTCTACTCAAACACATGCGATTAGTTTCCCTCAGCTCATGTAGACAAAGAGTACGTTCCCCCAATGTTCTTTTGGCTTCCCCAAATTCTCTCTCTGCTGAGCAGGATTTAAGACCTGGGTGAACTTCACCTTTGTTCACAACTCATATCCTTTTAGCTCATTATTGTGCTGGCTGTGACCTTTGACCCGGGCACTGTGTGGAATGTGAGGGGCTTAGACTGGGTCGGGATTTGCTGTGGCTCAGGGAATGGGGGGTCTCTCGTGGTTATTTCCCTTCACAAAACAAAACCTGGCGGCCCTCAGACAAAAAGATACAGTGAAGTCAGTGAACCGCAGCCTGTCTGCATGTGACAGAGAGAGAGAGAACATTTGTTTCTGAAGAGAGAGTCTGGGGCAGAAAAAGCAGGGATTTATGAAGGTAATACTTGTGCGATGTATGGAGGGGGGCTTCAGGAGGTGAAGAAACGGTTAATGAACTTGTGCAACTCTCCACACACACACACTCTGAGTACCTCAGTGTCTCACGGCCCATGTTTTCTGATACCTGACCAGAAACATAAGCTCAGGATTACATATGATGACACTGAGAATGGTTAGGACCTCAGTTGTTTCTTTGGTTACAGAAATAAGATAAATAAAGAGCTGAGAGGTTTTAGGTGTGGATCAGAGGGTTTGTTCAAGCAAAAAATTGTACAATTTTGTCATCATTTATTCTCCCTCATGACATTGTGAACCTCCAAACTCTGCTTATCATTTTTGAAATAAGTTCTTGAGAGCACCCTCTTCATTCACTTTTACTCAATGGAATATAGTGTGAACATTCTTCTTAATGTTTCCTTTTGTGTTTTAATAAAAGCCACACAAATATGCAACTTGAAGGATGATTAAATGCTGACAGAAATGTCATTTGTAAGGGAACGGTTGTTTTAAAGTCAATCATCTTTCACACGGACACCCTGCAGTACACCCATACACCCCAGCTGTAGAGACGTGTGTAACTCATACACTGAACACAGACACCCTCACAAACACCCACTTCCTGTGTGTGAGCTGTTCAGAGGAACTCCAGCAGTTTCTCGCTTCTCTTCCTCAGTCGCTCATTCTGTCTCTTATTCCTTCTGAAAGGTCATTTTCTCCTATAAGCACAGAGCACAAATCATGGCCAGTGTAACATTAACCCTGTCTGCTTGTATTAACAGTCAGGGCTTCTTAATGTCCCTCTGGAGTCTTTCTACCTCTGTGTGTGAATACAGTCACAGCTGAAGGGGGTAATTAGGCGGCTGTTACCCTCTCACATATGTGTATATTTGCAGTATAACACACAGCAAAATGCATCAAAATATTGACAATAATTTTGCATGTTCTGTGTCATAGCTGTTTGTGTTTTAGCATGGCTGGAATGCTGTATTGATCAGTCAGAATCCAGGACTGGAACTCGAATAGAATTCCAAACAGAAGTTTAGTGAAGGTCTGTAACACAGATGATTTGTAAACAGCTGTTTACTTCACGTCCTCACAAATCTTCACTCTCACTCACTGTATGTCAGTAAGAGCCATATTATTGTGAATAAATTCATCATCAGATACAAATAACGCCAGGGAGTCAGACATCAGTAACCAGAAACATTTGTTTTTGCTGAATCCAGGTTCTTACATCAGTAATAAACCTATTATATGGGATAAAACACAGAAAGAAAGTGTGGGAGTGCTTCAGATATTCTTTTGGTCCGTCATTGATCAGTTCAGTGAAATGTATTGATGACAGTATTGTTTGGTGTTCTCAGAGCAGAAGTGTTATGTCAGGTTACCTTTTGTTCCTCACTAATCCGTGTGGCTGTTGTTTGTCTGTCCACATTCATGGTCTCTGTTTGCATGAGTGTTGCATGTGTGTGTTTGTGTTGCGTGTATGTCTCTATCAATTTGACTTTGCAATTCTTTGTATCTATCTAGCTCTGTGTATTGTACTTAAAGTGCATCAGTGTTTATTTTGGGGTGAGGTAAACAGATTTGTGTGAGTGTGTTTGTATCTTTTTCCACATTAGGGGTGCTGTGAATATAATGAACAGATGAAGAGAACAGAGAATTCAGAGAGTGTTAAAGTAAATATTGACACAACAGACAATCAGTAGAACATAGACCCATACAAAGTTTACTTGTGTGAGAGCGCTTGTGTGTTTGTTTGTGCCAGCTCACTGTAGATGAGTGTGTGTGTGTGTGCACTGCTCGGTGTTTTGTCTGTGTACCAGCTGCCATTTGTGTTTGGAGAAGTGTTTTACTGAGCATGTGTGTGGTGATTCTGGTTTGGATCTTTGCCCTACATTTAATAGTAACCCAGTTCAGTCAGCTGCAGTGTGTTTCTCTCCCCCGACACATCAGCAGAATTAGCCAAATTTACCCAACTACTCTCAGATCCCTCGAAACTGTGTCAGATGAAGGGCAGACATGCTTTCACAAACAGAGATAGTTCAGCTCTATCTATCTGTCTGTCTGTCTGTCTGTCTGTCTGTCTGTCTGTCTGTCTGTCGATCGCTGCTGGAGAGAGCTGGTGCATCCTGCATTTGTTGTCAAGGAGAGAATTGTCACCATGTGATGATGGTAGAACATTTGTATTTTTGCTTTAGGTTTAAATCTACTAGTCAGGAATTTCTTCAAATTAGAAAGTGAACCAAGAATCAAATTGAAATGTAGAAATGTAAAGAATGAAAGAATAACATAGAAACCAAATATAGAGAAAGAGAGAGTGAGTGATTACAGTTGGAGTTTCACATCAAATACTAAAATGTGTATCTGTCTAGATTCTATGACAACCAGTCACCTGGCAACAAGATAGACAAAAGCGTGGTTACCTTGGAAACCAAATGTATGTGTCAGTCTTTTGAAAGAGAAAATTGTTTGTGTGTGTGTGTTCATCAGGGAAGTAAAAAACAGGAGAAGAGTTACAGAATCTCTTTCAGTAAATGTTTGTCAAGCAAACAACACTTTATTCCCGTCTGTGTTTCTCACTTGTCTCTTTATATGAGTTAAGGATAAACTGTGACTCAGTGCACTCACAGACTTCTGATAATGCCAACCAATCAGAACAGTCCCTGCTCATTCCTACATATTCCTCTTCACACCACAATGTTCATTTACACTTTGTTCTGGTCTTTGGAATATACACAAAGATAACATCTGATAGCCAGTGAGATATTCCAGAATCGGGATCTGAAAACTATTTCTCTTTTTCTACTGATATACTTCTCTTAGTTAGCAAAGCCTAAACCCATTCAAATTCAAAACATTGTTGTAATGCTTTAATAACTAAATTCTTAATTGCACACAATGAAGGCTTCCTGACCTCAGAAGACATAAAGTCTTGTTCTCATGTTCTCAAGAGACAAGATCTCTCCCAGCCTATCAGCAGCATGTCGGCCTTTGATTTGCAAGAGTGGTTGCTCATCCAGGGTCAAAGTTTACCAGAGGATCTTGCTAGGGAGTTGAGCTGAACAAAGAGTGTAGTGACCTTCAGAGCGTTTGACTTCTAAATGAGCAGCCAACAGATATCTGTTTGAAGGAAGTGTTGTTTTAAAATGTCCTGAGACTGATGAGATCAGGAGGAGCAGAGGGTGAGATTCAGAGGATCAGACAGTAAAGAGTCTGACCAGAGGTCAGAGGTCATCAGAGCCATTCACTGATTACAGCGTTAGGTTAAGGTTAGGTTAAGGTTAGGTTAAGGTTAGGATAAGGACTCACATTGCACCTCGTTCCTTAAAATCCTCAAAGTCTGTCAGTTAAGATTAAATAATGAGCATGCCTGTAGACTCAGAGCTGCTCACTGCTGGTTTGGACAGACTAACAGGTCTGAATCACTAGTATTCATGATTATCTCTTAACTAGTAAATAGTGTTTGACTCTTTCAACATGGCTCTTTTAGATGAAATCTGTGATTGAAGAGCCTGTTAGAAACTAT
Organism: Chromobotia macracanthus; assembly: GCA_036877525.1. NCBI lineage: Eukaryota > Metazoa > Chordata > Actinopteri > Cypriniformes > Botiidae > Chromobotia > Chromobotia macracanthus. The sequence continues at coordinate 6,264,061 of JAZGTH010000072.1, read as the reverse complement.
TAGTTATGTTAGAATCATATGTTTGTTACACTCTGACATTAGAAATGCATGAATTGTCAGATAGTTTTAATGTTCAGTGAAAAATGTGTTTTAATTTCAGTTGGAGTGAGTTTTGGTTTTGCTGCTTTCACACAAGTGTCATAAAAGTGGTTAATACAATTTGTGTCCCAACGAAGAATTGTCATACAGGTCTGAAATGACATGAGGAAGAGCAAATAATGTCAGAATTTGATTTGGGGATCCAATCTTTTGAGATGGTTTAACTGGTTGGCTGGTGAACATGCTCAAAAGCCCTCTTTACAGCTTTACCTGCACAGCCAGATTTGGAGACCAGTTCACAACCTTAGACTGGTTCAAGTGGTTTATTTCAGCAGGTCTGTCTCTCTCTCTCTCTCTTTCTGCATTTGTCACAGTAAGTGAGCGACCAGCTGTCTTCTGCCTGGTCGTGGTTGTAAAACTGAGATGCATTCATGTGTGTGTGTTTACTAGTGTTACCCATCTCACCCCTGTCAAAACAGAGATAACAAACGACAGAAACAAACTCTGCTGCAACAGGCAGCAATTCTCTCACCCCTAACAGCTCAAGTCAAATAGAAACGCTGTGTTAAAGAGAAACAAATGGCAATTTGCTGTTTCATTATTTCTCCACCTTTATCTGGCTGTATTAAGTCATTATTTACCTCAGAGGAAAGGCTGGAGATTTCTCACGGATGGAGGGAGGCGGGAGGCGTGAGAAGGTGGAGTGAACAATAGAGGGAAAAATATTTCATTTAGCTCGAGCTTTTAGAGAGGCAGCTCTCATTTATTTGTGCTGACGTTCTCCAGGCCAATTAAAGTGACACCCGGCAAAAATGTAGCCAGAGAAATGAATGCCAATATTTGCTCTGCTGTACCGACACACACAACACACACTCACATCAGACAGTAATTCCCTGACAGAATGATTAGATCAATACACTGCTAACATACAGGGCCTGTCCAAATACACACACTTCACTTACGAAGTTTTGTTTGTTTTCCAGTAAAACACCTAAACAATAAGACAAAGTAACTTGCTCTGTCCAACAGCCAGTTAGCATGTGAATTGTTCATGTTTGTTGTGATTCAGTCGCAGTTATCTTGGCTGAATTAAGACACCTCTTCATCAGATTTTTGTCGACACTCTCACCTTTAGCACTCGGCGGGAGGCAAACACGCCTCTCTTTATTTCCGTCTGTAGAGGAGCCCAGGGCAGCTCCTCGTAATGATTGTGTTTTTAATGAGTTTGCCGTAAACGATTAAGAGAGCTCAAAAACCCAAACTTCATCAGAGAGAACAGAAGCTGAAACTGCCCTGCATCCATTTCTCTGTATTTTTGTGCACCTTTGAGTGGGCCTGGAGCGCAAGAACTTCCAATCCTATATCTGACTTTAATTACACTTTATATAGTTTTTCCTCGTTAAAATTTCTTTTACTGGAAGCAGCATCAGGATAAAAACACAGGGACATGTATGCGTTAAGAGACAGTTTTTGGTTCGCTGTATGTTTGTCAGGAGTTAATTAACCTTGGTTAATTAATGGTTTCGACAGATATCAGTGTGTACCACATGTGATCATCTTTCAGAGTGCATTCCTGCGTGACTTCTGTCTGTTTGGCTGCAGAACTGTTTTCTTCTCTCCAGAGTCTGCTGGTGGGTCAAAACATTAAGGTCATTTTCATGCGGATTGGTGGTTGGGATTGGATTACGGGTTTGTCATCCTGTCTGCTCATCAATGTTTAGCTGATGCATGACAGATTGTTTGGGTTGAATTGCTGTGACAACGCAAAATGACAGCAGTGTCGTGTTTCCACCCTGAGCGCAGATGAGGCCGGTGCGTTGCGATTATTGTTTGTTTTGGTGTTTTATTACATTTAAAATTTCAATGACAACATGTCAAGACATCAGTATGAAAGAAAATGCAACTGCGTTGAAACAGTTTTCAGATTCGGCGCTTAGATACAGCTGAACAGAATAAACTAAACAAAAGCATTGTTTGATCACAACAGTACACCTGTCTGGTTTCCAAACCTGTCTGCCTCTCACCATCTCACAGCTTCAATACATCCATCTGCTGCTGATTATGTGCATGACCCACCCTGTCAGAGTGTCAGAGAGAGAGAGAGAGAAAGAGAGAGAGAGAGAGAGAGCGACTTCTAATGCAGCCATTGACAAATATCATATTCAATAATATTTAACATCAGTTAAGCAGTTTGAAACATATAGGAATAGAAAATAATTTTACTAAATCATTTTGAAATAATTGTAAACAGAAACTGTATCCTTAGATTGTATCCATTCAGAAGTAAAACTTTTGTTTATCAACCAAGTGCCATTTTTAGTCAGTGTTATTTTACGTGAAGAACTCAAGAGTTAGGAGAAAAGATGATGCACTGTCTGGACTCCATGAAGCTATGAACATTTCATCTGTCTTTCATCTTGCAGGACAAAGAAAGAGAAAAGAAGAGACATACAGACAGAGAGCATGTGTGAGAGAGTGTGGTAGAGTGAGATACAGTACGTGATGCTGTGTTTGGAGTGGTGAAGGTGTTTGTGCGTGCACAAACTCTGAGCTGGTGTTTCTTCAGGATGAAGAGATCGTCTCCTACATTCTCCAGATGAGATGTTCCTCATCTCAGTCTCTGTATGAATTAAAGAAAGAACATCAAGATGAAAGGCAGCTGAAGTGTTTGAGAAAAGGACTTTGAAAGGGTCCAGGGAGCTTGTGTGAGAGATGGAAGGAAGATGAAAGAAGAGAAGACGCATTCAAGCCAACAATGTATAAGTAGCTCAGGAGATGGTTGGTCAACATCAGATCCTGCACCAGAGTCCATTAGAAATGACACCTCTGTACTAATATACTTATGTGTGTGTAGATTTCTTATAGGTGAAGTTGTCACGCAAGTTGTCAGGTTTAGAGTTTTTTACAGGAAATTATTTGCATAAGGGGTGACTAAGCAAATAAACAAATGCGAATAGATGATTTCTGAACAGTGCTTCAGTCCAAAACCTTTTCACCTACAATAACTATTCAACAATACCAAAGTTACAGATACCTGTAGCTTTTTATTTTTTTAAAAATGGATATGATGAGTTTGATTCTTCTGGCTGATGGCACACATCTGCCAAAGAGAGATGAGGGAAACAGACAGCACTCATTTAAATGCATGGAGAGATGGATAAAGGGGCAGAAATACAGATTTACTGAAATGCTAAATGTAAAATAGATTTAACTAGACAGACACTTAATAAGCAGAATTTGTCTTCTTGCTGAATAACTGTAGTTAAATTGATGTACGAAAGACATCAATACATGTAGACAAATACATGCAAAAAGAAAACCCCATTTCAGTATGCAAATGTTATAGCAAACATCCTAACAATGTCAAAAAAGATTCCTGACATTTAAAATTTTTAAAAATGACACAAGAATAGCACAGCTTATGCTGAAATTATGATTAAAATACTTTCAAAAGGCATTTCTGTATTGTGTTTTTGTGCCAAACATGATAATGATGAATTTAAATGCAGAAAGCTTTTGTTGCAGGTCTCGGGAGATTATGACACTGTGCGTTTACTGCATTACCCTTCCTCAGAGCGCTGAGAGCAGAACACATCTGTTTCTTAGTCACCTTCACAAAAAAACACCATCTCCAGTATATCAGCAATGGAAATCAGCCTTTGTTTGTGCTGGAAAACATCATTAGATTATACCAGTGAAACTTCTGTTAGTTCTGTAAACAGCAATTAAAATGAAAGAATCAGAATCAACAAACAAACATCTCTGATCCCTCACTTCTCCACATCACTTCTGAGTTCCTCTCCACTCCTCTGTGTGCTGTTTTCTGCTCAAATATCCGGTCGAACCCAAATCTAACAGGTTGTTAGCAAGGCTGTAATGGGGCTGCAGGAGCTCAGGCCCTTCTTCCCTCTGGATCAGAGGAGATTTTAAAAACTATTAAAGAAAATAACTCTGATAACTTCCATTTTAGAAGTTTCTCTTCAGATGAAAGGTTAGCTGATCCTCTCCAGGTCTCCTCACCTGACTGAGAGAATCATCTGTCTTTGCGAACTCTTTTTTTTTCCAGTTTGCTGTTTTTCTCCGGGAGGCTTCAGAGATTTGCAGTTTTATTGCATTACAGTAATGAGAATTTATGGCACAATGTGAAGAATCTTAATAGTTCTGAAACAGGCTTCATTTATTTTCTAGGCAAAATACAATTTATACTTTCTCTCTTTTTGATAGTGGGATTAAATACAACCAGTCATTTCTTTATGAGATTCCCTCAGACACGGAGAAAAACTTGGCAAACTAAATGTTGATGCCCCTAAGGAAGCGCTGATATTAAAATACACTTCATAACACACAAACACACACACAGCTCTCATATCTGCCAACCCAGGTGTTGTTTTATTGTTTTGGTTGAACTATGCTTCTGTTTTCACAGCTCTCAGATGAATATTTTGATTATGTTGGACGGTGACCATGAACTGGATGGGTGGTTATTTTCTCTCCTGGATGGTTTCAGTGCTGAGGTGCTTGTGACTTCATAAAGCAGAAGATCAAAGGTCAAGTAGGGTCTTACACTCTCTGACAGTTCTCACTGAGATACTGTGACCTTCCTCCAGCCAGGGCTGATCTGTGGTCAGCTAGAGAACTTTAAACTGCGTTTGTATGTGTCTGTTTTGAGACTCAAGTTGAAATGTTGTGTTGAAGGTCAGGGACAGTTCAGGCATCCAGACTTTTCACAAGCATCTGCTGCTGTTTTTGGCAGCATCACTGTGGCAATCCTGAAGCTTCTTCTGTCATCGCTTCTGATCAGACATTCTGTGTCTGATAGCAGAACGGTGATATCTGTTTTTCATTTCCTCTTTCTCCTTCCTCACATCTCTCTCTCAAAAGAAGCAGCACATCTGCCTCATCTGTCCTCAGTCTTCCCGTGCCATCCGAGCTTCATCATTATTAATCTTTTGTATCTCCAAATCAAACACAGTGGAATCTGCAAACAAGTGTCTGCGGCCTTCTTGGATTATTAATTGACAGTATGTAAACATGTCACAGTATATTTGATCAGTGCTCACATAAGCTGCGTCTCCTTTGACTCTCTTAGGTTTATCCTGCAGTGCATCGTGGGTACTTTAATTTACATGATGATGAAGTCTCTCATCTGTAATGACCCCATGAGCTCAGTCAGCTCTCCTGAACGCTGTGTGTCAGTGTATGTTTGCCCTATACACACAGTGTGTTTACTTTCAGAGTTTACTTTCAGAGTGTGATGGTGTACTATAATCTTTTGTGTACTTCTCTGTGTCTGTACGGTAGAATACCTGGATGATTGACTGCTTGTGTTTGCTGATATGTGCTGTTTAACACATGATGAGCTTGAGACATTGTGTCGGGCCCTGTGATGATGGGGCCACTGCGGTTTCTGTAGTGTAGTCCTGCTCAGTGCATCCTGTTGTAAAGGACTCATGCAGACAGATCTTCTCCCAGAGACAGTCTAGTGTAACGCTGTTGTTTGAAAAAACTTACTATTTTTTACAATTTTTTACAAATACTAATCAGTATTCAAAATATAGACAATATATAAGTCGGGGTCAACAACAGCTGTGACACAGTCATGTAAAGGATTACAGTCTGAGATCAGACATAACATCTAACACTAATCTAAGATTAGATTAGACATACACTGTGTTGGTGTGTGTGTGTGTGTGAGTGTGTGGGTGTGTTAATGTGTGTGTGTGTGTGTGTGTGTGTGTGTGTGTGTGTGTGTGTGTGTGTGTGTGTGCGTGCGTGCGTGCGTGTGTGTGTGTGCGTGTGTGTGTGTATATGTGTGTGTGTGTGAGTGTGTGTGTGTGTGTGTGTGTGTGTGTGTGTGTGTGTGTGTGTGTGTGTGCGTGGTGTGTGCGTGTGTGTGTGTATGTGTGTGTGTGTGTGTGTGGTATTGCACCCTTTGCATGACCTCTCCTCCTGTCTCTGTCCTCTCTCTCTGCTCTTCTCCTCTGCTCCTCCTATCTAATTACACATCTACTGTACAGTTGTCACGTATGTCACCCATCTGATGACCTGAATAAAAGCAATTAAATACAGAGCGCTCGCTCCTGTCCCTCCCTCAGGTTTTCCTCTGTGTCCTCCTCCTGGCTCCTCACACAAATGTTAATTCCTGCAAGCGCAGGAAGAAAACAGGCCAGCAATGTCATTACAGGTTGTCACATGTGATGTGTGTGTTCTGTGTGTGCTGTTTAACACTGTCTCAACAGTGGGACATAAATGCATGTTTTAAACTAAATAAAACAGACCCGTGACACCACAGTAATTATGTTACACTGATGCTTCTGAACTGTAGATGCCCCTAATGAAAATGGCTGCTGGATGGCCGGTAGTTTCATCACTGTTTAGCATATATGCATAAATTCTCTAACATTATAAAGATGATTCTCATGTAAAATAAAGTACTGAGGTCACATTTTCAGTCCAAATCATCAGGAAAAAATGTACTTTGCATAAAGAAAACGAGGTCTACATTTAAGACCAGTTTATTGCATTGTGAATTAAACAGTTATGCCAGTGCCCCCCCCACTATCTCTCTTTCTCTCTCTCTCTCTCTCTCTCTGCTGTTGTCATTAAAATAATCTGTTCAGTTTACTGTTATGCTTGTATTGCTCATTATTGTCAGTATTAAATCTCATTAGAATCTCATAGTTGAGTTTTTATACTTCAGTCAGAACTGAAGAAACAACAAAACCCACCATTAAACTTTACATTCAACTTTAAAAACCATTTAAATAATATATAATTATTTAGTCAATAATGAGTGTTTTTTGCTGTTAAGATAATGATAATTTGAGTAAATATAAATGTAATGCTTCTAAAATGACACAATGAAAAGTTGAAATGTTTTCTTCAGTGATAAAATACTTCCAGCCTATAATAAGAAGACAGAATATACCAATGTTTGGATCAACCAATAGCGTGAGTTTGGGGCATATTATCGCAAAACATAGCTTCTTATTTCTTGTCATTTTTAAGTTTAAAGTATCTCAGGCATTTTCTTGACTTGTTTCATGAGACTAACGCATAAAAGAGGCATAATAAAGCACAACAAAGAGGAAGAAAACTGTTTTCCTCTGCTAAATTGTTCCACAGACATCTTGTGTGTTCCCGGACGGTATCACATTCCTTCGGTCTTGTCTTGAAGTGCAGCAGATGGTTCATTCTTCACGGATATCAGGTCACAAGTGTGACATCTCCAACAGTCTCTTCTTCTGAAATGACTATTGTAAACCCATTATGAGTAAAGAGCTGCAGTTGGCAGATTAGAGGGGCACCTGCTCACCCTCTGAGTGCCGCAGCGGGGGGACGTGAGCCGTGCCCTCTGAGTGCTCTGTGCCCGGACGGTGGCGGGGAGACAAGGACTTGACCTTCTGCTGAACAATGAGAGAAATTCATTAGAAAAAAGACCTGAGAAATAATTATATCAGCTCTCACAGCCAGCTGAAGTGAAAATTGAAAAGATGGTTGAGTTTGTCTCTTGATACATCCCGGAGAGAAAGAGACAAAGAGAGAGAGAGAGAGAGAGAGAGAGAGAGAGAGAATGGGGTGAGTACTTACAACAGAGGAGATTTTAAACGATTTGCTTCATTGTGAGGGTTTTTCCAGGCCGGGATCCATTTTTAATCAATTGATAATGTGTCGGAAAGTCTCTAGTGATTTAAATCAGTCCATAAAAAAGGACTGAAAGAAGGAATCTTTTCCAGACATTACTGTCTATAAACACCCTCTGTGTAGTTCCTCATGATCAAACATGCTGCTGTTATCTGTAAGTGATGAAGTGACAGTGCGTGGTCGGGTGGAGAGCCTCCGCTGATTTTCTGCTCCATGTTTTCTGTTTGTCCATTTGTGTCTCAGTTTCTACTGGTGTAATCTGTGCACTCATGGAAGTTTACTGTACATTGAAGTTTGTAAATTGCTTGTAGTGAGCCAGAAACCAGGGTTACAGAACCTTGCAAGGCAAGGTTAGAAAAACCCTTTATTTTTATCTTTGACATTCTAAAAAGATGATTTTGGCCTCACAGCTGACCTCCACTTGATAACTGGATAACACATCTTGGCAAAAACAGCGTGTCATCTGCAGCCGGTCAAGTGAGATTCAGAGATTGAATTGGAGTGAACTGGCTGTAATGAATAAAGTGTTGTGTTGTTTGAGCAGCTTCAACATCGGCCCGGTCCGGTTTTACACCCAGACCACATGAAACCAGCAATGTTGTGTCCAAATTCAAGGTTTTTGGCATGTAACATGACCGAAGCTGGAACTCCAGTCACCTACACAATAGCACCTCCCACAAAATATCACAGAACTTACAGGACACGCCTCCAGTATCTGTGAATCTGTATTTTAAGTTGTTTCACTAAGTTAAAATATGTTTTTCTGTGTGTTTTCAGGCATATGTTGAAGATTTCTGGGTGTTTGGGCTACGGCTGCTCCAGGACTGAAGAGCTCATGTCCACTGAACCTCAGAGCTGAGGACAGAGATCAGAGAAAGAACCTTTATCCTCTCACGATCCTCTCAATGTTGTGAATGCTGACCTACATTTCTGAGTGTGATAAGATTAGCCGGTAAACAGAAATTTTCTCTAATTATGTGTGATTATCTCTTGAGTCTAAAAGTAGGAAAATTTGATGATGCATGGTCTTTGTGCCACGCAACAGAAAACAATTTATTATAACGTCTGTCATAAGCTACAGTTATGAAATTAGATAAGGAGAGATGCATTTATAAAGTCCTTCCTTTTGTTTCATGTTCTGTTCTTAATTGAATTAGTTTCATTATTTCTTAGTCATGCTGTACTAAGCAGAGATTAAATCAACATTTTCTCTAAATTAAATTTACATTGGGAATAAAGGGAAGCAAAAAGGTGATTGTTTGGAGTGTAAAGAACATAATGTGAGCTGTATAATGTGATGACGAGCTGTCCTCTCTAATCTCAACTAAAGCATCTTTATTTTACCCTGCAGGTAAGAGTCACTTTGCTTTTACTAGCTGTACCTCCATCATCTAGTCCACCTGCCTTCATTGACCTGTTAACCTTTGATGTCTTATAGGTGTTCTCTCTGCTTTAAAACATTTCAGATTCTTTTTTGTATCCAATACACCTTCACTCTCTTTCCATCTCTGTCTCACCTTCTCTTTATTAAAATTCACCTCATCCCTTTCTCTCTTCTTCATGTACTTGTAAATGTCCACACAAATAACATAAACACAAATGTACTCACACCAGATAATACTGCACACCTAAGCCATGTTTAGAAATTTAATTTTATTACATTAAATTGACCAACTGTAATCAAATACCAAATCCCAGCAGCATCTGCATTTTGTGGATTTCAGGTCAGAGCTTCTCAAGTTCACAGATGTGTCCTAACAGAACAACCAGAGGTGAAATTTACCACATTACCATCGACATGCTCCACTGAGTGTGACAACGAAAAGATGTACAAATATTTGTACTTCATTTGAAACAATATATCTATTGTTTTATAAAGAAAACCAACACATTTTATTTAGGAAAATGTGTTATTATAATTATTATTATTATTATAATGCATGTTATTAGATGCCACCTGGTCTGATGCTTATATAATGCAGCAAGTGCCAAATATTGGCCACTAATCAATATTCGGACAGATTAACACAGTCATTCTGTCTTTTACACAGGGTGCGGCCAACAGGTGATTTGCCTCTCAAATGTAAAAGAATAAGACCAGCTGCAAATCTTTCCTGGAGATGACAGCTCAAGAAAATCTCCAATGACAAGCCTGTTTTATCATGAGCTGGAAATCACTCGCACAAGTCTTGAGGCTAAATTTAATTTCTAACTGTTCTGACTGTGTCATGACATCCCTGTAACCCATATTTGTACAAAGTGGCTGCACAAATTGTAATATTAAAGTCTGAAATTAGTCTAAAAATAATCACACAAAATGATCTGACACAGTCGACTGCGTCAAGACAGAGACAGGATTCTGCAGCTGTTGAGGAGGATTGAGAAAACTTCTCATCTCACTCCACAGATTCCAACATGAAGAGTCTAACTCACTATTGCCTCCAGAGTTCCCTGAGAATTCATTCCTGAGGTGAAAATCAATAGCAGCAGCATGTCTGTGTATATATCACTCATCTCTATCTGTCTGATTTTATCCTGCAGTTTGCTGTTTATCACAGCATGTCTGCTTGCGACATCTTCAAAGATGACCAGCACTCCTGTCTCTGCCCATCTCTGTCTTCATCCTCTTTTCAACGAGGGGGTTTAGATTTGCTGAGCTTTCAATAATAAGGATTTGTCAGATATTTTGAAGGCAGGATTTCAAAGGCCACACACACATTCACAAGGATCTATCAGACGTTCCCCATGTGAAACAGGTCTTCTCTCAAATCTTCAAGCCTGTATTTAAGAGGGATTAAAGCAGTCAGTGAGATCCAAACAGCTTCTCTCTGTGTGGAATGCAGACAAATGAGCACCTCAAATAGTCGCAGAAGAACTCGGCTTACAACCGCAGGGACGTCCAGCGCTCAAACTGCTGAGCTGGATGGCAGCCGCAGATGGTCAAAGCCGAAACACTTTTGGTGGAGCAGAACAAGTGGCTGAGGGCCATGCTGTGCTTATTTCAGCTCTAATGAGAAGTGATGTTGACATATCGTCCTTCCCTTTCCTCAAGTGGCCCTTTAAATACACAGTAACACAGTGACAGGCTGCAGCCTGCCAGTCCAACATCTCACATACAGAACATCTCAACAGAGCTGCTGGATTTCACCACTGATTTAAAGATACCTTGTAGCACAGTTATGTCACTGTTTCAAAGAGATCACTGTCCAGTAACTGTGCTGTACGCTCAAAATACTGCTGTTGATCAATGGTAAATTACCTTATAAGATACAACAAAAATGTTTATATTGAATTACCTGGCCAATGTGTGTAATTTTACTGAGAAAATGTAGTTAATAAGTAAAAATATATTCCATACAATTTATAGTGAAAATCTGTAATTAACAAACTACAGGTAATAAACACAAATCACAAAATGTGAAGCAGATTTTAGTAGTTCAGTTAGATCAGTATATTAGCATTTTATCAGTTAATAAACTATACAGTTATGATGAGCTGAAATGTATTTTTTTACAGTGAATTTGTTTAACTGAACAGCGCAGAAGCTGCTAGAAACAGGTGACAGAGTCTTGCTGCATCTTGCCACATCTTCCTCTCAATCCTCGATCCTCACGTGCCTCGTTTGGCTGGAAAACTTTCTGTCAGCATGTTGTGGAGTGAGGAGAGAGAGTTTGACCTCAGAACTCAGCAGCTGTGTCCAGAAAGCTGATGTGAGCATCTGACCAGCGGCAGAAACAGCCGATCTGCCTTCATCACCGCATCAGAACTACCAAACATATGGTGAGTCTGTCAAACATTTACAAAGAGCTTCTTCTGTGGTTCCGTGTTCTGTCATGCAAATCAGACTCACATATTTCCAGCCATTCAGTGTGACAGCCCTGCTTGTTTGTTTTTATGGTGCCTAAGTGCACGTCCTGAGACTCTAATTAGAGTAATAAATTATGCTATTGATTTTAAATTATGAAAATACATTTAATAAAAAATGAATCATACAGTATATTTAAACTTAGTCATGCAACTAAAACCCAAAGAGTGTCTACAATTAATATACAATAAAAAACAAAACCTGAATGCCAATAAATAAATCTGTCAAATATGTTGTGAAACATCCCTTATGACACATCTGATGGTAGAACAGTAATGGCCACTGATCTGCTGTGTTGCTCACTCATCAGACTGATGGATGAATTACAGCAGCTGAAGTGAAATATAATGATCATGTGTTTCCTGTTGACTGCGGTAACTGCACATTAAAAAACACATTCCAGCTATATTGTTTTGGATTAATCTATGTACCTATGTAATCTATTGTGATATTACACAAGATAACCTAATATCAAATGTAGGTCTGTGCTGTTGAAAAACCCCAGCAAGCACAGACGAAACTTGTCCAGGTTCAACTTGCAATACTTATTTCTGTATCATGAAATTCTGTGCAATTCAATGCAAGGCATGTCAAGCACCCTGAGCAAAGAGCCATAGCGCCCCCTAGTGACAGACACCGGCAGCAGAATAGAAAACAGGCACTATATAAAGTACAGAGGGAGTCTTGTGTACACAAATGTGTTTGCCAGATTAGGTTGAACAGGCCAAAACTTTTTAAAATTTTAATCTTTTAAATTTGAAACATTTGTTTGTTCACAGAGCTGAACATCATCTTATTAAAACATGAATACAGTAAACAAATAAACATGCATTGAAAGCTTGTATGCCCGCAGAGGCAGATGTGGATATGGTTTCATTCATACAATAGAAATGTCCTTGTAATCTAAATATCCTAATACTTTCTCAAGGTTAATTAAAACACAAACCTTCAGTGCAGGATTTGAATGCTGTAGAAAACAGATCCACAGAACATCAGAGCATGTGTGCGCTCTGATTCATGACTTTATGGCTGTAGTTGTGTTTGAGTTGTCTTTTGTGTATTTGTGTGTATCTCTCTCTCGTTTGTTCTGAAGGTCAAGAGCTTGCGTGTCGTTTGAAGAGTCTCATTCTCATTTCCTGAAGCTCTTCTCTTCTCTGTACCATGGCAACAGCATCTCAGCATACAGAGTGAGAAGAGCTCCATGTTTAACCAGCTGCATGTGAACTGCCATCCTGACTGTGGCTCACAAATGCTGCACTAAACATTTCATGTGTTATAGGAATACAAAACCAACATGAGCCAAAAATCAAGTACATTTTATGGGTGTGTAACCATGTAATTGCAAGCTCAAACAATTGTATTTATGTGCTGAACTGAAAAAGACTAAACAACAGAGGAAACGTTTCTTCTCTTTGCAGTGAAGTAACATGCTAAATGTTTTTCCCTTCGTTCATCTGCGCAGATCATCCAGCTTCACTGGATCTCAGTTCCACCTGAAGTTTAGCAGAAAATGTTCAAGACCTCATTAAGTGAAAATGTTCATCACCTCATCATCATCTCATCAAGACCACCAACAGACACTTATGAAACCTAAATATTATAAATATCTTAAATATTTACTTTGTTCATTTCTGCAGCTTTGCCCAGAGAAACTCTGAATATTTTGTGTTTAAAATAATTATTTTATTTTGTTGTGTCATGTTTTAACTTTTGTTTACTTGGCATGTCAGTAATAGTAATAATAAACTCGCACTGATGCGGCCCACTGCTGGACGGAAAGAGAATTACACACACTGAACTGTGATATAAAAATAATACAGTAAATAAATAAAATAGCAATACTCTTACTTTATTATTCCATATATAACAATATAAGTAAAATGAAAAGTTTAATAAAGGTTCAAAATGGCAACCTGTGAAAAGTGTCATTTAAAACGTTTTGAGAATGAAGGGAGACGCGAGAGCTCTCGCGCTGACGTCACTGCGTGACTCGCCAGCTCATCTGCAGTAAAAGTATCGCAGCTCGCAGCAGCTGATCTGGTGTCAGCTCATCATTAAACAGTGACTGATGGAGGAACAGGTGAGGACGGGGAAGGTTTGCTGTTCTTCAGCACGTGAAGGTGACTCTTCCTCAGAGTCTTCATCAGAGTCTTCATCAGACTCTTCCTCAGAGTCTTCATCAGACTCTTCATCAGAGTCTTCCTCTGAGTCTTCATCAGACACTTCATCAGAGTCTTCATCAGACACTTCATCAGACTCTTCATCAGAGTCTTCATCAGACACTTCATCAGAGTCTTCATCAGACACTTCATCAGACTCTTCCTCAGAGTCTTCATCAGACTCTTCATCAGACTCTTCCTCAGACTCTTCCTCAGAGTCTTCATCAGAGTCTTCCTCAGACTCTTCATCAGACTCTTCCTCAGTCTTCCTCAGAGTCTTCCTCAGACTCTTCCTCAGAGTCTTCATCAGACACTTCATCAGACTCTTCATCTGAGTCTTCATCAGACTCTTCCTCAGAGTCTTCATCAGACTCTTCCTCAGTCTTCCTCAGAGTCTTCCTCAGACTCTTCCTCAGAGTCTTCATCAGACTCTTCATCAGACTCTTCCTCAGAGTCTTCATCAGACTCTTCCTCAGACTCTTCATCAGACACTTCATCAGACTCTTCCTCAGAGTCTTCCTCAGACACTTCATCAGACTCTTCCTCAGACTCATCCTCAGACTCTTCCTCAGAGTCTTCCTCAGACTCTTCCTCAGAGTCTTCCTCAGAACTTCAGACATGCAGACTGCTGTTATTATATGAAAAGTGGCAGCAGAGGGCAGCGTTTCACTACAGAAATGTCGACACAAACAGGTCTGTTTCTCTTAATATCACATTAACACGTACCGTTTGACCCGGAAGAGTAAACACTAACCAATATTACATCGGTCATATCACGAGAACCAGGACCGTCAGGATACTGTTCACATACTTTTATTCAGATTTGTAAAAATAAAATCATTGACGAGGATAACCCTTTAAAATAAGCAGGTTACAGTTTACTTAGAGTTAGTTGTGTGATGTAGGCATGTCCTTCATATCATTAATATTACAGATATGAATTATTATGTGCTCCTGAAACAAAGCATTAAATCTTAATTCTTTAAAGATTAAGATGGCTTTATACCTCTCTCACTGTCTCTCATCCCTGCAGTGGGATGGAGGTGGTGGCACTGACACTGGCACTGACTCTGGCACTGACTCTGGCACTGACTCTGGATCATCTGCAGCCAGTAACAATGTGTCAGTGGTTTCAGTTCAGCAGCAGATTCTGCCTGATAGAGCTGAAAGATGAACAGCTGGGAGAGCCAATCATCATGGAGAAGAGGTGGGTCTCTAACTCGCTCTTGACCAATAGTCTCTAATCTCATCCCGAGCATCATGTTTCATGTGTGTAGCATGTTCCTGCAAGGTTGTTTCTGAGAGGAACAAGAACTGAAGTTGGAATGATGACTGTTGTTATTAGTTTTCATCTAATTTTGGATTTGTAGCCCAGACACAGACTGCTCAATTGTGCCGCATATTTTACAATTAAAAATGTGCATGTATGTGTGAAAATGACTATAATGTATAATATTAGTAAAGCAGGGTTCTGAGCCATATGTATAAACCAGAATGATTTAGGCAAGTCATCACCCATCCAGAACACCCTAGAAACACCCTAGCAACCAACCAGAAGAGCCTTGTAACTGCATAGCAATGCGCTGTGAACACTTATGCAGCTGCAGAGCAGCTCTCGGGCAGTCACCTGCATCACATCACAGCAGCGTTTTTTGCAGCACTGATCTCTCCCTGAAAAAATGTAAAGATCCAGCTGAAATAATAATTCAGAGCCACAGATATAAAAAACAAACATGCTGTCAATCACAACGAGATGCATCTGTTATGGGTCTGTGGCACCAGTGAAATTCATCAGCTATTTGACGCATCACTGCACAGCGCGGGTCACACACACAGAAACAGTGTTGATTTATGAGTGTTGAAATATCAGTGTTGAAATCTTCTGGTTGTTGCGTGGAGCCAGCGATCACATGTGGTTGATGAATGTCAGAACTCCATGATTTATTGACTCAAGTGTGTCGTTCTGTTACCATGGTGAGCATGAAATCAGCTCAGCCAGACAGAGCCTGTGATTGGCTGGCGTGCTGGTGTATCAGGAGCAGCACTGGAGCTGTTGCTATGGGCATCAGACAGGAATGGTTGTGGTTCTGTTCGTGTCTGTTCGTGTCTGTGTGACGTGTCTTTCTCTCTGTCTGTGGAGTACTGCTGCTGGCTCTTACTGTTCATGCGCTCTCCTCAGTCCTCTGCTCTGTTGAATGGAGGATGTGAAGAGGGCAGATGGGATACGGGGGTGCTATGCACAGAAAGTCACGTAGGCAACACCCCCCCGTCTCACTGCCTTACTGCCTCAGTCCCTCTTAAAAGCTGCAGGTTTAGTCAGCTGTGACCAGATATTGCCCACAATGCACATGTTTCAGGTCCTCTCAGGTTCTTCCGTTATGCATGCATCATCTCTGCTGATTTCCTCTCCTGTCCTCACATCTCTCTTTTCCTCACCTCTGTCTTATTCTCTCCTGTCTTATGCTAACCTCTCCTCTTTTTTAATTCTACACCTCATGGGTTTATTATGTAGTCTGCTATCATAAGCATTACTATTACCGCTTACAGGCATTCAAACAAACTCCAAACGTTAAGTATTACTTTTGTTGTAACTCAAGTCAGCACGTGTCCTGGTGAGGATAAAGTATTAGTTAATACAATAAGACTAATGATTTTCACCTGGTGGCTGATAAAGCAGGTGGAAAATCCTATTAAAGAAAGAACCAGAATATAATAGACTCATGAGTGGGCTAATTTGACGTGGGCCGGTAGACAACCACCTAGAACAACATAGCAACCACATAGCAATGCCCTGGCGTCCAGCCAGAGCACGCCGGCATGTCTGCCAGCTCCACATGGACAAGCACCTCTTGCATTTTTCTGAAAATATAAAAACCTGCTCTTACTTCTGGTCAATTGATCTAGAAGTATTTTTGTTGCAATATGATGTAATAGCTTTCTTTATTTTTGTGAAGAAAATGATCATTTATATCAGTTTCAGGTTGAGCTGAGATTGTTAATAAGCTATCAGCAGACTGCACGAAAACCCCTTGACGACCACATTCTCTGATACATGAAAAGACTATTCAATCAAAATAGCAACACTTCATAATATTAAGCGGTTTCCTGTTTGTGAATTGAACAGATTAAATTGAGCATACAGATATTTTGAAGCTTGGAAATATATCCAGTGCTTCCAAAGTCTTTTGCCACCCTACAGTGAGGTTTAAAAATAGCACATAGTGTGTTGGCCTTGATCCAGAACACACATACGCAGCAGACACACACACACTCACAGCAGACACACACACACTCTCACAGCAGACACACACACTCTCACAGCAGACACACACTCTCACAGCAGACACACACACTCACAGCAGACACACACACTCTCACAGCAGACACACACACTCACAGCAGACACACACACACTCACAGCAGACACACACACACTCACAGCAGACACACACACTCACAGCAGACACACACACACTCACAGCAGACACACACACACTCACAGCAGACACACACACTCATCACAGCAGACACACACACTCTCACAGCAGACACACACACACTCACAGCAGACACACACACTCTCCCACTTTATTCCACACTTTTCCCACCTCCAGGGCTCATATTTGCTGGTATCTTTTGACTGACACAGGCCACTTTCTTCTGATTGGCTGAGGCAGTTTGATTGACAGTAGAGCGGAGCACTGGAGCGGAGAGTGTCGGCCCGGCCCCCAGGCTGTGCACGTGGATGAGTCTACTGCGAACATCTGAGCATCAGAGAGAGAAGGAGAGGAGAGGGGAAAGAGGGAGGAGAGAGGCTAGGATCGGAGGAGACAGGATTGATTTGGGAAGGAGCGGAAGTGAAAAGAAAGGTTTGGAATAACACTGAAGGAAAAAGGGAAAACAGGAAAAAGATAAGGAGGTGAAAGAAGAAAAGAGGAGGTAAGAGAGTAAATGGAAAAATCTGTTTACCAGAACATCTTTATGCGTTCAGTATGTGCATGTGTGTGTGTGTATTACGTGCACACGGAACAGCACTAAAGCAGACATTCATTGTTGTGACTGTGTGTGTGCAATGCGTGTGTGGTTTAGCATTACAGACGCATCGCCTCACACCACGGCTGGCAACTGTAGTTAAGGGTTTTGCTTACACTGGCTCTCTTGTTTCGTGCAGTTAAATATCTGCCAGCGTGGGATTACACACACACACACACACACACGTCCTGTGAGGTTTCGGCTTGTAACAGGACTGTCCCAGAAGGGTTTCCCTGCAAATCACATCCGGTTTTAGACACAGGCGACTTATGTCTTGTACAGGAAGTACTAATCTGAAGAGACCATGTTTATCTAAAAACACAGTTTAGTGTATACTGTAAATGTTTCTGTGGAAAAGTGCAGTGGAGGCTGTTATCTGCTCAGGCCTGCAGGGGCTTTAATATCTCCACATACTGGCACACATTCACTGGAGCTTTAACACAGACAGACACATGAGCTGCAGAAATAAACACATTCCAGTAATGAATGAAACCGTGATGTCAGCTGACATGAGATCAGAGCCTCGTAACCCTAACAACCAAGAGTAAACCTTCAAAGGACACAGAAACAGGAGGTTGTTTTGTAGATTTACAGAATTAATCATTTGTAAAGACATGAGGGTTTAGGTCAGCTGTGTCCAGCTTTTGGACACACAGTAAGAAGTGTTTGTGTAATGTGTGGGTTCTTGTTAAATGTAGACAGAAATCTAGACAGAAACAGAAAAGCCCTTTATTCACATCATTAGAGCAGTGCACAAACCAACCAGGTCATCTTGTTTCAAACATCTTTTGTGCAGCTTTCTCATTACAGCTGAGCAGTAAATTGAAACAGTATGTTTGGTTCTGGTTTAGCCTGCTCTGCTCCAGCTGTGTGTGATGCTGTGTGCTGGTTATTATGGTGTGGGAGGGAAGGAAACTGGGTTTAGGAAACATCTCAAAATTTTGCCAACTCAAGCACTTCACAACCTCATATGGGTTTCTGTGGTTCTGAGAAATCTGTCATTACTGGACCACCATCATTCTGGAGGGTTTCAACAGACTTGAGATGTTTGAGGAGCTGATAATGTAGAACTGATTTACCATAAACCTGCAAAGTGACCGGCTGTACAGATCTCAGATCAGATAGACGTCTGATGTCAAATCTGATCTCAGACCTCTTAGACTTTATTAGTCTGATCTCAGCAGTCTGATTTTAAACTTCTGATCTGAACTAAAGATTTAAAACTCAGTTTGTAGATCCAGCTTTCAAACGTAAAATTTTTACAGGTATTTGCTGTGTATTGATTATTAAAAAGGTCTTAAAAAGGAAAAGATCGGAATTGTGAAAGTTGTGAATGCAGGAATATATCAGATGAGCTTGCGGTGTCAGATCAGGAATGTATAACACCAGAGTTTATAACTAATTTATCATTTATTACAGAATTGCCCATAATCAGTCAGGCCAGTATCCAGGTCATCAGGTTAAAGGTTATCATTTTATAGCTTAATTTCAACAAATAAGAAATAATCATGAAATAATAACTAATAATTTAGGAGAAAATGACGAGAAACAGACTAGAAACCCTCTACACAAGGAGTCAGTGGTGACAGGTCACAGTTTGTTTTCACCGCATGAGTATTTTTTTAGCTGTGAGGTGCAGATTTGTTGTGTAGTATTTTAATCAGAATATGTGACGTTCATTGTCAGTGACATGTCAGACAAATCTTTTGTTAGTGCTCAGACAGCTGTGATTTCCTCTTGTTATTTACTGTGTGCAGTATTTACCTGCAGTACATGCAAAAACAGGCAAGTATATCAAACACAAACACATGAATGCACAAAATAAAGCAGAAAATACAGACATGTCTTACAGAAATGTTTTTGTAAGTATTCATGCAAATATATCAAGTGCACATAATGTCCCTCAGGAAACTCCTGAACTCTCTGTGGTCGAGTCAGTCTTGTGAGGTTCCTGTCTGGAGATCATTTCCTGTAGAACCGAACCAGCGTGCAGTGAGTGAGTTTATGATCGTTTCCTAGGAAACACATACTGTACTCTGTAGGTGTGAAGAGAGAGAGATGCGGATGGGGTGAAGGAGAGAGAGGGTGATGCCGGTGGAGGAGGGGCTGTACAGGGAAAAAAGAAAAACAGACTGGCTGGTAGAAGGGGGTTGGGCTTTCTTCACTCTCACCGCTCGCTCGTTCTCTCTCTCTTTCTGCTTTCTCGTACCAGATCATTCCGTTTCTTTCTTTGTCTGCTAAAGGGGAAAGGCCAGAGAGGAGGTGCAGATGTGAGCGAGAGAGACAGAGAGTGTGTTGAGAGAGGGAGGGAAGACGGGAAAAGACAGAATGGAGCAGACACACTCGTCTTTCTGACAATAGAGACTCACTTCCGATCTGTCAGTGGCATCTTGTAAGTCTATCTCTCTCTCTCTTTATATGTGTATGTGTGTGTGAGAGAGAGAGAGAGAGAGAGAGAGAGAGAGTGCAGGTTCTCTCTGAGCTGTCATTCGGTGCTTTTAAATGTAAAGGGTTTAAAAATAAAGGTACAGTGCTCTGTTAGCTGATCTGAGCAGTGGAGAAACAGAAAGTCTGCTGTTGTCTTCCCCTCTGACCTGTAAGGTAAGAGTCTTCTGAGTCTCAGGAGAGACACACTCATCTTTCCTCTGAGACACTTGTGTGCCGGCCCCTCACTTTATGTCTTTGTGCTCTGTAGAGTTTCTCACTCACCCCTCTCGCTTCTTTTGCTTGTTTTCTTTGTGTGTGAACATGATTGATTGTAAACGAGCCTCCAAAAGCATGTGACTTTTTTTGTCTCTTGTGGAGCATGATGAGGTAGAGATTTTGAAGAGTGTGCTTGTAGCTTGCAGTTGCTGTGTACAGACATCATAAAAGCGCTTCATACAGCATGCATTATTTTTCAGATCTATAAAAGGAACAGTATTCAGTGATCCTGACACCTGACTTTACTGTCCTTCATGAGAAGAGTAGCCAGTTCATATAACAGTAACATATCCAGTTGAAGAAGACATGCTCTGCTCCGTCTCTGTGTGTGTTTCTCGTGTTACTCTCAGAGCCTCTTGCCGCTCTCATCACTTTTACTCTCTCTGCAGTTACACGACTGATTGTGAATGTTCTGCAATAAATCACCGAGTCTCATGCAAGTCCCTACAGCTCAAATTAAATTGTGAAGTAGGAGATCCTTCTGTACATAATGCAATCGTGTGTGTGTGTGTGTTTAATGTAATAGCACACCAAGCTCTAGTGAACACTGTTCTACAGGAAGTGTGGTTATTATAGCTGGTGATCATGTTCTCGGCCATTATGACTGAGCACAGACCTCATAAACATCACTGTGTGTGTGTGTGTGTGTCTGTGCGCATATGTGTGTCCAGTGAACTTTATCATATCACCTCCCCATGACTGCTCTCACCAGTAACTGTCTCTGTATGAGAGAGATTTCCCGGGTCTGTTATCTACTAAAGAAAACACACACACTTAGGTTTGTGATTGTTTTCTCAGTTCGGGCCTCTGTCACCTGTTGGCTTAATTCATTAGCATATTTGCATCTATAACATTTTTAAAATAACACCACAGCTTGTTTAGGCTAACTGAAACTTCAAATGTGCCACACTGACTTATTTAAAGGAATAGATCACTCAAAAAAATAAAAATTAGTATTATAGCATAACCCTCATGTTGTTTCAGTCCTCTATTGTTTCCTTTGTGTAGTGGGACAAAGTGAAAGTTTGAGGAATCATCTGTTCTTTATCAGCTCCTTATCTGTATGTTAGTTTTTAAGTTTATATTAATCAAGAGCTGTTAGCTGATATGTTTGCTGTGGATTTGAAGTCTCGCATTCGGTCTCGCATTCAGTCTTACCTTCAGTCAGCTCATATTTGCACATATTTGCAGATGTCAGGTGAAAAGCAGGTTTAGTGATCACAGTGTGACATCTAAATGTTATGAATTGAGATTTCAGATCGGTGACAGTGAGTGGTATTTTACACTGTATGTTGTATATTCTCAAACATCAGTGACATCAGCTCCATTGAGTCTCATGTCTTGTAAGAAGTGTGGCTTTCAGTGTTTGTATGAACTCTTCCTTTAAGAGCCATATTCATTGTTTCATACTCAGGTTTTCTTTACTTTATATTGATATCATTAGTCGGTGTCCAGCTGCTGTGTGTGTAATGACCTATAACCTCATCCCAGCCAAATGTGTCCTGTCTGCACCAACACCCTTCACACACACTCGATCTGACAGAAGCCTTATGTGTGTTTATTTAGAGTAATGTGAGATGTGTGTGCAAATCACCATCTCTGATTTAACATCAGCTCATAAACTCACCCAGTGTGACTGTTAACACGTCCATTATAAAGACTTGTATGATTTACTCGCTGTGAAAACATGATGGTTGTTTGAAAGTGTCATGGAGTGCAGTGTGGTTAATTTTAGGGTCTCCATGTCATCTGAGCGTCAGTCTGTGTTGACACCATCTTCTCCACAACAAAGAGCTTTTTGATGTGAAATATGGTGATAAAGTGATGATTATGATTTCGAAACTCAAAGTCGTTTTGCGTCTGAAACCGAAACAAATTTAGAAAACCTCAAATACACATGTTCAGCTATGCACAGACATATTCATGCAGACATTCATCTATATGTAAAAATGCTCTACTGTTCAAGGCCGTCTGTACAAATATATTTGTGTTTTCCCCCCAAGACTCACGCTGTCTGTCACACCATGTGTACTTTATCAATAAAGAGACACAACAAATGTCACTGATTTGCTAAAACAGTAAACCCAGCACATGCTGTACGTGGCCTAGCATCTTTTGTTTACGTCTGCTGTGTGCACGGGGCTTTTCACTGGATATTAGTCTGACTTTCTTTCAGATATCAGACAGTAACAGAATCTCATTGCTCCCAACTGCAGTGGCGTCTCATCTCTCTCTCTGTTTGATTCGTGCTGTGGTCTCCTGCTGTTCTCGTGAGATATCTCTTTCAGACAGTCACGGCACACTTTCTTTTGTTTCTGGCTGTGTTCCTGAGTTCTTTGAAGTGTGGACTCTGAAACAGACTTCAGTGTAGATTCTGGGCAGTTTGGACTCTGTCTGACTCTGGATTCTTTTGCTGTTTGCTTTTAGAGTGTCACATTATGAGACTAAATTTTCCCTTAATCTTTTCACATAAATATACATGGATAATTTTGTTGTAAATGCCAAAACAACTAATAATTACAAATGTAAAAATGATTATCAAGTTTTAAATGGTTTTGATGTGAATAAATTAACACTCTGAAAGTCCTTAGAGATCCCAAAAATTTTTTATCACATTTCGTATCATTTCAGTCTGATTCTCACAGTTTGCATGTTGTTTTGTAAATCTGAAACAATGAAATGCATCAAGCAGCACAAACTGTATTGAACCTACTTGTGAATACAGCCATGCAGCCTGCTTTCTGTTTCACATGCATAGGTCTTTTTTTACACATTATAGTGCAGTTTTAGGATCAGAATCACTGTGGCGACAGAAATAAGCTTGGATGAAGGAGCTGGTTGAAATCCAAGATGAGCAGCACTGCACTGGCTGAGGGCCGTTACGTTTCTAATGAAATTTCTTCTTAATCGAAATGCCTCTGTGTGTGTGTAAGCTGAGAGGAAGACACGTGTCTTTCTGTGAAGGGAAGCTCCTCTCATGTTTCTGTTTTTCTCAATCTCACCTCATCTGAATGTGATGCAAAACTGCTGCTGTTGTGCGTAACAGTAAGACCTGATAACAGCCACTATCACAACCCAAAAAAAGACTGCAGGGAAATCTCCCACGTTTCAGCGTGTTTGTAGAAGCAAGATCTTTTTTTTAGCAGCACAAGGTCATGACCACAAGTGCACTACAGTCACGTTTCCACAGGAAGTTAAAACCACTTCCTTTCCAACAGAACGGTTCACTGGGTTTCTATGGCAACAGACATGAACATGCTGTAAATGTGCCAGTCTTGTGTGTGATTTGGATACTCTCTGGGGGAAGGACACGGTTAGTGTCCGGTTTGGACTGAACAGGTGTAATGTGGGTGTGATAGTTTTGTGTCATCTGATATAACTCAGCCTGTTTGGTCACGCATTGTTGTACCGCTTGAAATTTGATTACACATGCGTTTAATTCCTCAAATGCTGATTATTGAGTTCACAGGTATGAATCTCGTACATATCAACTCAGTCCCGAATAAGAGATCATAATCCAAATAATAATAGTGCTAAAAGTATCTGATGAAAAATAAAAAACTTAACGTGAAATTCTGTAATGTGTTTTTCTCTGGACAATAATCAGATGTAAGAAAACACTCTCCATCTGCTCTCCATTGTTTCTCATTTCTCATTACTGTCTAGATGAAGAGATATTAATGAGCTCTCCTTTGTGATTTTTTTGCATTCTTTGGGAACTTCTGTGTAAATCAGATGCATTACTGATTAATATAAATGAACATGAAAACATTGTGTGTATAGAAGCACAGGCTCTGAGGAGTGTAGTAAACATCCTTGTGAGTTATTTACAGATATTTACAGAGCTCAAACAGACAGTCAGCGTGTCCTGAGCTGAACCAGGAAGCACAACTGTAGTTTTACAGTATGTTGGCTGAGCTACAATATTCACACACACTCTCTCTCGTGACACTCTTTGCTGTGATAAAGGACAGCTGGCTGGGGCGGAGCCTGGGAGGCAAAGATAACAGAGGAACAGGCGCGTGTGGATCACTGTACACTTCAGGTTGAACTCAGTGTTGCGTGATCAGTCTGTTTCTTTAGCCAAATATAGAGGAAACATCAGTCAAACACAACTAAACTAAAAACTAAACTAAGTTTTTTAAACTGTTCTTAAGCAACAAGATGCATTTTATTTAACGCAAATGTTAAATAAAACCTTATTTTCTCAACAGAAAAATCATTAAGTACTTACGTTAGAATATAGTTTTTGACATTGTTTTTGAAACAGTCACAGAATGTTTCTGTACAACAAAACTAACTAGCTGTGGGTATAGTAATATAAACAGTAGCTCAGTGAAGCACGGCTACCAATCAATGCCACTCAAATGCCATGGCAACCACTCACAGCATCCTGTTTTACACAAAGGCAATCCAATGTTTTCATTCCTCTTTTTTATCTCTTTGTTTTTTTGCAGAAAAGCAGACATTGGAAGCAGAGGAGAGTTTCGTGATCTCTGTTGAGCTCTGCAGTGGAGGGCTTCTCACACTTACAGTGTGGTGAGTATGAAGCATTCACTCTCTCTGTCAGAGTGAGATACAGGGAGTGTTTTCTGCTGCAGTAACTGCCTGTGTGTGTGTCTCACCTCAGGCTGAATGTATCACATATCAGAGCAGTGTTCTGGAAGTAACTCCTGGGACTCTTTCCCCTCTTCTGGGCCCAGCCGAGCATCATGGGCTCCGGGCAACAGTCGGCAGTGGGCCCCTCACTCCCGGTGTGCACTACCAGCAGTTCATTTCACACTGCTTTTGTGTACATCTCATGATTTCTTATATACTCGATGAGCTTTTAATGATCATTTCTCCTCTTTTCAGGTGCAGTGGAGGGACTTACCAATCCCCATCACCAAACTACAACACAGGAAGAAACTACCCAAACAAAACGTACAACAGCAGGTCACTCCTGGAGTTTATTTTGCATTAAAGAAATTATTTACAAACAGGTCATTCTGTACTGTTGAGTCACATTGACTTCTGTTAACAGAGCTCCAGGTTTCAGCAGGGACAGGCCCCACACTCACCCCAGAGACAGAGGTATGGGTCAGGGGCAGAGGGTCCCACGGGGCAGCGGACCACTGCAGAACCAACACAACCCTGACCGCTCCACTTTAAACAGCTACAGCTCAGGGTGTGGAGCACATCTCTCCAGCAGTAACAATCACACCAGCAGGGTGAGACGCATCCACATTTACTCCTGCCTGCAGTCCCAGCAAAACATGAAATCACTCCAAAAAAGTGTTTCTCAACCAGGGTCCCGGGGCCCTCCAGTGGGCATCAACAAACTTCCAAGGGGGCCTTAAGATGACAAACTTATTTAAAATAAAACAAAGAAATATCAATAAAGTTTTTTTTAGGGTCTTAGTATTTTTATAATGAATACACATCTTTCTAGTGTTGCTCTAGAATCTTTTATTGGGTAGAAATTGTGAGTTGGGGGAGAGAGGCGGCTTGAAGTCGAAAAGGTTAAGACCGCTCTAAATTCTTTCACTTCCTAACGAACTTGATATCATTTCCTGTCTCTCTCTCTCAGTATGGGGGTCTGCACCAGCAGCAGCGCTCCACCGGCCGCCCCTTACAGACCCCGGCAGAGAAATGGACACAATCAGCTCCATTCAGGACTTTCCAAGGGCCATCTCTCAAACGTCCAGCACCCCCTTACTGTGTCTCACCGCACCACCGAGACTCATCCCCATCACGAGATGACTGTCCCAGCAAGAGGAATCGAAGCATAAACTCACACCCGGTCAGGGGTTATATTCCTGAAATTTCTTCCCACAGAATTATTTCCTGATTTTGACATGCTGTTTTGAATGCATGCATGTTTATTAGTAAATATGTGAAGTGTTTTGCTTTTAGAGCTGTGAAAGTGCAGTGCTGTTTAAGTTTAAAATCATCTAGACCTCACAAGGCCTCCAGCTTATAGCATACAGCGCCATCTGTTGGCTGGTCTGAGAACATCCTCAGGATATAGTCCTAAATTCTTTGTGCTGCAGAATTTCCACCAGAGAGAGAAATATTTCATCAACCGTCCGCCTCGGCCTTGGAGTCCAGCATACAAAAGCTCGATGGCCTGGACCCTGTCTGAGAAGAGGTCCTCTCCTGCCCATTTCCAGGTACCTCAGAGAACATTTTTTGGAAGAAAGCTGTAGATGCATATAAATTCAGTGTGTATGATGAGAATGAAAGTGTGCAGCCTGTGTGTGCAGATATGTAGTATAAATACATTCCTGGATGTCATGCTGGCACTCATTACATAACGAGATGCACACTGGGTGCTTGTCATGATTTGTTTTGATGTTGTTCATTTAACAGGACTCCAGTCAATCACACATGAGAGATCACACATACAGACCTTATCCACTCCCATCACCGCTCAGCGGTGGCCCCAGTCAGGACCCCCATGGTAAGAAACCCATCAAACCAGGGCCACTCTATCATCCGGCCCGGGATCATCCAGGTCTCCGTGGGGCCAAAGGGGGCTGGGACTGCCCATCACCAGCAGACCTCACCAGTGTGCCTTACCGTCAGCAGCAGCAGCTCCCTCAGAGGCACACGGGCCCGTCCGTCAGCCCAGACACCTCAGTACCTCAGCCCAGAGAAAACACAGCACAGCCCAGCAGGAAAACACAGAGCCACTCGGGAAAACACTGCAGCAGTGTGAGTCTCTCAGGACACACATGTAGCTGCCTAGCTTACCTTGTTTAAAGCTGCAATCTAAAACTTTTTTATTAAAAAATGAACAAATATCAGTTATTGAGAAAGTACATAACTGATCAATGTTTAAAACGTTACCTTACCCAAATTCTCAGTGGTGTCAGTGTGATGTTATTTGACTTCCACATACATAAAGAAAAGTATGTACAGTAACGTGCAGTTTTAAACAGAGATGCAATACAGAGGCAAAAGTTACGTATTGCTGGTTTAAGGTTAAACTGTTGAATGTTGATTGAATGTCACAATTTATGGCATAATATGAAAGAAAAGCTTCACTCAGAACAAAACTGTTATTCATCCTTATGTTATTCAAAGGCTTTATGAGTAGTTTTTTTATGAGTATTTAGCAGAACATCAGTTTTCCATAGAATGAAAAGGGTTTGCTGAGCTCCAAATATTACGCATTTCATGTACATTCAAATAAGGTGCCTGTTTTGAGATCAATAATATCAATATCAATATCTCATGATTGTCTCATTGTTAATGTCAAACTTGAGATGAATAAATTGAACGAATGTAAACCGCAATGAGATTTGAGAGCTGTGACAAAGAAGTTTGTTATTCCCTCAAAGTTCTTTTTATTATTGAAGTTTATTTGTGGGGAATTAGCATTATTTGTGTTCATGTACAGGAGAGTGGGCGTCCTTCCTCTGGTCTGGAGTCCCAGCAGTCTGCGGGAGGGGACAGAAAACGACCAAACGCAACCAAACATGACAGCTGCCAGCGGAGTCCCATCCAGCCACACAGCAGCACAGGGGGCAGGGTGAGCGATCATACCGGGAGAGACTCTGCAGAACACAGGAATCCAAAGACTGAGTTAAAGAAAAATGATAAGAGAGACTCTGGTTCTTCTCCTGAGGCCTCCACTCAGACCTCGAACAGGGGTCAAAGATCGCCAAAGTCAGAGGTCAAAAAGAGCAGGAGCCTCAAACACCAGCCTACTCTCAAATCCCCCCACAAGAGCTCACTCAGAGACCTGGAGACTGAACTCCTGAAACACATTCAGACCAAGAGGAGACACAGAGAACATGTGAGAAGAAAGAAGAAGAAAGAGGAGGAAGAACTGATAGACACAAGAGAACGGATGAAGAAAAGACTAGAGGAAAGAAAAAAGAGAAAGATGAGGGATGAAAGACAGGAACATGAGAGAAAAAACACACATCAAAATAGGAGGAAGTTGGTACAGATGAAGCGAAGAGAGAAAAAAGAGAAGCATGCAGACAGGAAGAAAGAGATGTTCAAGAAATCAGCATCTCCATGTTTAAGTACATCTGGTGATTCTGAACCTCTACTGTCAGAGCCATCTTCAGTTCATCCAGAACACAGAGAGGAAGAGGAGAAGATCTCTCAACATACCTCAGGGTTCATCCCAGCCTCTCCATCTTCTCCTGTCAATGAAAATCATTGTTCTACTAAGACCTCAGAAGATGACGACCAATCAGATTCTTCTGAGTCTGACCGCGTAGAAACTAGTGAAGATGACGGTTCACAGAGCAATGAAGATGGTGGCTCCAAATCCACTTCTCAAGATGAGCAGAAGGTTTGTGGAGAACATCTTATCAGCAGCAGGGAGTGTGTCCTGGTTGAATCAGGGGTTCATCTGGCTCCAGATCTTCTCCCTGCTCACTGCAGCTACAGTGAGGAGCTCCTGAGGTTGGACCCACCCACGAGTCCACCTGTTCTGAGCTGGCAGGGCTCACCAGTCTCAGACTTTGATGAAGATGAAGAAGATGGAAACCAGACAGAGATGATTGGAGTGCTGAGGAGACCAGTTCTACAGCCCAGTCCGACACACTCATCTCCACTCAGAGACACGCTGGAGACCAGCGCTGGAGTCGATTACTGCCATAGTGACCTGGCCAAGCTGTATGGCCTCCTTGAGCCCTCAAAAGCAATGGAGACTGAGGAAGATGATGATGACAAGCAAGAAGGTGATCAGAAAGATGGTTGTGCTGATCCATCAAACTCTCACCCTGACAAACCACACCTACACCAAATGGACATGTTCACATCACCAAACTCAGCTGTGGGCAGCCACAGGTACACATACAGGGGTGGGCCGTTTGGTCGGCCACCACCCAGTGCTTTAGTGGGTGTGAAATACTCATCGTCTTTGTCTTTAGGTCCAGAAATCCGTCCTCCAGACCAGCAAAGCCCACCTGCCACATCCCCAACCCTAGATCACATCACACCACTGCTCGCTCAGCCTGCAGAAGAAAACAAAGAGAGTAAAACAGAAGAGCGAGAACGACAGGAAACCAAGGCAGAACAGAAAGAAAGAGTAGAAACAGAGGGGCAGAAGGTGGATGAACGAATGGAGGTCAAAGCAGCTGAATCAGCTAAAGACCCAGACTGCACATCACTGGAGGAGAAGACTCAGATGTCTCCAGCCACCCTGCAGGCTAAACTAGCTTACAGCTGTGAGATACTGCTGAAAGAAAATTCCAGCCCTGTGTCAGCACCAGAGAGGGATGTCAGCATGTCCACAGAGAAAGAAAAGCACCAAGATGGGCTCAGACCGCTAGAACAAGTGAAAACTCAAAAATGGAACATTGGAAGGAGCACAAAAGGAGAAGACCAGGAAAAGAGTTTAGGACTAGAGGTTAAAAGACAAAAGGTCAAGGATGAGACTGAGACACCATCAGTCTGCGCTGTTGGTTCAGATGAGCAAATAATGGAAGTCAGAACCAATGTTCTCCCAGAAGAGCAACAAAATGAGAAGAAAGATGGAGAAGCAGAAAAAACAAGCGAAAAAGAGGAAAATGTTAATGAAAGCATGAAAGAAGATGACACAGTACAGGCAGGTACAACTAACCCCATGACATCTGTCAGTGGATCTTCCACAACCCCTGAAACCAGCGCACAATCCTCCTGTACTGTGACTGCATCTGGGAGATCTCCACTGCTGCACCGGGTCAATCTGCTGAACCCTCAGGAGTTATCTCAAATTCCACTGAAAGAACTGAAGGTCAGACTGATCAGAGTAGTGAGTGGAGATCAGCAGACCTTCATCACCTCTGAGATCAAGCAGGAGAGCCTTCCTCTCCAATCCATCAACATCACAAACACAGCAGTAGAGATCATTCGAGCCTGCAAGTGAGTTCTGATTGGCTAATCATCATTAGTGCTGCTTTATCATTGGTCATAATCAGGGTTAGGGGTTTTAATATGAAGATGTTTCTGGAGAATGTAAATCTGATGCTTCTGTTACGTTCTGACTGCAGTCACTCATATGCTCTGTTTCTGTGTCAGAGGGGCAAACATCAAGAGCAAGTTTCGTGAGTCTTACCTGCTGCCCGCGCTCTCAGTGAAGCCTGACATGTCCAGCCAGACGACCATTCCCCGAGAGAAACTCAACCCGCCCACACCCAGCATTTACGTGAGTGACAGCAGATCAGCTGTACTCCAGTTATCAAGCTCCTCTGACTCATGATTCTGATGTCTGCATGAATTCCTGCTTTCAGCTGGAGAGCAAGAGAGACGCTTTCTCACCTGTGCTGCTGCAGTTCTGCACAGACTCTAAAAACCCTGTTACAGTCATCAGAGGACTCGCTGGATCTCTGCGTCTCAGTGAGACACACACAGTCACACACACACAACCTCACACACAACCACGATCACAACTATACACACACAACTATGATCATAATCATACAAACACACACAACGACGATCACAACCATACACACACACACACAAACTAATAACACACACACACACAGAGTAATGGCAGCTAGATAAACAGGAAGAAGGGCATTTAGCAGAGCTGCTTAAGAACAGAAGTGTATCAGTAAGACACAGCACTGTATAACAGCCACCAGCTTCCTTGCATTAAACAAACAAATACAAACACTGTCATTAATGTTTCATTTGTAGCACATAATGAATTTCCTAACAACCCCAAACAACCCACATCTCATTCTAGTCTTTAATAAACTCTGTTTTGTTGTAATTGGGTGAAGCTAATGGCTGGTGTATAGTGACTATAGAATAAATATAAGGAAATAAACGAATACTGTTCAATTAATTGTCTTGGCTCATATATGAGTGCTTAATAGCATGGTTTCTATCCTTAACTATTCATCTCTCTCCCTCTCTCAGATCTGGGTCTGTTCTCCACTAAGTGTCTGGTGGAGTCTAACTCAGATCACGCAGTTGAGGTGAGAACTCAGGTGCAGCAGCCGGCAGATGAGAATTGGAATCAGAGTGGTTCTGCGCAAACATGGCCCTGCGAGAGCAGCAGATCTCACACCACCATCGCTAAATATGCACAGTACCAGGCATCTAGCTTCCAGGAGAGTTTACAGGTACATATCAGAAGCCCAGAGGAGAGCACAGCTGACTCTCCAGTGCGGTTAGATCAGAACTGAAGAACCGCTGATGAAAGACAAAGATCACAGTCACGTTTCCTCAAGTTTCTGTTCTGTTTACATTCTGTAGGAAGAGAAGGACAGTGAAGATGAGGATGAGGAGGAGAAATCAGAGAAGAAAAGTGTGACAAAACCCAACGCACAGGTCGCCACTGGAACCTCCACAGCAGGGTAAGATCATAACAGTCCCAGTAAACTTACACAGTCAAACTGCTGTTTATCTCAGTCTACAGACGTCCTTCACACTGATTATGTAGAAAAATCTGCAGATCTCTGCTGAGTGGATGTAAGCATGATCAGATGTGTTACTGCTGCTCAGGTTTGATTCCCAGTGAGGGTGAAGAGTGCGGTCAGCTCATTTTGAATTTAAATGTTGACCAAACTGTGTTAACGTTACGGATCATTACGGATTTCGTTACGGAAATTGTGTCTTTTAAAAGTTTCTTCTTGTAACAGTTCAGAGCCGAAAGCTGTTGGGAAGATCATTAAGTTTGGAACCAATATTGACTTGTCAGACGCCAAACGGTGAGTCACTCACAGACACATCAGTCCTCATTTTGTGTGTTTCTGGATTGTTCATGTGCTGGTGCTGTAACTGCAGGTGGAAGCCGCAGCTGCAGGAGCTGCAGAAGTTACCTGCGTTCATGCGGGTTTCCTCCAGCACTAACATGCTGAGTCATGTGGGTCACACTATCCTTGGCATGAACACTGTTCAACTTTATATGAAAGTTCCTGGCAGCCGAACCCCAGGTGGAGCACACACACACATAACAAATTGACACACACTAACATATACACACATATATCCAACACACACACATAACACATTGACACACACTAACACATTGACATACATGTATCCAACACACACACACTACCACATACATACAACACACACACTAACACATTGACACACATATATCCAACACACACACACTAACACATACGCACATATATCTAACATACACACTAACACATACACACAACACACACTAAGTCACACACACACACGTGATGTTTATATTTATATCTTTCAGATTTCTCTGAAGCTAAATAACTGTGTGTGTGTGTTTATGCATTTTGCAAAGTGTTTTCAGATGTATTATTTATAAAGTTGCTTGTATGACGATTGTTTTAACACATTTTAACTGTGCACAAATCTTACATGCCTTAGAATACTACCTCACACTCGTACACCCACATAATTATATTGTACTGCATTATATAACAGTACAGTACAATACTTTTATTCTAATGAAACCTGATCTTCTTCTGTAGGACATCAGGAGAACAATAACTTCTGCTCAGTGAACATCAATATTGGTCCTGGAGATTGTGAGTGGTTTGCAGTTCATGAGCACTATTGGAAAGCCATGAGTGACTTCTGTGAAGAGTGAGTCTCAGATCACACACATCACTGGTTTTCAGTTCATGCCACTGAATAAACATCAGACTCTGAATGTGAGGGCTGCAGATAGTGGATGATGTACAGACTGAGGGCTGACAGCTCTTCTCGTGTGTCAGGCAGGGTGTGGACTATCTGACAGGCGCCTGGTGGCCCGTGCTGGAAGATCTCTATCGTTCAAACATCCCTGTGTATCGCTTCATTCAGAGACCTGGTGATCTGGTCTGGATCAATGCTGGTACCGTGCACTGGGTTCAGGCTGTGGGCTGGTGTAACAACATTGCCTGGAACGTTGGCCCTTTAAATGGTGAGTCTGACTGCAGGGGGCACCAGAGACTGTGTCGGGTCCATGGTTACTGTAATTATATATGACTTCTTGCAGAAGTTAGTAACTTTGGTTACATGATGTGTTCTCCCTCTCAGCCTATCAGTACCAGGTAGCTCTTGAGCGCTTTGAGTGGAATGAGATTAAGAAAGTCAAATCCATCGTCCCCATGATCCACGTGTCCTGGAACGTCGCTCGCACTATAAAGATCACAGACCCAAACACATTCAAGATGATCAAGTGAGTGTTCTGTTGTGTACACATGGTTTCAAACTGGGTCCTAAATTAACTGGCTGTCAGTGTCGGATAAACTGAAAAAAGAAATTCATCAGTCATGTTTTTAATGGATGGTTTGGGTGTGTATTATTCTAGTTACTTGAAGTATACTGTAACTGATGTTCATTCTTTCTGTCAGACATTGTCTTCTGCAGTCCATCAAACACATTCAGATTCTGAGGGACCAGCTGATGTCTGCAGGGAAGAAGATCTGCTATCAAAGTCGAGTGAAGGATGAGCCGGCGTACTACTGCAACGAGTGTGATGTAAGGAACCCCACAAACACCACATCAGAAATCATAAGCTCTTCTGACAGCCTTTTCACTGTGTGTGTGTGTGTCGCGCGCAGGTGGAGGTGTTTAACCTCCTCTTTGTGACCAGTGAGAACAGCAACAGGAAGATTTATGTGGTTCATTGTGAGGACTGTGCTCGGGTTCGAAGCCCCGCCCTGACGGGGGTGGTGGTTCTGGAGCAGTACCGCATGGATGAGCTGATGAACACATATGATAACTTCACCCTGGTGAGAAACTCACTGATGCTTCTGTTGCTTGTAGAACATTCACACACACAGTTCTGTCACTGGATTACTCCCCCTACATCACCAGACTGCAGAAAAAATCTGCAGAATTTCTCTTTATTATTGTGTTGTAGGGAACAATTATATTGTCTTATATCGTGGAGTATTTATATGCTGTAATATTATTTGTATTTAATTGATGCTGTTTAAATTTAAAATGTATCATCACAGTATGAAGTGTTACTATAATAAATATCTCTAATAATCTCATTTTTAATCACATATCCTTTTCTTACTTTGCAAATATTCTTTACAGTGTTAAGGATCTAGAGTGAAAATATGCTTAACTGTCAAATTAATGTCATAATGCCAGTAGTACAAATAAACAAAACAAATTGATTTGATAAATACAATTAGTGATAAATATCATTTATACTTTTCTCCTCCAGGCTCCAGTTCCGTGCTGTAGGTGAACGTCTGAAACTACACAGCCATAACCAAATCTACCACCTTGAATCCCCTACCATAAATCCCTCACCCCGAATCACCTACCATGAATCCCTCACCCCTCATCCCGAATCACCTACCATGAATCCCTCACCCCGAATCCCTCATCCCGAATCACCTACCATGAATCCCTCACCCCGAATCTCCTGCCCCAAATCTGTGGCACAAACCTTTCATTCTTCAGTTTGTTTGTTTTTTTTAACAAAACCACTACTGCAACCTTATGAGACAGCCAATCAAATGGCTGTTTGCTTCAGATTGTTTACAGTACTATGAGCAGATGTCTCCAGCTCTCGTCTTCCTCAGCTCCTGACGGGACATCTGACGGTTCTCCTGTTGATGACAGAAGAACTGCAGTGGTGCTACATCAACACACTCCAGTTAATAATGTGTGACTTGATTATCAGGTCAATCAATGGATAACTGCTGTGATAACTTAGAAAACAACTAGTCAACTTGCCGAACATGTGCATTAAATCAGGTACTAATGTGGGTTTATTTTTATGCAAGCAGAAGACGATTTCAGCGCGTCAGTTACTGTGTGTCTCTGGTTTATTGAAGTGGTGCTTTGATTTGATGCAGGACAGCAGGAGATGAATTTCTCTGATGGTCATTGCAGTGGCATTAACATTTTCTTCTGTTGTTTTGCTCGTGTCATATTTACTACAGGTCTGATCTTTATAAATGTATTTACATATTTGACTGGGTGCTATTTTTTAAGTTCTCAAAGGTTTTCAGAATAAAGAAAAGAAAAACTTTTTTAACAGTCTAAACACCATTTTGGCCTTGTGATTTGCATTTAGACAAAAGATGATTTTGTGGTATTTGATTAATAATAACATTTTCTTAAAGCATTAAAAATATCATGTGACGTACAGTAAATGTAACAGTTGTTCCAAAAAAATACGGGTTTAATCTACAACAGATTTGATTGCATCTGTCTGGAAAACCTTGTGTGTTAAGTGAATCTTGTGTACAATTACAAAAAGAATTCCTGCAAACTGTTTTTTAAATGCATTTTTCAATTTTATTTGACTTTGTATTTTCTGAATTTAATTTCCTGAATTTTTTTACTCATAATTGAATTGCTGTTTTTTTGTATTTATTTAGCTGTCTGTTGTATTTATTGATTGTTTGCGATGCTCCTGTTTTCTGACACGTTCGTGTTTTGTAACTCTTCATTGTGCTGATGTGGGGGGGCTCATGGGGGACGTCTGATTCAAAATGGTGCTGATCTCCCTCCCGCCCGCGTCTGTCTGTGTACATGAATCATGAATATAAGCTCATCTTACAGGCTGGTGCTTCAAACTGAATCAGTAAATTAATGAACTGAATGTCTTTCTACTGTATATAAAACACATGACGTTTGTCACACGTGATACAGGATATTGTGACACGTGTATCATTCCAGCCGTGATAGCTGTTATTATGATCATTTTCCTCTTTATCAATGAATTTCAGTGAGTTTTTAGATTTCTGTTCCTTCAATACCTCTCAAAGCTTGTTTTTTAGGTTCAGTGCCAATTTTTGTTTGTTTTACTGTAAAGGACAAAATGACAAAAAGGAAAAACATTGAGGAACTGAGCCAGACTTGTCTGAAACATTTTGTGATTTTTGTGTGTTATAACTGATATAATAAGTATAAAAAATAAACGTTCTGATACATTCATGTCTCTGTTAACATGCAAGTTATTTCTGGATTGGAAGCTGTTAGAGGAAGGTTAGAGATTCACAGAGATTTCCTTCTGAAACTCTCGGTCTCCTGTCTGTCTGTATAGTGGATGTGAAGGTTGTGCAGGTCAGAGGTTTGAGTAATGTTGCTGTGACACCTCGCAGCTCTCTGTGGACTTCACTGAGGAAATCCTGGCTCCAAGGACAGGAAGACAGTTTTTCCTCTTCTCTGACTGTCAGGATAGGTCTCGTTTTCACCATCTTATACATGTATATTTAACAGCACACTGTTCTTTGAATTAATCTTGAGTTGATCGCTAGAGTGGTCTCAACACAAATGTGCTGTTTCATTTATTTATGCTTTTTGAAAAATGATCACGTAATGACATTGAACACAGTAACTACATGATAAACTTGATAAATTCCTTTTAAATACAATATAAAAATGGGAGATTACAAACAGTCCAGCATACTAAAAACAGTGTCAGCAACTTTTTAAGCATCACAGCAAGTTTTTAAAGCATTTTTAAGCATTTTACATTTTAAGCATCAATAACCTACAGTCAAGTTGATGGTGGAGACTGAGCATGCGCAGTTTGACCTGAGGTCCTGATCAGAATAACGCGTCATTTCTGCTATCAGAGGTAGCCTGGACAAACTTTGACAAGTGATATTTTCTATTGAATAGGGGCTGTATTTCTAATATATAAACACTGAATAGTATTTATTTACATTAGGATGTTATATGTACAAGCTAGATAAGAACTGCCCATGTAGAGGATTTTTGGAGGAAAACTTTGATATGGAAAATTCATGTTTTGTAAATTGAATGGGTGTTAAATCTGTGCATTACAATATCTATTAAACACAGCGGCCAGGAAGAATTTCCTGTAACCTCCAGACTCGACTCATTATTTAAATGAGTGTGTGTAAATCATTATTTTTCAGTTTGTTGAACTTTATTATATTCACAATCATACCAACGTCACACTTTTTTCCAACATGATCGTTTTGGTGTACGTGACCTTCTTTTCAGTCCTGGGATTCTGTCCCGGAATGAAATGTTCATTTATTTACTCACAGATAAACTCATCCTGTTTTTACCCTGTTCAACCTGATATCTTATCATCTAGTGTTCATCACACACAGAAACATCTGCATGCCCTCAGCTCACTTGTCCAGGAAACTAAAATCCTTACAGTGCATCCCATCCCAACACCCCCTCATGTACCCTGACACATCCTGAGACATTAAACAGACATGAGCACCCCCACCAGCCCAACAGAACTGAAGGAGAGGTGAGACGTCATATGAAGAGCTGTGTAATATTTAACACTTTGAATGCTTTGGTTTTAGTTACATATTTCACAGACGTCCGTGTGTTGTAGTCTAGATCTCTTATCGTAGTCAGATTCTTTTTTTCTTTTTTTTAAGAGTCTGATATCTAGAATGCAGAAGTTGTGATGTAACACAATGTTATGTGATGGGCGGAGTTTCAAAATCAAAGTCATTGCATTGCATTAATTTAGAAACAATGATTTATTAAAAAGGTGTAAAAACGTGTTAAGCTGTACATCTGAAGAAATTAGTTTAAAATGCAAAATACTTTTCTTTATTACCAGTCAATGCTAATATAACAAGGCAAGTTCATAAGACAGGGTTATCACATACTGTGCAAAACACTTGTTGTGCAGTGCGCAGCTCCAGAGGAGAGGTAACAACCCTGATAGTCCCAGAGCAAAAAGCAGCTAAATCTATCGTGGCTCAGACAACCACCCCCCACACACACATACAACCCAACACCCCCAATACTAAATGCCCCAGTCAGAGCTGAGTGGTGTTAAAGAGAGAGGGGGAGTGGAGAGATACATCCAAGTTCCAGAAACAGGAGATCTTCGTCAGAGGAAGGAAGGAGCAAAGCAGGAAAAGAGAAAAAGAGAACGTTCCACTGACCTGAGTTCAGTTTCACACAGCGTGTGTGGAGACACTGCAGATATCAGCCTGAAGAGAAAACTCACTGAAAATCGAATAATTCTGTAATAGAAAGAGATCACATGTGAAGGAAATATCTGAACTGTTTCTGCAGAGAAGGTGACTGTGAAGATAAAGGACATTCAGCTCGATTTCACTAAAGTAAGTCAATTATTTTGGACTTTGGTTCTTTTGATTGATTTATATAATTTTTTTGTTTACTATATAGCACACATTCCCAAACATATGATGTCACTAATAACTGATATTTGATAGTTTGATACTTAGAAACTGATAGTTTTTGAAATACATGTGTTTTATATTTTTAAACTGCAATAGAATCTGCACACAAACGTAGTTAAACTTGATAAACTCTTTTGTCTTTTATTATGACTTTCCTCTGTGCCGTTTGATCAGGATATGCAGTTATTCAGGCTTTGCATTAGACAGACAGATGTTGCAGTATGAAGTGTTAAGACCTGCTTCCTGATCCTAGATTAGTCCTAGTTTTAAAATACATTTTCAATAAACATTTCTGAGTTTGTTCAAGATATTCACTTAAAATTCTTCAGCGAGTTATGGAATAATCTGTCTGCTTCTCCAGTATTGTTTTCCCGCCATTGACTTAAATTCCCTGCAGACTGTCTGTGTCCTGTCAAAACCCCCTTTATATATTTAAGAGTTTGGAGGAATTTCCTGATATTCTGAACCTTTTACATTGAATTATAATGTCATTGTGATAATTTAATCTTGAGCTTGTACAAACTCTGGTCTGCCATCACTCACTTCCCATCACTGGCCTGTATTCATGTGTCTTTCAACACAGATGTCTGGATAACAGCCAGCCAACAACAAAATCAATATCTATATAAAATGTAAACACAGAGAATTTTAGCAATTACTGGCACTTAAATAACACTGCGACACCTGTGGAAGTCTATTGAAGACTTCCTAAAGGTCACAGTAAATTGCTGTTTTGAGGAGATGACTGTGGGAAAGAGTTTTTAAATTAAGATAACATCAGATCTATTAATGGCCATGATATCAGACTTGTATTCACTCAAAAAACTGGGCTCACGCCAAACAAACAAGCATAACCAGAAGATCTGTTCCTAGAAAGGATGTGACATAAGTGAGATCTAAAATAACTTAACATAAATCAAGAGCAAACATATTTTTCCTGATGTTCTGTCTATAAATGATCACTGTGTATCTGTAACTGTAACAATCCTTTATGATGTCTCTCTTCTGAGGTTCTGTGTTTGTATATTTGTGATCTGGCCAGCATACACTGTTTCCTGGAAGCACCGCTGCAAAGTTATTGTTTTGTATTTTTTGGTCATCCTGGAGATGAGGGTGGGGTTTGAGATCGAACCCCACCCCCTCGAAATTTAGAGTGAAAATAATTGACGGTTTTAAACTGCAGTAAAAACTTCCTTAGTGTTTTTTTTATTGCGGTCAGGCATGGGTTAAAAGACTGACACAGGATTTGTTGATATTCTGTGCCTCAATGTGTTAGTATTTATAGCTACTGTAAATGAGAATAGAAATATGCTTTAACAGTTCTCTGAAAATAATTTCTTTTGATGATCTTTTACCAGTTGAAAACTGGATATACACCCGATCACACCCAGGTGGATCACACCCGACGGACTGATGAACGGCAGAATGAGTCTCTCCCGTAACGGGACGCTGGAAAAAGGCTGCTCTGAGCGGGGGAATCCCCCCGGCCCCGCGGCTCTGTCTCCTCCAGCTCTCCAGTGAACGTCTCCAGCAGCTCAGGGGTGGTGGTTCCTCCTCCATACTCACTGGCAGGCAGTGCAGTGAATGAGTCTCCACTGGAGCTCAGAGGATCTCTGGACTGCTGGGCTTGTTCTGTTCTGGTGACTCTTCAGAACCTCATCATCGCTGCTCTCAACATCTCTCTGGCTGCCATCATCTTCGGTCTCATCCTCCTGCCCTCGCTCGTCATGATCGTTTTCGGCTTCCTCTGTCATTCGACTGTAAGTCTGAGTTTCAAACATCATTAACATTCATTTAAAATTGTCTTTCAGAAAACATGAATTTAAATGCTGCATTATTGTCTTTCATAATGCAACTGGGCATTAATCACCTGTGCAATTTAATCTAAAATAACTTTGTAATCTTTTAGCCTTTACACACACACACACACACTAATATCTATTCTAAACTGATGAGGCTGAGCCCCTCTAAAATGAAAGACCAACTCTGCTGCAGTGCAAATTTCTGCTGAAATGAATCCTCACCTTCAGACTATCAGACAGAAAACCTTCTCCTCTCATGATCACATCTGCCTGCAAAACAAATGAAGACATCAGGCAGTGATTACTCAACTTCCCAGAGTTCACTGAGGCTAACATTAAACACCTGTGCGAGGAAATAACTGTCCGTCTCATGTGATCTTCTCTGTATCATTTCACTGTCAGTGGCAGACGAAGTGTCTCTCCTCCAGCTGAGATGCCACAGATTCGCCAGATATTTTTATTTAGCAAATATTGTATTTCTGTTCCTGTCTGACCTCATAATATAACCCACATATATGATGTCATCCTCCTGTTATTAGTTTTTAGTCCTCACTCGCTTTTATTTTAACCAGCTTAATTGTAAGTGGAAGTATCTGGAAGCAGTGCTGCAGTCTGAATGATTTTGATAGCAGTGTATTCAGAATCTCATGGCTTTATCTTTGTCTAAAGGGGCTTCTGTGATCTTACACATGATTTTACACTCAAATTGGGTTCACATGTTTGTCTGTCCTGAAGGTTCAGCGTCACGGCACGTCGGTCTACTGCTCTGATCTGCTGGATGATGGCGGCTGTGTCGCTCTGCTGGTCGTGGGGTTTCTTCTGCTGGCTCCTCTGCTGGTTCTTGCGCTCGCTGCTTACTGCAGGATGGCGCGTCACCTGCAGCTGGGCCTCTGCTTCATCCCCTACAGCCGCGCCGTCTACAAGAACCTGCCCGCGTCCCGCCACCGCGGCCTGCGGGGCTGCTGCGGCCAGCAGGGGGCAGGAGAAAGTGACGGAAAGGGAAGCGTGTGGGTTTAGATTAGATACAAAATGTTGGAAAATGGCAGGCTGGTGAATTGAATGTGAAAATCAACACAGGAACGAGTCACGTACTGACCAGCTACTCAAACCAAGATATATCTGAGTGAGAGCAGTGCCATGTTCTCAGCGGTTTAAAGTGCATTTAAAAGTATTAATATTACTTATTCAGTGAGTTTTTGTTTCTATCTGTGCAATTGCAGTAAAAGGCATTTTAAACTGAATCAGATTATTGGGTGTGAAATGGGGGAAACTGTCTTTATCACTTTTTTGTACATTTGACATAAGAAACGTTCTTGAAGATTTTACAAAAGTCTTTGTAAAAATGATAACATTGTAATCTTACAATCATCAAATAAATAAGATATTTCTGTCATAATGCTATCATTTATGTGCTCATGAGAATCAACCTGAAAATAAAACATTAAGTTACACAAACAATTGAACTGGCAAGACTCACCACACGCTGCACATTTACATTATAAACAGTGAATTATTATAAACGGTGAATTATTATAAACGGTGAATTATTATAAACGGTGAATTATTAGAAACAGTGAATTATTATAAACGGTGAATTATTAGAAACAGTGAATACAAATGTTTTAGTGATGTTGATGTGCTGTTATCACATTTCTTACACTTTACTGACATGTGTAAAGCTGCTGTGGGAGATTTCTACTGCATCAGTGAGATCTCACGTCAGATCTCTGTGAGATGTTCTGGACCTTATACAGTAGCAGCAGATCTCTCTACTAAACTGTTTAAAATGTGATTAAAACTCTGGTGAATGTTTTCAGGCAGATCTGTGACGGCTGATTTCTATCAGGTAACGGACCACAACAACATCGCAGTATATGTGTGCACTATCGAGTAAAGTTTTGAGCACTGACGTGAAAGCTGCTGGATCAGGAGCTGGATCAGGATCTGGATTAGGAGCTAGATCAGGAGCTGGATCAGGATCAGGAGCTAGATCAGGATCAGGAGCTGGATCAGGATCAGGAGCTGGATCTGGATAAGGATCTGGATCAGGAGCTGGAACAGGATCAGGAGCTGGATCAGGAGCTGGATCTGGATCAGGAGCTGGATCAGGATCAGGAGCTGGATCTGGATAAGGATCTGGATCAGGAGCTGGAACAGGATCAGGAGCTGGATCAGGAGCTGGATCTGGATCAGGAGCTGGATCAGGAGCTGGAACAGGATCAGGAGCTGGATCTGGATAAGGATCTGGATCAGGAGCTGGAACAGGATCAGGAGCTCGATCTGGATCAGGAGCTGGATCAGGATAAGGATCAGGATAAGGATCTGGATCAGGAGCTGGAACAGGATCAGGAGCTTTTCTTGTGGCCTGCACGAGTTATTTAAAGCCACGACGCTCCGCGCACGCTCGGGCGGCGCTTTCACACGCGCGCGGGTAACGCGTCAGATCGAGCCGCTCAGTGTCCGCCGGGAACGCGCGCTGAACCGCACGAGCCGCATCTGATGGAGAAACATCAGGAGAAGCTCCTGAACATCACTGGATGAAACCCTCGTTCCTCTGCAGGTAAGATGCTGAATCAGGTGAGTGAGATCGAGTCCCACGAGTAATAATGTAACAAGTGCAGTCTACTGTTCAACAACCTGCACATGTATAACGTTTACAGTAACCATACAGTAAACGTTTATATATGTTCATTTATATATTTCTACACACACACACACAGTGTGTACAGTAATGTTTACAGTAATCATACAGTAAACGTTTATTTATGTTCATTTATATATTTCTACACACACACACAGTGTGTAAGTAATGTTTACAGTAATCATACAGTAAACGTTTATTTATGTTCATTTATATAATTTACACACAAAATTTTTTTTTATACTTTTAAAAAATTTTTTTTTTTTCGTTTATATATTTTACACACACACACAGTGTGTACAGTAATGTTTACAGTAATCATACAGTAAACGTTTATTTATGTTTATATATGTTCATTTATATATTTCTACACACACACACAGTGTGTACAGTAGTAATGTTTACAGTAATCATACAGTAAACGTTTATATATGTTTATTTATGTATTTCATTTATATATTACACACACACACACAGTGTGTACAGTAATGTTTACAGTAATCATACAGTAAACGTTTATATATGTTCATTTATATATTTCTACACACACACACAGTGTGTACAGTAATGTTTACAGTAATCATACAGTAAACGTTTATATATGTTCATTTATATATTTCTACACACACACACAGTGTGTACAGTAATGTTTACAGTAATCATACAGTAAACGTTTATTTATGTTTATATATGTTCATTTATATATTTCTACACACACACACAGTGTGTACAGTAATGTTTACAGTAATCATACAGTAAAAAAAAAAAAAAAAAAAAAAAAAAAAAAAAAAAAAAAAAAAAAAAAAAAAAAAAAAAAAAAAAAAAAAAAAAAAAAAAAAAAAAAAAAAAAAAAAAAAAAAAAAAAAAAAAAAAAAAAAAAAAAAAAAAAAAAAAAAAAAAAAAAAAAAAAAAAAAAAAAAAAAAAAAAAAAAAAAAAAAAAAAAAAAAAAAAAAAAAAAAAAAAAAAAAAAAAAAAAAAAATTTAAAAAAATTTTTTTTTATATTTTTCCACACACACACACAGTGTGTACAGTAATGTTTACAGTAATCATACAGTAAACGTTTATTTATGTTTATATATGTTCATTTATATATTTCTACACACACACACACAGTGTGTACAGTAATGTTTACAGTAATCATACAGTAAACGTTTATATATGTTCATTTATATATTTCTACACACACACACACAGTGTGTACAGTAATGTTTACAGTAATCATACAGTAAACGTTTATATATGTTCATTTATATATTTCTACACACACACACAGTGTGTACAGTAATGTTTACAGTAATCATACAGTAAACGTTTATATATGTTTATATTTTGTTTTTGTTCATTTATATATTTCTACACACACACACAGTGTGTACAGTAATGTTTACAGTAATCATACAGTAAACGTTTATTTATGTTTATATATGTTCATTTATATATTTCTACACACACACACAGTGTGTACAGTAATGTTTACAGTAATCATACAGTAAACGTTTATTTATGTTTATATATGTTCATTTATATATTTCTATTGTAATCATACAGTAAACGTTTATTTATGTTTATATATGTTCATTTATATATTTCTACACACACACAC
This sequence comes from Chromobotia macracanthus, assembly GCA_036877525.1. Lineage (NCBI taxonomy): Eukaryota > Metazoa > Chordata > Actinopteri > Cypriniformes > Botiidae > Chromobotia > Chromobotia macracanthus. The sequence continues at coordinate 6,219,533 of JAZGTH010000072.1, read as the reverse complement.
AGTGTGTACAGTAATTTAATATTTTTTTTATGTTTATATATGTTCATTTATATATTTCTACACACACACACAGTGTGTACAGTAATGTTTACAGTAATCATACAGTAAACGTTTATTTTATGTTTATATATGTTCATTTATATATTTCTACACACACACACAGTGTGTACAGTAGTCGCTCTATTTTAGTGTCCTTCAGTCTGGGCTTAACCTCCGCTCTGTACAGTTTTATGTAAGATACTTTTCACAGAATCACAAAGCCTGTTTCTGCTGCTGTAGCTCTCAGCTTCATTTCAGGGATTATCAGTATCAGAGGAGTTCATTCACAGTTCTCCGGTGGTTTATTCATGATCTAACTCAGTTGTAAAGACTCAGAGGTTATTCTGTTTACAAATGCACTTAAATACACTACCAGTCAAAAGTTTGGAAACACTTTTTCTTTGTTCATTTTTTTCAATTTATGAATAATAGTAAACTTATCAAAACTATACAATAACGCAAATGTAACTTTAGGAATTATGTTGTGACTAAAGAAAATTAAAAATAAGGTAAAATAGGACATATTCTAGCATATTCAATATAGTCACCCTTCATCTAGAATTTACAAAACTTTTCTTGACATTTTCCATCACCAGTTTCTTGAGGAATCATCCTGAGAAGATTTTTAAAGAGTTTTGAAGGAGTTCTTCTCTATCCTGTGCTCTTATTGGCTGCTTTTTTCTCCACTATTTGGTCCAAATCATCTATTTCAAAAACATTTTTTTTAATTGTAGTTTCTAATAACAGAAATACATGTTGGCACAATTATATTAAATTTTTTTTACATTTTTAACGTTTAATCAAATGTCTTCAGATTAAAAGATTTTTAAGATAAGAAACATTTCAGTCAAGTGTTTCCAAACTTTTGACTGGTAGTGTACATCTAAACATTTGTTATAAATCTCAACTATTAATTTACCGTTCATTTATTTTACCTGTTTATGAGCATTAAAAACAGTTGTAGTAACCTGGTTTAGTATAAATATTCATTAAATACTTACTAATTCTATATAATATAGAATATAGTAGAGAATGTACAATAAAGCTTTGCAAGCTTTATTGTCTTCTGAAGTGGGTCAGGGAACACAGTTTGTACTGCTGAAGTCACAGTGCCTCAGAATGGCTGAGGATTAATCCAGTGAGGATGAATGAGGTCTCTGTTTCCTGGTGCCATTATTAGAAATCTCCTGCCTCACCTCACTGCTAATGTTCTGAAGACGTGAGATAAGCTGAAAGTAACACACAGTGAACCAGCATGAATCAGTGAAACATCTCTGTGTTCCCCAGATCTGTTACTCCACACACACTCATGGGGAAGAAAGTTTTGCAGTGTTTTCCCTGGTACAGACGCTGTAAAGACAGGAGTAAAGGCAGGCTGTGTCCTCCACCGGCGGGTGAGTTACATCGTGCACCAAACAGACTTTCTGTTTATATATGGTTTTCATATTTTGTTAACACAGAAGTTATTATTCTCATTAAACTCTCTTTGCTCTCACAGGTCCATCTGTTGACGTTCAGTCTGGCTTTTCTCCGACAGTTTCCTGTTGCTATGATGGGGAGGAGAGCACCGTGCACCCCGTTTATTTCTCTCATAAAGCACGAGTGATTTATCGCCACCAGATGGACGGCAACATCATCGATGCCACCTGCTGACCAATGGACTGCTTTCCCAGAATCCCTCACCTGTTCTCTTCCTCCAGTAGACCAGAGCCAAATATAGAGGAAACTACAGGAGCCCATTAGACTGTTCTGTCATGTGCAATCAAACTAAATCTTTTTTATTTGCTAAAGATTAAAACTTTAAGATTAAAACTGGAGTTCTTCTCCAGTTCAGCTTTTCCTTCCTGTCAGATCTGACGTTCACCTGTATGGTGTTGAATGTTTTTAGAGGAAACATGGACTGAGCAAGACACCCAGTGTTGTAAATACAAGTACAGTGTGTGTGTGTGTGTGTGTGTGTGTGTGTGTGTGTGTGTGTGTGTGTGTGTGTGTGTGTGTGTGTGTGTGTGTGTGTGTGTGTGTGTGTGTGTGTGTGTGTGTGTGTGTGTGTGTGTGTGTGTGTTGTTTTCCACTGTCAAGACATTTGTAAATATTCTGATTGTTGTTTAGGGAAGGAAAAAGTAGCACGGTGGATGTGAAAAATTCAACTGTTTTTCTCCAAAGTTACAAAACTGATGTACAATGTACAAGCTGTTGTGATGTGACACTATGTTAAGTCGGAAAAACGAAAAACAATATACAAAATAAATGTAATGCGGTGAAATGCTTTATACCAACCAAAGCAAGAATTTGCTGTTCAACATGCAAACATCACTGTTACCATAACCATATGATAACAGTGATTATTATTGTCTCACAATACAGCGCATGATAAACACCATCAAACAGCAATGAGAAAACAGCATCACTGTGAATTCTCTCCATAGCCTGAAATAAATGCTGAACTAGCCCACAAAGCCAGAGTTCAGATGAGACGGGAATGTTGTCTTGTCAGGGACACAGAGAGGTCAGGACTCAATTTAAGTTCTCAGAGCCAGAATCCGCTTCATCGTGGCTGTCAGACATTATCCTCTTTAGCTGGGTTGACGTGATAAGCTGTGTGTCTGAAGCGTCTAATGTCATTGATATAAAAGCTTGTGTTTTTATATTTGTGCATGATGCAGATGTTGATCTAAAATGTTACTGTAAGATTTACATGAAGATTCGCACTAATGACTTATACGCGTTGAGTCGCTTTTCGGCCACGAGGTGGCGCTAGAAACTCGCGATTTCAGGCAGAAAAGACAATGAACTCCAGCTCACTGAATATAATAATATACAAATACAATTACTGCATGCATTCTGCTAATATGAAACGTGTTTTTAATGCATCATCAGTTTATTTTGTGCTTATGTTTAAAATGAGTGTCAGTTGTGTATTCTGGCCCAAAACCACGTAGAAACAATATTAAAATAAAACAACGCAGTCCAAAGTTCAATGCAATAGTGTTGTATGAAAACTGTATTAGAAGTCATCATCATAAATTACAAATATATTTAGTGACATCTCAATATGTAGAAATGTAAACTTGGATTATGACTACAGAATTCAGTTCTGAGCTGACAAGTTTTAAATGCTCTAAAGTTGAATCAAAACCAAAAAAATAAAAAAATTATAAAAATACTGTATGAGAAAGTAATTTCCTGAGCATTATTTTACAATGCCAAAAACATTTCATATCCATACTGCTGTGACTGTTGGCTGTGTTCTGTTTTATTCTAGTTTTAACTAGTACTGTGGATGTGTTTAATCAGCACAGCTGTTGTTAATGGCGGTCAGTATCTTGTGATGGGGGGCTTTATACAGGGCAGTAAAACTGCCAGGGCTGAGAGTGCCACGGCCATCCTCATCCACCTGACCCATCAGGATGTAGCTCTGACCTGCCACACACAACCATGTTGATAATGACACTGTTGAGCACTAGAAATAAAACAACAATCATGTGATGTGTGTGAGTGTGTGAGGTCGCACCTCTGCGCAGCAGGGGACATTTTCTGCAGGGCAGTGTGAGTTTGACAGACATGCTTTCTCCAGCTTGAGCGATGGTGAGACTGCCAGTCTTATAGGCCTTTATTAAAGACACTGTTGCGTGCAGACTTCCTGCAGGTCCTGGACTCAGTGTCGTCAGAGTTCCGGTGATCACTGAGGGAGAATGACAGAAACATCCGGAATAAACATCATTTCCAGCATTCATGTCTCTCGTGTCATTTCTACAGGGTTAAAGCATGTTCATTGCAGGGAAAACAAAATGTATCAAATGTATGTATCTGCAAATGAGAAGTTAAAGCTATAGTGTAAGAGAGAGTTTGAATAGAAAATGATCTACATGAATGACTTTCTTGAAGGTTACTGTATTGTTTACTACACAAATTGTATGAACAACTTTTATTGTGATGAGGATGAAGAAAAGTATTTCTTTAAAGGACATAAAAGTTAATAAAAGTAAATAAAAGAGCGTTTGTTTTTTAATGTTTATTGTTGGAGGCCACTTACCAAATTCACTAGCGCAGAAGCTGCTCTTGATGGTTCCGTCTCTTTTACATGCCTTTACACACAGTGGGTTGGTGTCTGAAGCTGAAAATAAACTAAACCATAATTAACACAATCCGTGTAAACAGTCTAATTTGCTAGTTCTTTTGGTAGCTCACCTGGTTTGGGCCCATCAGGTGGCGGGTTATGGACTGGAGGTCTTACAGGTTTACTGGGTCTGACTGGTTTGGGTCGCGGTTTAGGCTGCTCAGGCTTTTCTGTGGTTGTGGTTGTAGCTGGCACTTCTGTTGCCATGACGACAGGTCTCACTGGTTTGACTGGGGTGAGACGGGGCTTCGTGGGTGTGGACACCACCCTGTGTCCTGACTCAACGTCATCCCCTACAGTGTGAGTGTGTTGGCCACGCGGGACACTGTAGTATGCGGCCATGAATCCATCTGATGTCACACTGAGGTCAGACACGAACTGGACCAATAACACATTACTACTGGATACAATGTTTCTGGAGAGAGGACATAAAAGACCACAAACACTGAATTGGTAACTAATGAACTAATGGTAGATTCTGTTCACATACATTATTCTTTATATGTGGTTAAGAATGAATGAACTGTCCATTTGTAAAGATATGATATGAGCAGTGAAAAAGGTGGCTTTGAAGACTGACTGAGGTGCAATGTCTCCGCAGTATTTCCCGATGCGTCGCGAGTCGTCTTTCTCTCCTCCATTATAAAACGTGACGTAGTCGAAGCGGCAGTACATGTCAGACTCCAAATCAAACTTATCAAATTTGACCTCAATCACCTGCCACACAAACCCACATTATAACTATTAATCAACGATTATGATCAACAAACACAATTAAAACAGGAAAACATTGATATGTTGTTATATAACAATGTATTGGAAATGTTCTCAAATGAAGGCAACATGTTCCACCAGGTCTGTTGATTGTCAGTTTATAAACATGAGCAGAAAATGTTCATTCAGTGCTGAAAATGAGCTGAACACTCTTTTTCTGACCATTTCCGGCTCCACTGTGATCAGCCAGGAGCAGCTGATTCCTGGTGGGTAATTTTTCTCGGGCCAGTTTGGGGTTTTGATGGTGCCCTGAGACTTTGTGAGTTTCCCTCCACAAAACTGGTGCTCTAGATGAATGAGAAAGAGGAAAAAGATCATTTCAGAGAAAGAAAGGCTATGAAAAATCAACTCATAATATTCACTAGAACACAGGAAACGTCTAACCAGGTGCATAAAAGTCACTGTCCACACAACAAAGTGAAAATACCATGACGTGTTACAATCACAGCCAGTCAGAATGTTCAATGTCTGATATACAGTTATGTGCAGCAAGATTTTGGTCCTGTAAGATTTGTTGATGGTTGAAAACAGCATTATTGAACAGCACCTGGTCAGGATGGTTTTAAATAAACACAAAACTCATTGGACAGCGTCTGATTTCACCATCCGCATGTGGCTTTCCTCCACTGAAGTAGGCCAGGAAGCCCCTCCCTCCCGTCCCTGAATCCGACACCATCTCTAACATCATGCTGTTGGACGTGGAGATGAGAGCTCCAGGCCGGAACGTTCCACAGAAGCGCCCGAGCTTCTGCACCATGTTAGAGTGTCCGTTATACACATCCACGTAGTCATAGCGACAGAGGTGGTCCGCCTCCAGGTCAAAGACCCTAAAGGTCAGCATGACCACATTACCCTCTGGAACCTGGGTCAAAGAGAAGAACAAATGAAGTGCCAAAGACCTTCAGAGAACCAGGAACCATCTGTACAGGACTGTATAACATTTATCAGCTTGGCTTATGAATATTAATTAGGTATTTATTTTGTGCAAAATGAAATTCTCAGAATAATGATTTTTCTCCAAATGTAAGTGCTACAAGTTATAATGGTTGCTATGGCCCTGATGTAATGCCTAACCCAGGGTTAACCCCAAAACCCTTTCACATGTTCACCTGCCGATCCAGTCTTCATGAACATACTGTGGTAAACTGATATAGTTAGTGAACTCACGGTGATGTACCAGGTGCATTTGCTGTTGGGTTTGTAGAACATTGGGAATCCTTCACTTCCCACAAAGCCTGAATCTCCAGTCAGATCTCCCCCACAGTTAAACACGGGTCTGAGAAGCAGAGGAAATTTCTGGAGACTGTAAGACTTTACTGCCACTGAATGTCTGATGTGAGGCTAACACAGGCAGGTACAGACAGGATGGAGAGCAGCCAGGAGGCGTCTGTCCGTCATTGTAAGAACATGACGCCAATCTGATGTAACCTGGGAAGGAAAATGGAATGCTGCCCACACGCTCACCCTCTTAATCACCGGCTCTTGAGCTCCTAACATTTATACACTGTTCCACAGCAGTAAACACTTTTATTTGCTGTTTACATCATCACAGGCCCGTTTTCCATCCATCATCATAAATTCTTTTGGATTTCTGAATGATTCTCTTTCCTGGTTTCTGATCACATTCACTGACGTCTGATGCCACATCTGTTTCTAAACTTAAACTCAGTGACATCTGAAACACAACAAAGCTCTTCTGTAAGGTAACAGTGCTACAGTCAGAACATTTAAAGAGACTGAAGCATGGGTCATTCAGTAAGAGTTTCTCGACACACACCCGCAGGGATGTTTACTGCACTATTATTTTAGTGAGTTTTCAAATATTTACTGAATGTTAAGATGAGCAAGTAAATGAAACAGTGTTACTGTACATACACTGGAGTGTCTGAGATCTGGGATTCAAAATGTAATTTTAACCTGAAAATAAATGGTTTGTTTTAATATTTTAAAATAATTATAACGTATTATGCTTCCCTCACACATAATTCCTTCCCCAGATCATATTTACACTTCAAACCTGACATAATATGTCCACGAACATAATATGTATGGACAAAATATCCCCACGAACAAACAAAAATCATTGATGATGACAATTTAAATTGTGGTGAGAATTATGTGTAACTCTAAGAGCACAAACAGATGTTTCCAGAACTCCTGCTCATAAAGATGTCGGACAGTCTGAATGCTCCAGTTACAATAACTACTGATAACTACATCCTAAAATCACAGAGTCTCTCTGCAAGCTTGAGCTGGTGTGAGTCTGAAAACACACCCACCCAAAATACCTCCATCTGCAGTGAAAACACTCAACACAGATCTACTACAAATAAACAAACATTTTAAAAGTGGATGCTTGTAAAGTAAAGGTCCTCCACTGCACCTCCTAAAATACCACAAGGTTTTCTAGAAAAGGTTATTTAGCCACACAGATCTGTCCTGACACACACGTTCGGATCCTCTTCACCCACAACCTCACTGCTCACCTGGTGTAGTTAGTCTCCTGACACAACGTCCCTCCAAACCTGAGAGAGAGCAGCAGCCCCAAACTCCACACAGCAGCCAGACGCTCCATATTCACACTGAGCCGCACACAGACACACGATACAGAGGCAGGAGGGATGGAGGAGGTGTGGAGGGAGGGAGAGATGCTGGAGAACAGAGAGAGCGTTACACTGTGGGGGGGACTATTGGAGGGATTTTAATTACAACCAGATGTTTGTTCTGGGTTCAGAATGAGGCTTATTGACTTTACACACAGAGAAACACTGAACACTGCAGTGAGAAACGCTGCAGAGAAGTGCCAGGAGGTCATAAAAGAAAGCCACAGTTTCTGATCTGTTTCTGATCATCTCTCATCAGAGAAATCAATCACTCTACGGCTGCTCAGGGTTCAGGTGTGCGCTGTAGGTCTGTTATCAGGAAGTGCCTGAGGACTCACAGTTTTATGATGCCAGAGTCGAGTGGTGTGGACATGTTTTATCACTCACAGTAACTCTGATTGTCTCCTTATCAACATGTTTGATTGATTATAACCTCCACTAACACACACAGTTCAAACAGTTTTAAAAGAATGTTTCGGGTTCAAAACAATCAGGATCTTGTGACACTCCTGTAAAAACAAATATTACCATAACCTTACAATAACATTACACTTCAATAGAAATCCATAGAGCCATGCCTTTCAGAGGGTTTAAAGACAGAAATGAAAAGGCTTACATTTGTTCTTCTGTACAAAAATTATTTGAGCTGTGAATGAATCAAAATCATCCTCACAGTTAACTGCTAAACATGTTCAGTTTGATACTCGGAGTTGATCACAGATGCTGTTTAAGTTGTATTGAACCTCAAGATTAAAAGACGTGTCTGGTTGTGTTGGAGGTAAAGCACCACAATCTTACATTGGAAATATATTTAATCTATCTGTCTGCTCAGAAAAAATGAGAATAAATCACAATATGTAAAGAATTCTCCACTTATAGTGCTCTGGAGGATTTTGTTTTCCCACTGACATTGAAGGACCTGTAGAGGAAAACAGCCACATAAAACCTTCAGAAATAAACACCACTCCTGAAATATCACAGCAGATTTAAAGCTCACATCAAACCACAGAGCAGGACAGAGGAGCAGGATGTCCAGCCTTCACAGTTTTTATATGAGCAAAAGAAAAGTCTGAATCAGAAGTTTCTAGTTTCTAAAGTAAGCAACTTCTACATCATGTACAAAAAATGCAATAAGAAAAACTGCAGATTCAGATGCTGCTGAGTGGGTGTTGTGTTTGGCATGTGGTTGCATTTACAGTCTCTGGGATCTGATTGAAATTGTGATGACACACAGGAATGTGGTGACGTGGAAGTCTGCCGGGGGAGGGTCTGGGGCATGAGGGGGAAGGACATGGGCAGGGCAGACAGTCTGAGTGGGAGGGTCAATAAGAGTTTGATCAGGGGTATTAAGTCTCACAGCACAAACAATCCATCACAGTAAGAATGAACGGGTAGTTTAAACTCATACATCTGGTTCTGTGAGGGAGTGTCTTCTCGGACATCCTGAAGAAAAAGCTTTTCTGAGAAGTTTCTGGACAGTTGTGCAACTGTAGTATTTCACAATTACATTTGGCAGCAGAACATGGAATCAGATACAGTGAGAAAGTCATCACTGTATTCTCCTGGTCCAACAGAAATGCAAAAACAGAGACATATTTCACCCACCGGTCACTCACCTGCTGCTGTGAGGAAAGTGACACTCTTCTCTTTTTAACATTTCTCCTCCACTACAGAAAGAAACTCATATCCTGTAGGTTTTGGAATAACATGAATATTACAATTGGCTGATCTATTTTACCTAAAATCACAATGATGAAAATGTTTAATAAAACTGACAGTTTCAGAGGCTTCAGCTGAATGGAGGAACACAGAGGAATTTTCTCCGGTCATCACACAGGCTTGTAAGAGCTTCTGGAAAGTTCTCAGCTGTATTAAAGTTAGAGATGTGGAGATGAGAGTCTGAACAAGAGGCTTCAGGCTCTGGCACATCTGGAGGAAAGTCTGACTCTGACCCCTTCCTCATACACACATAAATTCACACTGCTAATGTACATGATACAGTTTAAGGCCTTTGGAAAATGAAAAAAAATCGTGGTCATACTTTTTCAGGTTAATTTAAAGCACCATCAAGATTATGCTAAACATCATTCCAGTCAAAACACAGTCCTAACCCAAATTGTAACCCTAACCATAAGTGACCCCTAAGATCACAGAAAAATAAGATTTTGCCAGGTAAGTTACTGCGCCCTCTAGTGACAATTCAGCCAAAAATCAACAGAAAAATATCAGCAGAATTCACACATGGCCAATATAACTTTCTAAAGATATTTATTTAGGTTCAGAACAAAATAAATCTTGCATGCATGAGCATAAGCATATTTTAGGTAAAAAATGGTTGAATCAAACAAAAATATCACACAAAAATACAAAACCTTCTGCACATTCAACAAAAGCCAAACAGAACTGTATATATGCATGTAAACTGATTGGTCATGTCTGTTTTCACAGACATGCGTTTGCAATTAAATACAAATAGTAGACAGAAACCTATAAGGGTTTTGTTTAGTTTCACTACATTAAAGTAGACTACACAGTGCATGTGACAGCGACCAGTAAATCCCTGATCCATCCTTATTTCTACAAACTCCTCCATGAAATGGCTGTTGCTCACTGAAGGAAGTCATGAAAACCGGTTGGATGTTTGCACCATGCTAACTCATAATTGCCGTGCATGTTTCAGAATGGCAAACGTGTAATGTTTGATGAAGTGCCTGCGATATCAAACTGTCTCATTAACATGTATTAATAATTATGAAGTAGCATTTATTATTGGATAAGGCCACGCAGTTTCATGAATAATTATGAGAACCCGGAAGCAGAACATAGTGCAACGAAATCCTGAAACACTAAAAATCTTCATTAAAGTAAAAATAATGAATGCAAACATCCATCATGTGCAACCTGTACAAACTTACACACACCATGAATCAAAACCCATCAGTTACTGTGTCATGTCCCTTTAAGCTGTAAAAAGATTTTTTATTGATTTATTAATTTTGAGTTTTTGGTTATGAAGCAACAAAGTATTCATAGTCAAAAAACAGTGTATGAATGATTTATACTGACTGATCTGAAAGGTCTGCAGAAATCAATATAATCAATATATGGAAATAAACTTTCCAACTATTCAACTTGGTCCAGATTTATTTTTTCAGTTAATCTTTTCACTAGTAACAATTCATTCAAGTCTTTATAAAAACAACCATAAGCTGTCAAGTCTTTGAATTCACTTCTGATTGATTACGCCAATCACGTAGCGGCAGAATGCGAGACAACCAATCACTGTCCAGCAGTCCTCAGTGCCGCTTTACCTCCATGGATGATGTCACTTCCACCTCCTCCATGGTCCAGTCGTGTGTGCTGCCACCGGTCTGATTGTCTTTCTGTTCAGTGTCAGATGCTGGAGGACTCAGAGGAAACGCTGTTGCTGTCGTCACCGGGGTAAAGAGTTTCTCTTGATGTTCAGCCTCAGCTCTCAGGACCATACTGAAATCCATCTCATACATGTCCAGATCAAATGGAGAAGGAGCTGAGGAATCTGGAGGTGTTCCACAACCTGTGCAGGACTGTAGAAAGACATTACAATAATGAGCTTACTGGTCCTTCAATAGTTCTAGAACTTTCTAGAACTGTTAAAGCAATCTTTCTGCACAGAACACAAATGTGCAAAGTTGCACAAGCTGGTCACAGTACATCTGAAGTTTATTAAGATTTCACCAGAATGAAGATACCGGACACAACACCACAGAAAAATAAACAGGAAGCCATTGAGAAAATGTACTGTTACAAATGACTTCTTATGATGAAAAGAAGCAGGTATTTATGTAGGCGACAGCTTTTATTGCTTTATTATGTTGTGACTGGTTAGTGCAGATAACACTATCAGATAATAAACTTCAAAACTCCACACAGAGTTTTATTGGACACAAACAGCACACAAGAAACAACACACAACAGATTCACAGGACTGGTAAAGGATTCGGCCTTCAAAACAAAATATCACACAATATTGAGGAGCTTCTGCAACATTCTTCAGGAGGGAACTGTGAAACCTTAAAAATGGCGAGAGAGTTTTTGTTAGGAGATACTCACAGTGATGTTGATGGCTTTTGGCAGATAGCCTGTCTGCAGCCACGGGTGAACCTGACTCAGTTCTCTTCTCTGCTCTTCAGTAAACTGAGGCTGCAGCTTCTGTACAGCTTTCAGGGCATCTCTGTCTTCTTTAAGCACTGATTCTTTGTCCCTGTTCAAACACAAACAAACGATTAATTTAATTCAGACCTTGAGGAACTGCAGAAAATCAACTCTCATCTCCTTTCGGTTAAGATGAGGTGGGAATGAAAGATCTTTGATATTCTGGCTTCACCTGATGGGGATCTGGTAGGTCATCATGATCTTATCGTCTGTGTTGGCCATGAGGAGCCACATTGGGTCCTGCAGGACAATCTTCATGAACTGTTCTCCACCCAGATCTCCAGATGCTGGTTTCTGTGCGTGATCGTTCTCTGACGAGTCTATGCTGCCAAAGTATTTGCTGGTATTACTGCTTCCTGAAAACAGAAGGTCCAAAGAAAAACAATGAAGTTCTTTTGATTGTGAAGAATCTTTGCGATACATAAATTCATCTACCATGGTGGAGTCTGAGAACTACAGTTACAGCAGTAAGTGACTCACTGGTTCCACTTCCTGATGTGCTACAGCCATTAGATCCAGAGTGGAACGATCCAGACCCTGAGCCTGATGACCCAGAGCCCGAGGCAGCTGAACCTGTGCCTGACTGAGAGTCTTCCTGCAGCAGCAGGTCCAACATGTCACTGGAGGTTGACATGGTGTCCTGGTTGGACTCATTGACTTCAGCCTGAAGGAAATGTCCTCAAAATTACACAGGAACCAATGACAGGGAACGTTCAAAATGGTATTCAAATGTGTTTGTAACCTTTCACATTTCCTTGCACAATATTTTACTTACATTGTCACTTAGTTTGCCTTCTGTGGTGGTTGCACGACTGTTGGAATTCTGCAGTCCAGCTCCGCCCCCTTGTGCCGATGTTCCTCCTCCTGGGGGTGGAGTCTGTTGCGTGGCATCCGTGCGATTGCTTGGTAATTCCTCTAGCTGCAGCAGATTGAGAGGGGAGGAGCATCGGGACTGGAAGAGAGGGGATCCGGACCCTTCCCTGTCACCGCCCGGCTGTCCTGTAGACTGAGGCGTGCAGGAGCGAGACTGTGCGTGCAGCGCAGCCCTGTCATTTCCTGCTGCCATCGCTGAAGAGTTTTGGAATGTAAACGAGGGATTTGGGTTGTAGAATTGTTGGGGAATCATTCCAGGCACAGCAGGGTTAACCTGAGAGCCCAATGTGTTGAACTGCCCCACTGTAGTGTTAAAAGATGCTACACCAGGGTTTAACTGACCAATAGATGAAGGAAACTGGCCCAGCGGGTTCATCTGGGCGGGCAGCTGCCCACTGAGCTGTGTGTTAATTTGAGGTCCAAGGCTGCCCAGCTGTGGAAACATGTAGTTGGGCAACATGAAAGTCATTAGTTGGGGCGTCACTGGAGGAAACATCTGAGAGCCCTGCACGGGGAACCTCGGCACTCCTGATTGTAGCGAAGGATCTGCCCCCACCTGGGGCACTTGGAAAGGAGATGAAATAGGGTACATGGGCATGTAACCCGGGGGAAATGATGTCATCACAGGAGCTCCGCCCACTTGAGAGCCCACAGATGGTGGCCAAGGGCTGGAAGAGGGCTGGACAGAGGGGAAGTTGGGTCTCACTGACCCGGGTCGAGGTGCCCTATAGGGGCAAGATGCAGAGAGCGAGGGCGAGTCAGGAACACTGCCGTCAATCTGGTGTCTTCGTCTCTTCCCACACCTGCTGTGACGACGACTGCGGCCTGTAGATTGACAGTTCTGAGAGCTGTTTACTCCTAGATGGCACAAGCAGAAAAAGAGAGACAAAAATGAGATTTAAAAGATTCATAATATTCAATAATAATACAGATTTGACTGTACAGAAAATAAATAAAGGTGAATTGACTTGACAACATTAATGAAAGCGAGACATATTGCTTTTATACAACAATGCAAGCTTATTTAATAAAGTATTCAGCTGTTACCGTTTCTGCTGGGTGCGCAAGTGTGTTTGCGCTGTGGCGACCCGCTGGTCTGGGTCATGGGCAGCTGTCGGATGTCTCTGAAGCGGCTGAGGAAGGCCTGCTCCTCCTGCTGAGTGTGTGCAGACAGCACAGCCTTTGTGAGGCCCTTCCCTGCTCCTTTGCGCTCCTTCTCTTTATTAGGGGTGGCAGTGGTGGGTGACAAGGTCGGTTGGGGGTTCAAGGGCTGGGGGGAGGTGACAGAAGTGGGTGGGGCTGTGGTGAAAGGCAGTTCCTCCATCATGACAATGTCTAGATGAAAATCAGAAGAGCCTGTTTGAGCACAACCTTCCATGTACATGATTTTAAACACATTTGCACTTTTGTAAGTTTTGACACTGTGTCAGGTGTCCACTCTAAATCTCCACTTGATCTCCACTCTAAAATCAGCCTGCAGAAGCATGCAGTTCACACTCAAAGAAAAGATTCAGATTCACACCTGATTCAGGCGGCTTTTTGTCCCCGACATGAACGATAGTGCTGCTAAAGCTGCACTGAGAAGTAACGGAGACGACACTTTCAGCCTTATAGTGCATAGCCAGAGGGGTCAGGGCTGGAGCTGCGGGGATGACCTTTGACCCCTCAATCACCCCAAGAGGTTCTGCCCCACCTAAAGGCAAGAGTGACACACAGATTACACACACACACATTGTTTGCATTTGAATCCACTTCTCTGTTCCTGACATTGTTGTTACTGACCTTCTGTCCCTCCAAATGCTTCTCGGTGTTTGTCATCGTCTGAGGTGGAGGAAGTTGTTCCAGAGGATGAAGCACACTTCCTCTTCACTGTGCCCGGTACATTAAAGCTCTCCAGATATCTGAAGAACATCCAGTCAGACGGTCACATTCAAACTCAAATACCTTCTCATCAGCTTTCAATATTTCACCCTAAATAAATCTTAAAATGTTCTGATCTTGTTGCGTTTAGCAGATGCTTTTATAAACCTACAGTGCATTCAAGCTATACATTATATAAGTATGTGCATTTATTGGGAATTAAACCCATCCCTTTGGTGTTGCCAGCTTGTTCATAATGTTTTCTTCACACATTAGTATTGCACAATATCAAGATATTAATGGTAAGAGAGATAAATTAACAGATAAACTTTAAATGCTTTTAATGGTTTAAATGGCTCAGACTCTCACCTGATAATGCTGTCCAGACAGTTGACCTGCTGGTATGAATACGTGATGGGTGGCTCTTTCCTGGGGGGGCTGGATAATGTTAAACCAGCCAGACCTTCAGTAGCAGTCTTCCCCAGTGCGTCTAATAAACCACAGTGATCATGTCATTTCAATGTGAAGAGGCCGTGACATCAGGATAAAGACACACAGTCAGTGGATGTGTTACCTGAGCTCTCCGGTCTGAGAGCTGGAGAACGGTTTCTGGATTCCATGAAGATCTGCTGTCCGCTGGTCTTCACCATGTGCACGTCCTGACAGATCTGCTCAAATGTCATCTAGAAAAAAATGAAGGTTAAAGAAAAGTTTTAAAACATGCATCAAGACCCTGCGTACTCCATCTGTCAGTTCATCAAGAAAACATAGAACACAAGTTTCTGCCCCTCCAACCAATCAGACCGCAGGGTATCACACTGCATGCACCAATTACAAACGTGAACAAATCAGGCCCCATTGTGGTGTAATGTTATTTAATTTATATAGTATTTGTGTGCTCATATTTCAGATGCAGGTGTGTGTTTGTCTGGATCTCTCACCGGTTTCCTGGTGTTGATCTGCTCCTCGTGTCCATTGCTCTCAGAGGAGGATGCGGCGCTCTGCTGCAGGTCATGTGACCCACTGCTGCCCAGACTGCCGTACCCCTGCGAGCCGCCACTGTGGACGGGCTGCACCAAGACCCTGTGGATCAGCTCGTTAATCTGAGGCACGTCTGGGGACACGGGCATCACCTCTTCACCCTCTGGAGCCGTGAACACATCCTCGTTTAGAGGACTCCTGAATAACAGAAGACCAGCTGCGTGAAACTGAATCACGGTATATACTCATTTCATCTGCTGATTATTGTACATTTGATCTCTTAGAAAATTAATCGTGCATCCCTCTTCAATAAGCCACGAAATTTAAGAAATGATTAATGTCTGTAGCAGTTACAAAGTATTGGATATTTAGATGTTGGGACAATTAACAGTGTAATGATGGGAAATATTTGTTTATGAACGATTATCTATATCAAAATAAATACAGTAACATTTACTATAGTTTCTGACATTGTTTGTTGTTTGAATGAAAACCAAAACCTACAAGCAGGCACTTACGTTCGAACCTTATGCCGGCCCACTATAAAAGAGACTTTTCTGCTCCAGGGGTTAATGAAGGACGACCAGCTGGTGTCCAGGGTCAGATACTCTCCACTCCGAGCTCTCATCCGCAGAGGAGAATGATCAAACGGCTGCCCGGCATACTGGAGAACTGATGGAGAAACTACATGAATGAGATCTGCTATACAAACACTCAGATGTTTGTGTGTGTGTGTGTGAGACCAGTCAACTCACTCTTCTTGTGTATGGCCACCATGAGCAGTCTGTCGTCTGGATGAAGATACATCAGCACCGGTTTACCAACCAGGTCCTGTGGCAGGTAACCCAACAGAGGAACCGCCCTGCAAACCAGAGTTACACAACTGCTCAAAAAAAGACTCGTTCTTGCTAAACTGTGAGAAAGCTTCAGGCAGAAGTACAAACCTTTCATCAATTTCCTGGAAGAGACAGTCTGGGGTGTGACTGGTGCTGAAGATTCTTTTGTCTGCTGGTATACGAGGTGCTGTTATGTAAAAAAGAAAGACACAGAAAACAATGTGTGATTATTCGTCAATTAAAGGCCAATTAACTTTCTCAAATAATAATTCTCTAATAATTCTCAGATCATTTCCCTAACTATGACATCAAAACTCAGGAAAATTTTTGTTTTTCAATGATAAATATTATATTTTTCCCATTATATTTTTAAAATGCTTGGTGTGATGATAATGAAAATAATTATTAATTTAAATTCTAATTTCTTATAAATAACAGCAGTACAAAGAAATACAAAATGATGTCTGATGTCTGTGTGACGCTCTTACCCTCGTATCCGGAGTGAACTCTCTCAGCGATGAGCAGACAGCAGGGCTCGGGCTGAGACGTGTCTGAGTCTCTCAGGGTCAGCTGATACGGGGTCAGACGGAAGGGATAATACTTCACCTGCCCATCACTGTCCCGACCTCTGCTGATCCGACAGAACATCGACTTCTCAGCACAGTCCACCTGTGAGGCTGCACACACGCTACACTTTAATACACAAACGTCTGACTGTGTAAGAGATTGAACGGGTTGCTTCTATTCACACTGAGTGAAGAAACAGTGTTACTTTTACAGCTTATCAACAGCACAAAAAAGTAACCAATGTTTTATGAGGCAGAAATTTTAATTTCACATTGTTAAAGAGAACTGCATGCTTTATAACAACTATAACCATCTGTAACTAATTTACAAAAGCTCACTGCATTTATTACGTTTGCTCTGTAAAGTAACTGCACATACTGGTTCCTGTGCAGGAAGCCCACACCGGCAGATGGCAGGGAGCGGTGCTGCTGTAAAACGTGCTGACGTCCTGTGGCGCAAGCAGCTCAGAAAACAGAGCCCCCTGTAGCCTGTCGGGTTTACAGCGCAGCAGAGAAGCTGCCTGCGGTGAGATGTACACCACCTTACCGGAGAGGAACGAAACTGCCACCGAGAAAGTGTCCTGAGATGATACACAGAAAGAAATAGGATTTATATAAGTTCAAAGTGTTGATTAGAATATTGTAACAGACTCACAGCCTGATGTGTGTTAGGTAACTGCTGGTCGTACTGTGTTTTGAAGGGTGTACTCAGATGTAATGTTGTCTAACTCTTCTATAGTAAAAGAGGACAAGTCCAAACAACAGCCATGGCTCTCTTCCACACTCCACTGATGGTAGTACTCTTGATTCGCTACAGAAGAGCAACACACTGTCATTAGCAAACACAAGCCTAAACATGCAGTCCATGATCTGAGACACAACCGTGATGTCATTTATGCCTCTAAACCTCTGGAGCTAAACTCAGGATTAGAGATCACTGCTGTAAAACAGAGACTCACATTTGATTGGAAGTCACTCACCTCGGACTTGTTTGACGCAGCTGAGCGCATACTGCAAGGATGCCAGCATGTTGGATCGGCCTTTCCTGCGGCGCTCAGCTGGCATGCGGACCTTCAGCTCACGCAGGGCCTTTAACAGCTCTCTCTGAGTGTGCATCCGGGCAGGCAGGTCACCGGTGGACGTCAGGTGGTCCGGCTCTGAGCTGCCACTCAACACACTGTAGGACACTGAGCTGCTGGGTGGGGAGGGACTGTTTCCATTAGAGCTGTGAAGACACACCACAGTCAACACAACCTCATACAATTATACAAACCTGTTGAATTTATACCAAACCAAACTTTTACTTTTACAATGAATATGTCATTTCTGTTAACATGAAAGGGGTATCATTGAACCAACATCGACCATTTTGAAATGTATTTTTATATTATATTTAAAAAATACATTTATATTGTAAACATGTCATCTCTCCTCACTTTTTGTTTCTTTGCACGTTTGGGGTTAAGCTGAAATTGATAAATTATGATTACTCTTTGCATAAGCAGCCCAGATCTTAAAAGGTCAAACCATTAAAAACTCTCATTTCTTTAAACAAAATCGATACATGACAATAAAACGCTATTTAACCACAGCAAACAAAGATGTACACAAATTAGTGCAATTTAAATGAACCCTTCCACAGTATTTCTTCAAAATTGACTGAAAACACAAAAACATAAAGACGCTATTTTTAGTCTGTTGGTTGTTGGTACACTAAATCACGATTACCATCACGAAACATAAACTGTGCTAATATCTAAACACAATCAAGAATCCTTCTCAGAAACTCAAAGTACTTAGACAAACTAAACTCCTTTAACTGTCCTATTAAACTGAGTGACTCAGCTTGAGCTGGTGACTGATTCATGAGGTACGTGTTTTTCTCTCTCCAGGCTTCCTCACATCTTTCACGTTTGTCATTAAGTGTCATGCCCAAGGGTTCAGTTATGAAACAGTGAAACAAGTTAAAACATTTCAGAAGAACATTTTGGAAGCTCTTCTAAAGGAAAGCCTCAGGTTTCCCTCACTAAAGCCCTGCTGAACTCATCTCAGTTTACCTCTTGCTTTCTGTCGTCTCTGTGCTCGAACCCTTTCCATTGGAAGTTCCTTTGCCTGTGTGGCCTTCACTTTCCCTTTCAGCTGAGTCATTCCCGCTGGACTGGGCATCTGTGTCGTCCAAGTGGGGTGGCTGAGGAACTCTAGAGATGTCCAGCCCGGGCAGGCTGTGGCTGGTGAGGGAACTGTCAATCATTCCTGAAAAAGAACTGGATTGGCTGCTGCCCTCATCTGTCCGCCCCTTCAGTACACCACATCCGCTGCTCACAGGTGGCTGGAATTTGTCATTACTCATAGTGACACTGATTAACTGTTGATTCTGAGATCAGTCTTGCACAAGGAAGAAACTTCTGACAGGCAAAAAAATAACTGCTGCTAAAAAATGGGCACAGCAGGGAATCAGTGAACTGCAGAACTGTCATTTCCTACTCGTCCTGATCAGATCTGCTTCTTAGTCTCTGAAGTGCAGAAAGTTTGGAGTCATAAACCATCTGGTGGGAAACAATAACAAGACAGGATTAATAACACAAAAGCATCTATGAGACACTCAGATGCCAAAAACATCTCTGTAGTTTGGCATCCCAGCACACAGACAGATATGAAGGTATATAGAATATGAACCAATTTTAAGACATATAAAATGCAAACAAAGAATTTATAAAAAAACTTTGTCAGGCCCGTGATGGAGGTAGACATGGAGTGGTGACCCCCCCCATTATCAGCTGTATAAAAATGTTCCATTGTGCATAAGTCTATGATAACATGCCTTTAATACCACATTCATGTCTTAGCATATTTTGTTTTCATACTTATTAGTGCGCACATTACGTTTTAAGTTTGCATAATATATTTAGTGTGGGGGGCAAAAAAGTTTGATGGACAGCACTCATGCAATACTGCAGTGGGGCTCCTATGGGTCACGCCGGACCCCATGCTGATGACCCCTTAAATAAAGCAGAACACCACAGCAGAACAATGTGGCGGACACTTCTGAGTATTAAAAGCATTTTCTCATAGTGAGCTGGTATTACACGACATACTGAACTGCACACAGCTCAGCTGAGCAGCACAGATTTGGCATTCTGCCTGTTTTCACAGCTCAGTGTTTTGTGTTTACATGCACATTTTTATGGACTGACTTTCTGTGGCATGATGAACAGACTCTTCATTTACACTTGTAATGTATGTGCTGAGACATTAATCATAAAGAATACGTGTTTACAGTAACATAACATGTTTTAAGACAGGAGAAAAGACTGAGATCACAACACGAGTCTCTGTCAGACTTAACGTTAGAATGATGAGCTTACACATTTCAGTCACCATGATTTAATAAACGTAGAAAGAAAAGCATGATTTAGATGCATCATTTATAATGTTCCACAGCAGCGATCATGGAAATTCAAGTGCAAGATCTTCCTGAAGATTTTAATTAAAACAAACAAACATGCTGCTGTTACAGCCTTCAGGAAAATCCAAGAGCATTAAAACACATGATCACAGGTAAACATTATGATCATCTCAATGGTGCGTCTGCAGTTCTCTGTGAGGACGCTAGTGGGCAGAAACGTTTAAATCACAATAACTGTGACGCTTCTGCATCCTGTTACACGATTTTAAAGAAGTTAACGTGGTTTAATGTGTAAAATCACACAGATGAGCATGAATCCACTGCATGTGACTGCAGTACAAAGCGTCAATAAAGCTTCAATGGAAATAAGGACCTCTGTGTGTCCTGTCTGTCTGTGTGACCTGTTTCTCCTACTCTGTCAAGTTTCTATTCGTTCTGTGTGTCGTGCATGGAAAAATCACCCTTTTAGAAACAAAAACGTCATTATTATTATAGGGGAGTCATTGATAAAGCCACATTTTATGTCAAACTCATGAACAATTATTAAACCTGTTCTGCACTTCTCGTTTCCTCTCGCTAGGTGTACGAGTGTGCGCCCTCTATCGGTACACCTGCGCAACGACACTAAGCATGTAAACTTCCTAACACACACACATAACGTAATAAAGTCATCAGATGAACGTACATTAAACGTTTAACACGAACACTTCTCCTGCAACAACACTGACCTGTAATGCGGCCACGGGATCACTTTAAACATCACACATACTGTATATCTCCTGTCTATTAGTCAGGTTCAGTTATGGTCGAGTTGTGATCGGACACGGTACTGTTATCAGACAATAACAATAATCACACTCAACTTCTTCAGTCTCAATACACACAGAAACAAGCACGTCTCACAAACAGCCGTCACAGCGCAACGCTTCTCTTACCTGACCAGCGCTCGTTTCAGCCTGAAGTTCAGCCTGAGGTTCAGCCTGAGGTCGCTCACACAGAGCAGCTCCTCATCAGTTCTTCTTCAGCTCCTCTTCAGTTCTTCATCAGTTCTTCATCAGCTCCTCTTCAGTTCTTCATCAGTTCTTCTTCAGCTCTTCATCAGTTCTTCATCGGTTCTTCATCAGCTCCTCTTCAGTTCTTCATCAGCTCCTCTTCAGCTCTTCATCAGCTCCTCTTCAGCTCCTCATCAGCTCTTCATCAGCTCCTCATCAGCTCTTCATCAGCTCTTCATCAGTTCTTCATCAGTTCTTCATCAGCTCTTCCTCCGCTGACTCCCGTGTGCGGACATCACCATCATTCTCACTCCGGGAACAAATTTCACGTGTCTGCGGACACTCCCTGAAGCGCTCTCATTGGTCCGTGTCGGGCGAAAGCCCCGCCTGCCGCGCACCAAGCCCCGCCCATCGCCGGGGATCCGCCGCTGCTATTGGCCGAGTGGGCGGGTCTCGAGCGCTGACGCGGTGCGGTCACGTTGTAGCGGAGGTTCCCTGTGACGCGTGAGGAACATCGAGACCTGACGCGGCCCGTAATACCCGCAGTACAGGCGCAGAGACGAAAACCAGCAGCTGACCTGAGACCTGACGCGGCCCGTAATACCCGCAGTACAGGCGCAGAGACGAAAACCAGCAGCTGACCTGAGACCTGACGCGGCCCGTAATCCCCGCAGTACAGGCGCAGAGACGAAACCAGCAGCTGACCTGAGACCGACGCGGCCCGTAATCCCCGCAGAAGGGACACACCAGCAGCTACTGAGACCTGACGCGGCCCGTAATCCCCGCAGTACAGGCGCAGAGACGAAAACCAGCAGCTGACCTGAGACCTGACGCGGCCCGTAATCCCAGTACAGGCGCAGAGACGAAAACCAGCAGCTGACCTGAGACCTGACGCGGCCCGTAATCCCCGCAGTACAGGCGCAGAGACGAAAACCAGCAGCTGACCTGAGACCTGACGCGGCCCGTAATCCCCGCAGTACAGGCGCAGAGACGAAAACCAGCAGCTGACCTGAGACCTGACGCGGCCCGTAATCCCCGCAGTACAGGCGCAGAGACGAAAACCAGCAGCTGACCTGAGCCGCGCCGAAACCAGCATGACCTGAGACCTGACGCGGCCCGTAATCCCCGCAGTACAGGCGCAGAGACGAAAACCAGCAG
This sequence comes from Chromobotia macracanthus, assembly GCA_036877525.1. Classification (NCBI taxonomy): domain Eukaryota; kingdom Metazoa; phylum Chordata; class Actinopteri; order Cypriniformes; family Botiidae; genus Chromobotia; species Chromobotia macracanthus. The sequence continues at coordinate 6,197,134 of JAZGTH010000072.1, read as the reverse complement.
CTGACCTGAGACCTGACGCGGCCCGTAATCCCCAGAGGGCCGCAGAGGACGAAAACAGCAGCTGACCTGAGACCTGACGCGGCCCGTAATCCCCGCAGTACAGGCGCAGAGACGAAACCAGCAGGATGAGACCTGACGCGGCCCGTAATCCCCGCAGTACAGGCGCAGAGACGAAAACCAGCAGTGACCTGAGACCTGACGCGCCCGTAATCCCGCGTACAGGCGCAGAGACGAAACCAGCAGGACCTGAGACCTGACGCGGCCCGTAATCCCCGAGTACAGGCGCAGAGACGAAAACCCAGCAGCGCGAGGCCAAAACCTGAGACTGACGCCCGTAATCCCGCAGTAAGGCGCAGAAAAACCAGAGGACCTGAGACCTGACGCGGCCCGTAATCCCCGCAGTACAGGCGCAGAGACGAAAACCAGCAGCTGACCTGAGACCTGACGCGGCCACCAGGGCGCGAAACAGCTGACCTGAGACCTGACGCGCCCGTATCCAGTACAGGCGCAGAGACGAAAACCAGCAGCTGACCTGAGACCTGACGCGGCCCGTAATCCCCGCGTACAGGCGCAGAGGCGAAAACCAGCAGCTGACCTGAGACCTGACGCGGCCCGTAATCCCCGCAGTACAGGCGCAGAGACGAAAACCAGCAGCTGACCTGAGACCTGACGCGGCCCGTAATCCCCGCAGTACAGGCGCAGAGACAACAGCAGCTGACCTGAGACCTGACGCGGCCCGTAATCCCCGCAGTACAGGCGCAGAGACGAAAACCAGCAGCTGACCTGAGGACCTGACGCGGCCCGTAATCCCCCGCGCAGAGGCGAAAACCAGCAGCTGACCTGAGGACCTGAGACCCCGCAGTACAGGCGCAGAGGCGAAAACCAGCAGCTGACCTGAGACCTGAGCCCAATCCCCAGTACAGGCGCAGAGCGAAAACCAGCAGCTGACCTGAGACCTGACCCGCGGCCCGTAATCCCCGAGTAAGCGCGGAAAACCAGCAGCTGACCTGAGACCTGACGCGGCCCGTAATCCCCGCAGTACAGGCGCAGAGACGAAAACCAGCAGCTGACCTGAGACCTGACGCGGCCCGTAATCCCCGCAGTACAGGCGCAGAGACGAAAACCAGCAGCTGACCTGAGACCTGACGGCCCGTAATCCCCGCAGTACAGGCGCAGAGACGAAAACCAGCAGCTGACCTGAGACCTGACGCGGCCCGTAATCCCCGCAGTACAGGCGCGCCGACCCGCAGACAGGCGCAGAGACACAACCTGAGACCGACGCGGCCCGTAATCCCCAGTACAGGCGCAGAGGCGAAAACCAGCAGCTGACCTGAGACCTGACGCGGCCCGTAATCACGCGCAACCCGCAGGGCGAAGACCTGACGCGGCCCGAATCCCGCAGACAGGCAACCAGCAGCTGACCTGAGACCTGACGCGCCCGAATCCCCGCAGTACAGGCGCAGAGACGAAAACCAGCAGCGACCTGAGACCTGGGCGCGGCCCGTAATCCCCGCAGTACAGGCGCAGAGACGAAAACCAGCAGCTGACCTGAGACCTGACGCGGCCCGTAATCCCGCAGTACAGGCGCAGAGAAACAATAAGCTAAAACCAGCAGATGAGACCTGACGCGGCCCGTAATCCCCGCAGTACAGGCGCAGAGACGAAAACCAGCAGCTGACCTGAGACCTGACGCGGCCCGTAATCCCCGCAGTACAGGCGCAGAGACGAAACCAGCAGCTGACCTGAGACCTGCGCGCAGCGCTGCTGACGCGTTACACAATGACTCTCTCTCTGCCGTGGCTGTTCTCGGGTTTGTGGTGCGCATTATTGCGCTCATTACGACATCAACGCCGCGGTCGGGAGTCGTGTGGCTCGAACCTCGTGCCTGCGCGTCCCCGCCGCGCCCGCGCACCTGCCGCGGACACATGCGGGCGCGTGAGGGCGAGGTGGCGCGCATGAGATGAAATCACAGAACACAAATACAGTCTTGTGAACGGGGCTGCTGCTGTAGTAATGGTGCATTCAGTAAAACCTGCTGACGAGCTCTGCAATAAGAGTGCACGGTGTTCACTGCACATCACAAACACGTCCAACATTCAGTAACATTCCCATGATGCGTGTTAACGCAACACTTTGTCATTACTGCAGACTACAAAATATACGTTTATAAGGGAGGACAAGGTAAGTCGATGCTTCGGTTTCCGTGTTTGCAGTAGCAGTAGCTCTGTTGTCCAGCAGAGAGCGCAGATCTCAAATCAGTTCACCAAGTCACATTCAATCCCATAATGAAGGGCCGCTTTCTGTGCACGTTTATTAAAATAACAGATTCTGAGATCTGCGTTTTTCAAGCTGCTCAAGTGTTTTTCTATGGGCCATTTCTAACACGTTCTGCTAATTTTAGTTGACAGTTTTCATCTTTATTAGATGATTCTATGACAGTTTCACCACTGATCACAGATGGCTGTGGTAACTGTTTTGAGATCTCTGACCTTGTCTGTGTGAATGGTCAGGCTGATGTTTTCAGGTTTCAGTAGCTCACTTTACTTGCTGTTTGTGCAGTATAAACATCCCAGCAGCTGACCTCAGGTATCAGTCTGTCTCATGCACCTTTATTCTGCCTTCATAATGAAGTCTGACGACAGCTGTATGATGAAGGATCCTCTCAGAATGAGAGATCTGTCAGTCAATCACACAGCCTTGCTTGTAAAGTATCTGACAGCTTGTTTTTTCATCAGTGTGACTAAACAAGCATTTCACATCTTGAACACAATAACACATAAAACTGCAACTTCAATATTTAAAAAAAAACCAATGCAGACCCATTTTTATTATATATTTATTTTTTATGTCATCATTGTTTTCAAACACACACACATTGTATTTTCTAAGTCAGAACAATTAACACAGGTCATCATAACAGTATTTTTTTTGCAATATATATATATATATATATGTATGTATATGTATATGTATATATATTCCCCAAATGTTCATCCATATAGACATTGACAGTTTTACTCTACAACTGATCTGACGTATGTCCGGTTGCCAAGTGTTTCCCTGTTACAATGTACTTGCTTCTGTTTAAAAGTCAATCCATTATAGCCTATGACACAAATAAATAAAAAAAATCAAAATATGAAGACTGCATTACCCATGATCCTCTAGCCTAGTCCCTCCAGAGTCCAGACGAACAGGGGTAATGCCAATCTGAAACAGTTCCTCCTCAAATAAACCTCTATAAGTCAAATAAATAAACAAATGTAACAATACAACAACAACTTATCAGGTTATCAGTTTCATCAATGCATTCCTAGTAGACCAGCACAGAGCTGTATGAGATCAAACCGCTGGTATTCTGTTTCTATGCATTCTGTGTTCAGTGCCAAAAACCCTCAACCAATCAGTGAACCACAATGAATGTGATTCATGAATTTTACGATGAATTTTACAACACCAGAGTTCTGAGACGGTGGATCAGTGTACTGAGAGTAACCAGCTAAAACTGGTATTTCACTCTGTACAAGCTTTCTAACACACTAACCTTTAATAAGGCTTCACTTTCCAGTATTACTCTTATATGTCAGGTCACCGTTCTTAAATTATATGTTTACAAAAAATAAAACTCTCCTGACTACATGCAACAAAGCTGTGCCACAGAGCATCAGTATGAAGCCTTAACTAACAACTGCTGCTTAAACTAAACTTCACCCTAAACATCTGTGTGATGTGTGTACTGGAGAAACCAGTCTGCTGAAGCTTCACATCTTCATTGGTTCCCTCCAATTAAGAAGATGTGACATCTTAAACAAGCTGGCGTAACAAAACATCTCCCAACTTTTCTGTCAAGCCACACATTTCTGAACAAACAAAAATGCCAAAATGAAACTGAAAATATCTTCATACACTCACAAAAAGAAAAACACATTTATTGTTTTAGTCCTCTATTAGAATCCTTTGAATCTGTAAAGCATTTCTGAGTCCTACCCCAATGCCTTTTTGTGGATTACTTTATACACCCCTTTACAATGCTGACAAACACTGGGAGAAAAATCCTTATATTTGCCTAGTGTAATATATTTTTGCTTAAAATGTCTATTTGTATATTGTGAGTATCATGTCCTAATTCTAGATTGTTTAAATCTTAATTATGGATTGTAAAATGCCTTACATAAACATGACCCCTGTCTCCCGGACGAACCCCACACTACAACACAAAACAGTACAGAATTTTTTCTTTTGTTTTTCTCTAAACAGCTGCAGGGAAATGTCACGTTTCATGTTTTAGATTGGATTACAGGAGAGATGTTGTGCTATCAGGGTTGGTTCAGGCCCAGGAATACAGCAGTCATATTGATTTAAATTAATTTCCTGTTATCAATTACAGCCACTTGTGTTCACTAATAAAAATATTCAAGTAAATAAACTTATACCTGATAAAGCAGAGAGAGGGATTTCCTTTTTAAAAACCAGAGATCTGTCAGAGAACAGGGAAAATGTTCTGTCCTGTAACCTGTTTTTGATGGCAGTTGGCAGTTTAAGCAAGATTATAATAATAATATGGTCTTTGGTCATTTTCTATTAAATTACCAACGTGTTGAACAAATGAGTTCATGAACATGTTTGGATTGAAAGGACGATGTAATGTACTAAGGCTGTTTGTCTCCTTTTAAAAAAAAGAGAAAATGATGATGAATGAAATCATTAAAAATGAGGGAATATAGAAAGCAGTTTACTTGTGTTATATGAGCGAGAGCTATACAGTTGCTAAATATTACAGTTCCTCCTGTTCAAACCAGCTTTGCCATACAGATGATGCTCACTGAATCCACATGGGTGGGATCTGTGATCTAGCTCCACCTCCTGTCACAAATAATCAACTAATCTGTATCCTCCCCCTAGTTCATATAAGCACGTTGCCATGGGAACAGCCTTTCTTTACCTGCAGAGGTCTAAAGCAGTCTAATCTCACAGGGTGAAACCAAAATACCCACAGAAAGACTGAGATCCTCAACAAAATCCACACATGCAAACTCCTCAACATCAACAGCGGCTGCAGGCAGAAAAGGAGAAAAGCTAACAGCACTATCAGAGAAATTAGACTGCGTGTTAATGAAGACTGACACACGCTGCTCATGCTGTACGCCTGGCTTTCCTTCTGTCGACAGATGGGTGGATGAGACTGAAGGGTGATGGGAATGGAGGCGTGTAGATGCACAATAGCACATCGGGAAGTGCACGATAAAAGAAACAGGTAGAAAAACATGCCCTCAGGTGCTTGGCAGTGTGTAAACTACAGCTGAACTCAGTAAACAGGCACAGAGAGAGAGCGAGAGAGAGGTGGATGAAAACGAGTGACAGAAATGTACTCACAGCATCAAATCCTGAAAGATCTGCTTCACACACAAACATATAATAAACATATATAATCTATCTCTATAATTTACATAAAGAAGGAAGGATACAAACTGAAAAGGCAGAATCTAGATATAAGAGAGAGAACCAGAACTGTTGAAACTAGCTCACACTGAAGCAGTGAGATGAACCTGTGTGCTTCAGACGGCTGAATTCATCTGAGGTTCGTGTGTTGGTTTGGCAGTACTTCTGTCAGAGACAGATCTGATGTAAGAAAGTAACACATTGTTCTCTCACAATCCACCTGTAGTGTCACCAGTTCAAAAGCGCCATCAAAAACAAGCTTTTTGTGCAAGATAATATTCCCTCGTTTTGCTGTATGAAGATTCTCTGGCCTTTAAAAAACAAAATGAATCAGTGACAATTAGTCCTGATTCCTGCTTACAGATGCACTTTAAAACATTGGCTTTTATGCAAATGGACTTTTCGCAAACCCAAGTAATTTGTTGTGCGGTTAATTCCCATCTCTGACCTCTGAAAGACATGAGGCTGTTTAAGACCTGTGTTTTAATTCCTTAAGATAAACACACTTCCTGTACACCGTACAGACAGCATAATTCTACACTGTTACTGAGGAATGTTTAAGAGATAAGACACTAAAGACTTCAAAATCAAGAGAAACATCTACAGTCATTGGTCCAAACTGTTGTGGCAGTTTACAAACAGAGTAAGTACTGTTGGTGAAAGAAAGAAAGAAAGAAAGAAAGAAAGAAAGAAAGAAAGAAAGAAAGAGGGGGAAATGTGTAGGTCAGAGATGGAGCGAATGTGACAAAAGAAAAGTTTGGAAATATTGATTTAGTATCACGGGTAGAGAAGTCTATCACTTGTGCAAAAATACACCAATACTCAGTGAGCAAGACAGAGAGAAAGAGAGAGAGAGAAATAGAACGTGCAAGATACAAACACCCAGATTAAGAGGCAGTAGTTTCAACCCAAAGCAAAATAAGTCTTACAAAACTTAAAAAATATACAAATGCACACTCACACACAAACTACAAAACCATTATATCAGAATAAAACTCTACAAAGAACATTTTGAATATAGACTGTATGATCTTATATTCTAAGGGTTGTGATTTTTTCCCCTTCTTGTTCAGGAGTATGAAGAGTGTTTCAGAAAAGCTGGTGGTATTTACAGAGGACAGACGGCCACACACTCACGGACAGACAGATGAGGAGTTACAGGGGTCCAGCTGTGAGACAGTGAAGGCAGGGGGCATCAGGGAAGGGGCAGATTTAAACTCTTTGAGGGCAAATAAATAGAAATTGTTGAGACATCTCATTTCTCATCTTTTTTGAAGGGATTTCTCTGTGGATTTGAATTGGGTGTTCGTGAGCTCAGAGTGGGGTAGGAACATCGTGCTTTAGGTGCTGAAGTACACTGTTAAAAAACAGATATTTATCAACAATTGCTATGACACAGAATATAAAATTATTCTTGAACTGCTGCATGTGTTTCATTTTAAGGTTTTCTTTGCTTACCGATGATAATAATGAGGACGATCACACATATCACCCCCAGAATAATCATCATCTGAAGAAAACATGGAGGAGAACAGGTCAAATCACAGCTCTTCAGAGCAGTTCATTTCTACATGTTTCAGTATTGTGTTATAACAGTTCATCACAACTTATTGTGCTAATACAAAACTGATCACAGGAAACAATTTTTTCTGTATACACATGATTATTGTAGCAAGAATCTCAGCAAATCTTGTTGTGAGTTGGGCCGATATTTATTTTAAAAAAGTCTGGACACTTACAGAGAGAAAATAAACAGCGAATGTCCTGTATCCATACTGACTGACTGTAATGGGACTGTGAAGTTTGTTGTTTTTTAACTCCTTGCTTGATTTATAATAATATGTTTTATGTTTTTATGTATGAATATATATTTAATGTTTCCAGCTTCATTGGAGACAGTGTGTGTGTGTGTGCTGTTCACCTTGGCGTTTTTCCACCAGTATTTATTCTTCAGTTTGGCAGCGCTGGTCTCAAACTGTGAGGCTCCAGCCTGCAGCGCATCAGCCCGATCATCCAGCTCAGACAGCTTCTGGTCCCTCTCCAGAACCTTGTCCACGTTCACACGCATGATATCCACCACCTGGAGAAGATCCAGAGAGGGTTTCTGCTCAGTAAACGGTCACTAGACAAACATGCGTCAGTTCTTAAACCGACACTTTCTCTGATGTGTTTCTTTGAGTGGAGGTGAAGATGGTTGGGTCTGCTTACCTCATCCACCTGAGCCTGTGTCTGCTGTAAGCGACGGTTGCTGGTAAGGTTTGGTGGAGGCTGGTTTCCTCCCTCTGGGGCAGGAGCTCCTCCAGGGGCTGGAGCAGACCTGAAGAACACACACACAATCATTAATGTCAGTACACAGACAGATAAAACACTGTTTTTGAGAACAGATCAACATTTTAATGAAAATCTTTTCTAAATCAGTTTGAATGCTTGTACAGAAAATTACACCACTGTGACCACGGCAACATGATAAACTGATACTTCATTGACACACTGATCGTTATTGCCATGTGATGTAAGCTAGCTGTAGCATGAAAAGATAAAAAATATTATATATTGTATATTTACAGTATAGAAAGAGGTTGTGATATTACGCTTTCAAAGCTAGCTTGCTATTGCTAGCTGCTCTGAAATTGTCTACCCTACCTTTAAATTCTGCTGGTTTACTATTGTTTTTTCTATTTCAGGTTCTCCTGAAAATGTGTCATTTCAGTGCACTGTAAGTCACTTTGGATAAAAGAGAAATGTTAATGTATTTATAAGAGTGACTGTGAAACTCTTGTGATGTGTATTTGATTGGTCTGGATTCATTAACAGAAAGAAAAGCTCACAGTAAATACTGACGGCTGTTTTTCTACTGCTTAACCACCAGAGGAAGACAAAACTCTGGATGAAGGTCACCTCTGAAATCTCTCATCTAATCCCTGTCAGTTCTCCCCCAGCACTGACTTCACAATGATCACATTTTATATAAATACAAGAGAGTGAAGACGACCATGCTTATCATGTTCATTTTGATTTGAACAAATGTATACATAGACAGAGACAATAAGCAACAGATTTAGGGGCAAATCTAGCATGTAAGCAAGCGGTTACAGATAAGAGACACATAATATATTCATCATATATTAGTCAGTCACTGCGGCTGGATGTTTTTCTTATTGTCGAGACAGTGTGATGGCCAGGCAAATAATGAACTAAACTGGAAGCTAAAGGCTTCTCATGTATTAGAAAAACAATGTATTATATATGTAATGACTGATCATGGACAGAGAGAGCAAACACACACACACACACACAGAGTATTGTGTCCTCACAGCTGCCTGGTTACAAGGCCATTTTCATACCCTGACAAACACTGAACAGAAACCGTGAATGAGCAGGTGAGAAAGCGATCAATCCAGCTGGTGTCCAGTGACTCTTCAGGGGTCACATATGAGGACATAACCTCTCCTGCTGCGTCACAATCAACGTCGCTGTCGGACGAGATGCTGAAACATTGCAGCAGTGCATGCACGATTATTATTTCATTATTATCGTTTTATTTCACTGCAGGCAGCTGAAAGGCGAGACCTCTCAACAGCAGCACTCATCTGAAGCGCTCGGCCCTGAAGGCCCGGTGATGTCGCAATGAAAGAGTGCAGTGAGGAAGGGCATATGCACAGAATATAATGCATATAATAATATAATATATATATATACAATATTACAACAGGAGGAGGTCCAGCATGTACACAGACCAGTTAAGACCAGACCAACACCTGTACCCTCCACTGCCCGAGAGAGACACATCTCGGGTCTTACTGTGTAACTGAATGAGATCTGGACCTGAATGAGATCTGGACCTGAATGAGATCTGGATCAAAGCGCAGACATGAAGCGCGAGCTGCACCACCGCACGCGCGCGTGAGCTCACACGCCCCGCGTTCACACGCGCGTGAGCTCCGCGGGCACCCGCGTCACAGATCCGTGCGTTTCTTCTTTAAACGTCATCTGTGAAAATCGACCTCGGGCCGTACGTGCAAATAAAGCGGGCCCTGTGCGGTCTGAGGAAAACGTCGCGTTTTCTTGTGTGAACAGAACATACATATAGAGTTACAGACGCAATAAACAAACATCACGACATTTGTCATCATAAAAGCGCGCTGCCAGCTCTAGCCAAACCGGTCCGATCCGGTGATCAGGCGTGATCGAGCTCCCACTGTCCACACAGCAGAATAAAGCAAATCAAACGTGATCATTAACATCCTGTGACAGAGGAGCATGTAAAACATCAACAGAGATCACCGAATGAAGAAACGTCGGTCATTAGTGCTCTGTTTATAGACCGAGCAGGTGCGCTCGTCTGAACACATCGGGGAAAAACGCAAGAAATGTGCAAATATGTGTAACACACCAATAAATGTGAAGCTACCATCGCTGACGATGATCATTTCGTTTTTTATGTAGATTTGTATGCAAAATTTTCCAATGCAAAGAAGAGCCTACTCCCTTATAAATGATCGTCGAAAACATCCCAGCAGAACGTCTCATGGACTTGTACAGAAAAGTATTTCTGTATTTATTTTAACACGGTGTATTCATCGAGTGTACTCACATTTTGATCCGGGCTTCGTGTGCGTCTGTAAGTGTGTGGATGAAGGCGCTGCTCCGGGCGTCTCTCCTCTCAGGATATTATAGATTATATCTTGTTATTTATTATATGATTGTCTCCGGGTTACTCCAGTGTCTTCTCGTATTTGTTGAAGGGATTTCACTGCTGTGGGATGAGCTGTATGTGCCGCGCCTCGTTATTTTCTCTTATAATAAAGGCGCTCCGTCAGCGTACACACGACAACACACGACAACACACGAACAAAGATGGCTCGCTGACGTCACGCGTCCTCCGGGAGGCTGCGGGTTTGAGCGGAGACGGGAGATGGAGGAGCTCGCTGACAGTGCGACCCGGGCGGGCTGAGGGAGTCCGTGTGGCCGTCATCCGGTCAGGGGACATGAAACACGCTGTTTGGAGGACATGAAACACGCATGATCACTGTATGTGCCTCCTGCTTCATTCACTCGCTGATCGTGATCGCTGAACGTCAACAAAATGGCGGTCAGTGGAGATGCGGGGCTCAGAGTGCGCGCGTTGTTCTTTAGTTTCTGATGGAAAAGCCTGAGAAAACTTAAACTTCAGGAGTCGTGCCACTGTATTTTGACATGAAGGTCTTATGAAGTAACGCTTAAATAGCCGCAGAATGTCGAAATTCTAAGAATATTAAAATGTCATTATGTTGGAATACTGATTGTTCATGGGGCAATAGAAGATTCAATGAGGAAGAAAAGCTCTGGCAGCGGTGGGATTCGAACCCACGCCCCCGAAGAGACTGGAGCCTTAATCCAGCGCCTTAGACCGCTCGGCCACGCTACCCGATGAGAAGCTGCTCTTCGTGTTGTGTATAAATATTCATAATTCATAAAACGTTTACAAATTATAATGACCACAGCGACAGAAGTTTATCATCTACGTACATATTATATCAGTACATGTAATTCAATATTAACAAACTGTAATGACCAACATTTTAGTTACTATGGTGACAGCACGTCACTTTAGACGCTAGATGACGTTCTATACAACAGTGTTAATTATAGACTTTCTTTATCAAGCGACAAAGAAAACTGTAAAAACGCCAGTTACATGTAATGTGCTGCCCTGACCGTATTTCTATCTATTATTATATCATACCACATAATAATGTCTTTTTTCTTTTTGGTGTATATTATAAACAGGCTTGAGATGAACCCACAGTATTAACGAGTGAAGCGCATTTATTAAGCGGTTTACTGTAACCTTAACATGTTGTTTATTGCACGTTAACGGGGCAGTGGAGCAGTACTGAAGCCCTCCACGTCTCTGGTAATAATACATCCTGCTTTTCTCTGCTCGTTCAGTTTTAGTGTTTTACATGGTCTGAAAGAGTTAAATAAATCTGTCAATCATCTGTCTGATCCCTTCTGCTTCCCCTGCAGGGTGAACTCGTTTGTGGAGCTCGTCCTGTAATCCTCACCGTGTTAACCACACAACATCTCGACACTGTTTGCTCATATCTGCTCTCATCACTGTGTGTCCAGCTGACGACCACAATGTGCACAAATATCATTTTAAAGACAAATCCAAAACTGCACTGCATAGAAAACCGTGAACAATTAGGGCTGATGAATATTCACAAATGAACGTTACGTCATGACGTACGTGCAAATACGGTGTAAGGTAAAATAAAACAAAAAATGAAATATAAATAATCACATTTATTATGGTCTCTCTTATAACATCGTCTGACAAATGTAAATCAGAAATGAATCAAATCAGAGATGGCTCACCGTTTCAGTCTGTCTAGATGATGATGATGATGATGATGGGAGGTGATCTCTGAGGTTTAGATGTGCTTCAGCCTCCGTCTGTGCTGTCAGAGAAACCTGTCAGTCTGAGAGGTGAAATAAAAAGGCAGGTGGGTAAAAACTGACTGCCTAGTTAACACCCCCCACAAAACATTATACTGACACAAATATTACAACAAAATTCAACTGAACTGAGTTTTATTTCTAACCGTTAACATGTTCAGCCATTACTTCATATATCCAGAAAACAGACATGTGAAAGACCAATAAAAACTCAGACACCAGTTCACATTAAGTTTTTTAATCTTATAAGGATAAACTTACATAATATTTATAAAAATTACTTAATGAATCAAGTAACAGGCTGTAAATTGTGTTTATACTTAAATGAAAATAAAATGAACTATCTACATGTTTAAAAAAAGGATGAGAAACAGATTCGGTCCAACAGAAGCCAGTTACATGTGTGAAAGAACAGGAAATTGTAACTATACATGTATCTGTAACAATCAAATCACACTGTGTCTTTTTCATTCTTTTGTCTTTTTCTATACAAACTGAGAAACAGCATCTTAAAGGGATGATCCGCTCATTCTCTTTCTAGTGTACATCGACAGAAGAACATCTCTTATTTCCTCATTTAACTACAAGGTTGAATTTGATAAGTTATATTTTTCACATGCACACATTACTGCCCACTCTACATATAAATTTGCACTTTATTTTGTCTGTAAGGCCTGTTTCTTTGTTTTATATGGCACTCTTCATAAAACACATTTTTGTCCTGTAGCAGATGTGTAGTACTGTGTCACAAAGGATCTGATCCCACAAATGCTGTTTAACACTGTAACCTGCCATCTGACTGGCACAGCACACGACACCAGTGCAGTTGATCTTATAGAGCAGAAAATCAAACACGTTAACCTTTGTTTTGTCCTTTTTTCAAATGGATTCAAAATCAGAACAGAAACTTCACAATTAGCAACACAATAAACAAACTTTCATTTAGGAAACAAATAGGCAAAATAATAAGACAAGTACACATGCATCACACTAACTTACAGGAACAACTTTAATCATGCAAAAAGAACCGTCTAGTTTTTGTATTTTTATCATTTGCCACGTTGACCTGACATCAAAACACAGTACAATACTACAGTAGGTATGTAAAAGGCCCATCTTTGAATATGTCTATTCTAAGGGTTTCCATTTGCTTATTGACACGTCCCTTTTCTGTTCTGATTAAGACACGACTCTTGATCTGGTAAGAACATGTAGATGTGATGATCGTGCATACAGTAGAGACACGTGTGTCTCTTAATAATGACCCAGCTCTCATCTGAAGAGGAGAACAGCCCGGCACAGTGTTTCCTGTGAGCTGAGGTCACTACACTTCCTGCTGCTTCTGAGACACCAGTAGGTCGACTGCATTAAAGAGTCAAGGTCGAAACCTGGAGAATCACAAACAACTCCGGTATATAAATCACACCTCTGCCGTTAAACTGAAGTCGCCTTACTGGAGGAATCTCATGAAAACTGACAACAGATACAGGGGTCACACTTTATCCCAAAATCACATCATTTTTTCATTACAAATATGAATCCTGTTTTTAGAACCATTATGATTTTCATGGCAATCAAGCACATTTACTTTTTTCAATTTTAAGTACATGTACGTCATGATCATATTGTACTGAACTGACCTGGTACATATTTTACCTCAGGATGATTTTTGTTTCTGTATTAACATTATTTTGCACAGTAATGAGAATCTGGCGGGTTTAAGTCTTAATTTTTTTAATGCAAAATAGATGTTTTGTCCCTTTGAGCGGAATGATGTCATCATAGGTTCTGTGTGACCTGTCCCCTCGAGGATGAGAGAACACCATTGTGTCTGTAGTGTTAAAGACAAATACTGAAACCAGCAGCAGAAAACAGGAATACAGGAATGAGACCCACATGTAGCTGCAAGGTTTTTCATACAGTAAAATTCCTAGCAGGACACCTTTGGGCCTAATGACAACATACAAACCATTTCAGACAAAACACACTTTTAAAAAACAGAGACTGGAACCAGAATAAAGCTGTCGAGGCACAAACGTTTAGACTCGCAAAGAATCAGAGAAATTCTAGAGAATCTGAGACAGTAAATCTCCCAAAGGCTGATAAGTCACGTGAGAAAAATGGGGTGCAGGACATTCCTGAATACTTTTTCTGTTATTGCATCAGAATTTTCTAACTTCACCTGTTTAAAATTTAAACACTCACAGCATCACTAAATACTTTGGGAAATTGTGGAACCGTCAAACGTGCAGCAAAAATGAGCCAAAATCATGTGCTAAGAGACAAAAAAGTCATTTTGACACAATAACAGAAAAAATACCCAATTGGATTTGTAAATGTTTTTTTTTTAGAAAGTCATATAACTAGTGGGCATTTTTAACATTAAATGATGCCCAATGAATTCAAAGTTAAAGATGTTTAACATTTTGTTACGAAAATCCAAAGAGACAATACTGTAAAAAAAAAACAGGGGGAAGTAAATAAGCGCTTTAATCTTTCTTAGATCTTTTAGTGCTTAAGATTATAACCGCTCCATTAGCGTTTATGAGTGGTGATGATATACATAAGTAGGGAAAAATATTTAAAATGATAATAATACAAGATGGTGTTTTTTTATCCTCAAATTCTTACACATCATCGCCAGTGATGCGCATGCACGATTCTCTCTAACGGGTGAGCGCAAGTTCTTGAAGACGGAGGGCTGAAACACGAGACATCTGGCAACCACCATCTTCTGCAGGCCAGCCTGGTAATAAAAGACATCCAGGATGGTGAACTGCGTCAAACAACAGAGCGCTTGGCCATCCATCTTGTTTACAGACGAGAACACAATTTCCCTGGGCTACTTTATACTGCCAACTTCCTGTCCTTCATCTCCTGCACTCACTCACAGCACAACACACTTTAAGAATCCCAGGCCCTTGAACCTTCTGCAGGATAAATGCCACGTGAATTTTCCAGCAACCAATGGCTGCAGTTTTAATTTCCCCCCACAAAACATCCAATGAGCCAATGGAAATTCTTTTGCTGATGTTTTGCTGGCTATGAGCTGGCATGATTTCATCCCATACAGAGAGATTTTGGGGTGACATATTATGTGTAACCCGAGACGAACAGAACACGTCTGCTTCAGAAACCACCGATGCAGCCCAGATTTTCAGAGACTGGTGTTATTGTAACATAAAACATAATGGAATCAAACCTCTGGTTTTGTGATGAAAATGATGTGTCCGTGCTCTGGCACCAACAGGAATGGGAGGAAAACCTCTGAACATTAAGCTACATGTGTGTTGGGGGTGTGAAGTCTGTTCATCCTACAGCGATAAGAGACACTTGACTGGTGACAATCCAGAGTTCCACTGAAAAATCCATCCTTCCATTTCCAAAAGATGTTACGAGAAATGTTCCAAGATAACTTTTGGCAAAGTCTGTGGATCACATGGTATGTGAAGCTCCTCCCCTCTCCTTACCTCATGAGGGTTTCGCTGCCTATGATGTTTTGACCAGGTCATAGACGTAAATGTGAAAGTCGTCATCAAATTTGATGAAGTAGACGGAGGGTTTGGCCTCCACCTGATGGATGACCATGCCAGTTCGTTTGGAGCCGTCCTCTTTGGCATATTCCACCTGCTTCCCCACGAGACTGTCAACGACCTCGCCAGGCTCACGCTCCGCCGGGGGAGAGTCATCTGAAACACAATAAACCAAAACAAATCAACATATAGCTGCCGTCTCATTCTGAACAATGAGTTCACCCAGTTTAATGAAGAATTACGTTCATAACTAAAAAATAAGTTATGCAGATTTGTGGGCTTGATCAGAAAACACCAGTAACACTTTTATGCAAAAACAGCCCATATCAATGCTGTTAGATTTGCAGTGAGACAGTTTAGTAAGGACTGTGCAGGCTCAACTATTTGTGACCTTGTACGATTACTGACCCAGCTGTGTTTGCATCACTATCAGGGAGGAGAACAGAAATACTGAAATGACTGTGGTGACAGTTAGATGACACACCAGAAAAGATACAGTGTACATCAATGCCATCAGACAAGACAATAATGAAATAATTGTAGCAGGATGAGTAAACAGAAGATGGAAGACATCTGGTAATCAGACACCTGTGTATGAGCCAGAGCGAGCTGTGTGATGTCAGATGATCTGCACGTGTCAGATTTGTTGCCTTGAGTAATAAAGTTTAATTTGTGGCACCTGGAACTCTTGTTTTGAAAAATTTCTAAAACAGAGAAGACCACAACACCGCATAGCAAGCTAACATTCCCTAGCAAACCTCTGACAGCCTGTAAACCCTCACAAACACTGAATGAACGTACTGGAGTCTGGCATGATCCTCAGATCTCCATCTTTATAGTCATCCAGCAGCTGGTACATGTACAGCACAGGGTCTTTCTCATACGTGATGTAAAACCATGTGTTCATGATGGGCGCACGGGCCAGCACCATTCCCCTCCACTCATTTTTAGTGCCATCCTCCGTCTCAAACATGTGCTCCACGGCTTTCCCGATCATAGTGTCAGCCAGGTGCGCGTCACTGATGCGTGATGATGCTGAAAGAGAACACAGGACACATGAATGACAGGACAGGAAACATCATCCACCTGGGACCAATAACTCTCCAATTAAACTCCTTCAAACCACAAGAAACACCGATATCACTGTGCTGGAAAATATAAGCAAACTCTAGATCACAACTAGACAAAACCGAGAGATAGTTTTCAGCCTGAAGAGAAAAGGACCCCCTGTGACCTGGAATCTCCCACCGTTTTCTCCCCACCACTTTGCCAAGTGGAGCTGCCATTTTGTCACCACTGGCTTGCTCACTGGGGGTATGACTTCCTGCTGCTCTGTGGGGGCAGCTACTTGCATGATGGCCATAAAAACTTCTCACCATCAACAGAAGTGTCAGAAAATTAATTCAAGCAGATGTTTGTGTTGGCCATACCCAGTCTGTCTGGCAGGACCTCCAGTCCCTGCACCCTCTCGTCTTTGTGGAGCTCCAGGCCGTAGACGCAGTCAAAGCCATCATATTTGATCAGGTAGAGTGAAGGGTTGACAGGAACCTGATCTAAGACGGTGCCTTTCCATTGCGATGCCGCACCGCTGCCCTCCTTCCAGATGTGCTGGATCCGACAGCCTACGATGTTCCGTCTGGGCTGAGCCACGGCTTTAGTCGGACCTACACTGCTTTTGTGTTTCCTGTCAGTGAGACACAATCACTTCACTAGTACTGTACTGACTGATGAGCAAAACTGACATCAAATCTCTGAAATAAGAGAGCTTAATGATAACAGGCCAAAAAAAATCACTTTATAGCAGGAGCAAGTTTGTATTTTAATAAAAGATTATAATGACAATCTTTCGCATAATGTGAATTGTGCACAACAAGAGCAGAAACATGAATATAATGAATTTTGAACTGATGTTTACATTAGTCTACAGTAAACACGTAATGTACTGATCTTCCCTGTTCCCACACTTACTTATGAGAATTCTTTTTCTTCATCATATTTGCAGAGACACCAGCATGCCCTGTAATAACACAAAGGCAAAGTAGTTTAAATAAAAATATAACTTTAAAGGCATATTTCAGAGGAGCAAAGAAAATCCTGCTTGTCACTATCTGTCCAGTTTCATAATTCACTGACACACAGCTCACAATCACATCACAGCCAAGCCTTCTTTCCGTTTAAAGATGTGATGTAACCACGAGTCAAACTGACATTTCCAGGGAAATCAGACCCGACAGCTCAAACTATAAATCATCATTATAAACGTACCATCATGAATTAGAGTAAAATTTTAACCAAATAAAGTTATGAACTGGAGTGTACAGAAACACAGGCAGCTCGTACCGGTATCAGCTCGGGGTCTCTGGGCAGTGCTCTTCCCAAATGGGGTCTTCATTCATCTGTGTGTGGGGGGGCAGCCCAGCTGCCTCACTACGGTGATTATATTTGTTTTACTCTTTCTGATGAATAAACCAGTGAGAAGTGGGAGGGGCTAAACCTTAAGGACACAGTCTGAAAAAAATGCTGGCGTGAAATATGGCCCCCCCGTGGAATGCTTGTGGTTCAGTATTGTGTGTGCAGAATGGGTTTGTCAGCCCACTCAGGGCCGGGGCTGGTGGGTAATGATCCACACGTCCACTGGAGGATCGTCAGCAACCTGCAACATAAAGTATATCAGGTTAAATGTTTGTGAAACGCTCTGGGAATGTAAATGTATTCTGGTCATATTTTAATTAGCTAAATAAATCATTTCTCAGTGGCCGACCAATAGCTGTAAAGAACCTCAATGTTAATGAGATGCAAGAGTCAAATTACGTGTGATTTTTCAAAGTCAAGTCAGGTGACCAGACTGAGAGATTCAGACCTAAAACAGAGTTTAGGATATAACCTAACCTTAATCACAAAATACTAAAACAACATGACGTCTGCCCAAACGAACGTTGTTTCAGAGGTGAACCAAGTTTTCAATCTAAAGTAAATGACAATTTAGAAATCATGAACTAAATATTAATTAAAACCATCTGCTGACATCCAGACACTCAAAACACCAGCCAGAACAGATTAACAATGACACGACATGTACATTATTCAGGAAGTCATGCGGACACTGTCATACAACACAAGAACACTACAAGCAAAGGCTGCTCAGGGTTCGACCCATTACACCACAGCAGACAATAGAGTTTAGCGCTGCTAGATGACAGCAAAGTAATTTGTTTTACCAGACTGTCCAACTAAATTTAAAAGCAGAACATACTGAACTGAACAGTCCACTGCACACATATATGGTGTGCTGCAATTCAAATGCAATACTTCAAGAAAAGACTTGATTTGCTCAGATCTTCAAACATCTCCCAACCTTTCATTTTGCTTATCATTTTCAAGTGGAAAACAAGGTTACAATGAAAACATTTTTATTGCGCATAATATTTGTATTATGAGGTAAAGCCTGACCCAGACAGGTTCTTGGTTTACTGATAAACACACATTTCTCTGGCTGTTATATATTTGCATGCAGTATAATGCTATATTAATAATAACGGCTTTTCAATGCTGTTAAATTCTCCACTGTAGCAGAACTCCATGCCATCCATTTAAGAGCTGCACATGGATGATGGAGCAATTTTGTATAAGCATTATATCCAGTGTATGAAAACCTAATATTTTAGCTGCAGAGGCAGAAGAACTGAGCTATCAAATGTTGACCAGCGACAGCTGTAATGATAACATCCCACAATGGCGATGACAATTAAAGAGAGAGAATTCACAGCTCAATGATGCAGATAAATTGAACAATACTTCATAAGATGACTTTTAACAAATGAAACCAGAGAAAATATAGAGAAGTATGTACACTTTACAACAGCATGGCCATGTTAACTATATTGTGCAAGCCAACATTGGCAGTATATAAATAAACATTAATTCAATCTTTACACACTGGTATTATATATGTCATTAAAGGACTCATATCAGTGAACTGATGCTAATAATCTCCTTGAAAGCACCTAAAATTTAAGAGCCAAGCATACAGTCATTTTTTTTGTTGGTGGTGGGCTGGAACACAAAAACTATGTGATTCATAAGATTCAAAACCTGCTCAAATCCAGACAGTCTCCAGCAGTAAACCCACCGCAGCGCTGCTTTCTCCTCTGTAATCTCACTTTTACAAGCCTATCTGATCAATGAATCCTCCAGAGGTGCCCTACAAAACTCCTCAGCAGACTGCCATGAAATCCAAATGAACTGCTGCACCCTTCCAGACAAACTCCCAGTGATGTCTCTGAGTGGCCCTCATGGAGATCCAGGAGACTCGAGCAGTGAGCGGTGGATGAGTCCACATCATCTAATGAACTCAAGAGCTCAGCCTGGCCTGAACCTTCAACAATGCACATCTCAGCCGAGCCTCTTCAGTTTCACTGCTGCTGCTAACAGACATAATGGCAAGCAGACCTGCACTTATTTAACATCCTCACATATATCATGCTCAGTGTGAGTGTGCACTAAAGGTACAGCTGCTCTCAGGTACCTCACAGATGCATTACATTCGCACACTATTTAGCAGCCCAATAAAACAGTAACGTGCACATGTATGCTAATTTCACACAATTATGTTACAGAAATTCAAATGTGCCTAGCTAAGCTCGCTAACAATGTTCATGAAGCATCAAACATGCACCACAAACGCACTCATACCTCACTAGAAACGCAGAGATCACGCAGGCCGTGTGTGTGGCTCAATATCGACTTTAAGATGGTGAAAGTGTGTCATTTTGGTGTCTAAATGCAGTGCAATAGCTCGCAGCGCTTAACGGCTCCGGCCGCCATTTTGGCTCAAGCTCTTATTTACAGTCCGCAGCAGAAACAAAGGGAGCAGAAGAAACAGATTTCTACACGACCGTGCGGATCAAGCGGATCACGGCGCATCACGGCGCGGATCACGGCGCGTCTCTTCCCTCCTCCGCGGATCTGAGCATCATCTTCACGCGTGTCGCTGTTTATGCAAGAACATAGCACAGATGTGACCGTGATGGCGTGGTGCCCGCTTACCCCAGCAATGTTTTATAAAGTTACGCGTGGGAACATTTCCTCCAGCTCTCTCACTGTCTGTTCCCTGAACAGCATTTGATCGGCGAATGCGGCCGAGCTCCTGCCCTCCCTTCCCCCGCTGCCAGATAGTGCTCCACCGGCGGCCGCGGCCGGCGCTGCGCGACGAGCCTTCCTGCCACATAGTGGGACGCGGATCGTTTCCGATCGGCTTTGTTCGGCGCCATTCGGCGAGCGGGTGTGCGCATGTGCGGGCACTGCGACAGGAGTTGTGGAGACATGAACGTCGCCCTCAGAGATCCTCTGACAATAAAGACTCGTATAAGTGAAGCTGCAACACTGTCTTAATATATAGTGATGATGACTGACAACTTCTAGTAAAGCCAATCTGATGGCATGCGTCTTTACATCGTGCTGTTTTGCACGACTTTGTATCAAACTGCGTTTATTCATAAGCAGACAAAACTCATTTCAGGGAGGTAGCACCAGCCGTGGTGCTTGCTTTGCACATTTGAGCATTTTACTGGATGGCTCAATCAATGAGTTGATTAATGTTGAAGTCTGAACTGACAGGAGATCAGTGAGACTGTATAACCGATTGGTCTATTTAGCGCATATGAGCTCGAGCATCGCTCATTGCGCATGCTCAGAAGTGACACCCGGCTCCTGTCGCTACACGTCTCTCTCTCTCTGTGGTTTCCGGGATATTGTGTCTCATCTGCGGCAGCAGCAGCCGCCAACATGCGGAGACTCCCGGAACCTGCGGAGAGACAGATGTTTGATTCGCTGCTGAACTAAAGACTGATGACAGAATGAATTAAATGAACCGAAAGGCTCAATGTTTTTGGCCTTTGTTAGATGCAATAGGTCCATACATGCATATGAACAAATATATGATGATCACGCAAAAAAAATCAATATTTAAAGGTATAGCATAAAAAAGAATGTAGCTGTTAATGGATAAAAGTTTCTGGTGAGTAAATTTAAGTTAAAAGTTGCATTAAAATGAAGCCAAAGTAATAATGAGAGTAATAATATTAAAGAACTAACATTTAATCTTCAAACATAATGGACAACAACATACTTTTTTAAAAATATCCATAAATGTTCCACGATATCAGAGTCTATTATCTGTGCATTACCACAGTTATATTAACCAGTTAATACCATACTTGTGAGCTGGACTGTAGATGTAATGGCTCAACTTTGTGCACAAACAGCTGGTGGCAAACAGAGATTTAATTTATGTCTTTGGGAAATTATTAAAGAACTCTTTCAGTTAGCACGGTTTCAGAGTGAACCTGTCGTGATGCTGATGAAAGCTGATCTTTGCTCTACAGTTATCTGCTAATGTGGTTGTCTAATGTGTTGTGACACTCATTAACAGAATCATCAGTCAGAAGATCTCAAAGATCACAGTAAAGGAGTGGCATTCATAATCTTGCTGTTTCCAAACAAAACTCACTCCCTGTCTCCCTCTGTGGTTGCCATGGAGACGGTGTCTTCACATGCCTCCGAACTGCTGCATAATGGACAGGAGCTGCTCGCTGCATTTCTGGATGTTGTATTGCTCCTCTTTCAGTCTCTCCTGCTCATGAAGCACCTCCTCCTGAAGGATTCAAACACATAATTATAACAAAAGTGAAATCATTCTCTCTCCGTGCGTGTTGTTGACCTTTAGTGTGAATTCAGTGTGAGTGACTGCAGTCTTTCATTGAACAGTGTGAGAAAAACAGTCTAAATCATTGTGTTTGTGCAGGTGTGGCTTTAAAATAACATTTTCTATTGAAACAGAAAGTTTGGGAGGGACATGTTGAAGGGCTTGTCCTTGGTGGCTGTTTGCAGCTGGCTGGTTTTCATTCAGGTATCATTTGATTGGAAAAAAATCTATACACCACAATATGAATCATCAATACTTTTCTCAGAAAAGAATGATGGTACATTCATAAATGCACGTAGCCGTCCTAAAGGTAGCATTATTACCTTTTAGGAGAACACTAGCATATATACAACTGAATGTTTGTAAGCTTTTCAGACACAAGCAATATGAAATGTATGGAAGTTGTATGAATATTGTATGAGTATATATGAATAAGGGCTCTTGATAATGAGAAAAAACTTTTGTATGTTCCCTGAAGAAATGTTATTTTTGGGTGAACTCAGTTTCAACAATCAGACAGAGAAACATATGAAAGCGGCGATTCACAGATCTGTTGAAACGTTGCAGCAGGCGGTGTTTGGTCTGCAGATCTGTGGCTGGTTTGTGGGGAGTGAATGTTTGGTTATGTCAAGGTCACACACTCTGAGTTTACACAACTCCTTCCTCTTGTCATTCTCATCGGCTCAAATGCGCAGCCAAGCCGTGTTCTGAGCATTGTGTATTTCCAGCATCTACTGAAGTTCCTGTCCCATCAAAACCACAGATTTCCTCTCATCCACTGTGAAGAACCAGAACACACACATTACAAAAACAAGAAACACAATCTAACAATGTATGTACAATAAAAAGCCCTGATTCATTTTTGAGGCAGCTGGTACTGACATCAAACTGAACTGTTTCTGCCTCGTATGATTTTATTTTGAGCAACTCTCTTATTGTGTAGAGCCTCTATGGAGTTAGCTGCGGAGATGATGTGATAGAACTGTATGTGTAGCATGTGTGTAAAGTACATAAATCATCTGAATATTTTCATTCTTGTAGCTTTTAGGCTCACTGGCATCTGACTCAGCTCATACTTCACATTGGGAATCTTTGTGGGTGTGAAGCTACATGTAAAAATGAAAGCTACTGAAAATGGTTTGAATAACTGAAGTTTCATATGAAACTGGGAATGACAGCTGTGTGTCAGAAGCACACATCTGACGTGACATCCTGCATTATGAATAAACATTTGTATTACATAATAATTATATATTAATAATATGCATATTCTTTAAGTATAAAATACATGTATTTATGTATTTATGGTGGTGTGTGATGACAGGAAGTGTGGTCCTCATTTTGTTCTATTGGTCTGAGCCCTGGTAACATCATCTTAAAAGGGAAAACATCATCTGATAAGGTAATAGACGGTGACGTGCCCCTGTCATTGGGCCAGTGAGAAACTGAACCGCAATCCTGAGTCCAGATCAGCTCAGTTCACTATCCTTCCTGTGCCAGCATCTTATGATGCTGTTTCAGGAACAGTTGCCTGCTGTTGCACATCATCACCGCATGAGGGCGCAGCTGTGCGCGCTGCAGTCGCACATTCAACACACAGGCGAGAAATTGAAAGCGTGAAACCTTTTAATCGTCGGTCTGTTGTCTGCTGGCTGTTTATCTGATCCGGAACATCGGGTTCATCTTCAGCCGGTTTGAACTCCTTGTTAAAGCTGGAAGAAGGCGGCGGCTCGCGGATATGCACCCAACAGGATGGATTTTATGTAACTCGTATGAGATGTGATGAGATGATGATGAAGATGATGATGGCCCAGGGGGAGAAAGATCCAAAACACACCAACAAAGTCGTGCTCGTCAAGAGAATAATAATGAAGCACGACAATCCGGTAAGACATGATCATACCACACACGACCAAGCAGACATGATCTGTATACATGTCAAATTCAACATGCCGTTGACACCCATTCATTTGGGGCCTTCTGATGTGTTATTTATTTCGGTACATCACCATCCTTTAAATACATTTAGACTTAATAAACAGAATACAGGTTGTTGTAGATCGTATTTGCTCTTGTTATGATTAGCGTATAAGTATATGGAGGTGTATGCGTGCGGCGCTGTTAGCTGCGCTGTTAGCTGCCCAGCTAGCTCGAAAAGCTCATCGTTTTGAATTTCAGACATGGATCGAATCGTTGTTTTTTATGTCATGTGTCGCTCAGTCTGTGAAATGGTCTTTTGACGTCTGTCGTTGGGCATCGTGCTGTGTGAGTGTGATTTATATCGTGTTTCACGGGCCATGTTCCGCTAACAGAAGCTTCTTCAGCCGAGTCAGTCTGTCTCGTGTTACGTAACGCGACAGAGCTGACGCACTCGCGCCCTGCACGAGCTCGGTCTGTTGTCATGGAGACTTTTTATTGGCGTTAAAGAATTACAGAAATATATTTTTCAGCATTGTTGAATTAAAAACAAATACATTTAATTAAGTAGTATTCCTCGTGACGAGCATATCGTGGGTGGAAAAACAATTAAACATTTTGGAAAATCCGACCAAAAACAACTGAAATACTCCAAAATACGTGAAAGTATGTTTCTGAATGTAAACCACAAAATATATAAAATATATATTAATAACACCATTAAAACCGTTTACATGATAGTTATTGTTGTCATGGACACTGCGAAATTGTCCCTAGTGCGTTCATGACGTCACTGAGAGTTCGACGTGACGTATGAAAATGTATCACGTGTCTCATAATGTTGGCAGAGCATGTATTTATTACATTTAACAAATAATAAATAAGTTGTAAACAGCAGTATGACATACTTGTTTGCTCATGTATTTAATTTTACAAATTAAATGTATAAAGGTTTTGACAAAATCTTCAAGGAAATAGTTATGCAAACACATAACATGTTATTTAAATGTAATACATTACACTGCCATTATATTAGGGATGTATATTTAGAGTATTTATATTATTACATCACATAACACCAGAAGTGCTCATTGAAGTTTGAGACTATGGTGGTCATTGAAAGCTTAACATAGCTACAGTAAAACAGTATATAACATCTGTCTTGGACTTTGTTGAAGTTTTCCACTTTTACCCAAATAAGTGCCTTTGTTTTCTGTGTTGTGTACAAAATAAGACAAATGATTATGCTGAAACCTTATAGACAAGAACTTCAAAGCATCATATGGTGAGAGTTCATATTTAAGGTGAATTCGCACTAACAGGTTCTGTTTGTGCTGGATCAGGGCTTTTACATTTTGCCATCGGCTGTTGTGTGACCAAACGCTCCAGTGGAATACCACTGCTGGTTCCCGGAGGAATAAAGTTCTGTTTATATTTGTGATGTTCCAGATCCAGCAGGGGATCGGAAAGCCCAGTGTGTATCATGCTGTTGTGGTCATTTTTCTGGAGTTTTTTGCCTGGGGTCTCCTGACGACACCCATGCTCACTGTGAGTTCAGTCCACATCTCATTTATATTCTCAGCTCGTGTTTATTAGCATCAATGCAGTTAATTGCATAAAGGGATAAAAGAGGAAAATGTCCCAGGTGCTTTTTTTTTATAAAAGCTGATGGTAATTTATACCATCAAGCTCTAAAATGAACAAAAAGCACCATAAAGTGTAACTGATGTAGTCCTGCTGGAGAAAAAAAGTTTAAAACTGTATTTTATTTTTCTCCATCTCTGTACTGAAAACTGAAGTGGTTTCCTGTAGCTCACAGATATGTATCTTTCATTTGTAGGTTTTACACGAAACTTTCCCCAAACACACCTTCTTAATAAATGGGCTGATTCAGGGTGTGAAGGTAAATGAGTTCTCTGTAGTATCTTTTACTCTACAGTTTGATCTGTGCTCTTATTAGCAGGATGGTTTTTGTGTTTCAGGGTCTGTTGTCGTTTATGAGCGCGCCGCTGATTGGTGCTCTGTCAGACGTGTGGGGCAGGCGCTCGTTTCTATTGGTCACTGTGTTCTTCACATGTGCACCCATACCTCTCATGAGACTCAGTCCATGGTAAGACCTTCTGCCTGTTTCCTGCAGTGAAGAACTTCTTCTGGGACAGATGGTATTTGGTAGACGTGTCTTGCATGCTTCGCATGTTCATGAAAACCTAGAAACGTGTGTGGAAAGTGTGGAAACTAAACTCTGAAAAGCCTGTACATGTCTCAGTTTATGCTCATCTCTTCTTTCCCGTGTCTTTCAGGTGGTATTTTGCCATGATATCTGTGTCAGGTGCATTTTCTGTCACCTTCTCTGTGATCTTTGCTTACATCGCAGATGTTACCGATGAGCGTGAGAGGAGTACAGCATACGGACTCGTAAGGAACATTAAATCTTCTTCAGAGACACACAAAAAAAATTCTTGCAATAATTACTGCTGACATTAGTAAAGCTGTTTCAGAGTCACTGTTCGTGTGTTCGTCTCAGGTGTCTGCGACATTTGCGGCGAGTCTGGTGACCAGCCCTGCCATCGGCGCGTACCTCTCAGCCAGTTACGGTGATAATCTGGTGGTGCTGCTGGCGACACTCATCGCGCTGGCGGACATCTGCTTTATTCTGCTGGCTGTGCCCGAATCACTGCCCGACAAGATGAGACTGAATTCGTGGGGAGCTCCGATCTCCTGGGAACAGGCTGACCCCTTTGCTGTAAGAGCACCAGCCGTACACCTGTATACACCTGTACACACAAATGCACTTATAAACACACTTCACAGACACTGATGCGCTCACAGATGTATTAGTTGGTCTAGCCTCACATGACTAAAATCCATTCACAAGACCTGAAGATTTGTTTCATTAGATACTGTATGTTTCACTGATGATTATTTTGTTTCTACAGTCTCTGAGGAAAGTTGGTCAGGACACGACTGTTCTACTCATTTGTATAACAGTATTTTTGTCGTATCTGCCCGAGGCGGGTCAGTACTCCAGCTTTTTCCTCTACCTGCGGCAGGTACGGTGTTTATTTCTTGGTTTTAATAAAAAATACGAATATTCTCTTTTTTTGGTTTGCCCTTGTGCCCTCTTGCCCCAATTATATCAGCCTTCTGCATGCGTTAGACTTTAATTAGCTGTTTATTCTGCAGAGCAGTCTGTGGTGACTGGTTTCATTTTTATTCTCTTCTATTGTTTGCCTCTCCCAACACTTCATTAATTCACTGCAGTGACCTCACACACCTGCAGCTGAAATGTTTCTGCTGCAGCACATTTCAGATTACACCAAATAGAAATTCAACATAAATAATGACCAGCAGCAGAAAATAAAGGCTAAATAAAGTGTAAATAGTATTATAATATAATTAATAGTAAATAATAAAGTGTATTATTTCTGCAGTATGTAAACTGTACACACAGAGTTTGCTGTATACATCAGATGACATGCTACATTAACTACAGTTACATTTATTGACATGAATTAACCTTAATTAGTCATCAACTCAGATTATTAGTAATATGATGCACAAAATTCTTTTGTTAAATAATAACATAATGTGACCACCCTGTCGCAAACAACTCAACTATTTATCAACAAATAACAGTCAGCAGACAGTGTATATTGTGCAGTACAGTACACTGGTACAGTCAGATCCAGTTCCAGGTTTTGATTGATTTTGAGTGTTAGTTTCAGCCTCAGTGATGGATGATTACCGGATATAAGAGAGTTAATTTGATTCAGGGATGTTTCTCTATCTCTCTGTCTCTTAGGTCATTAACTTCTCACCCAAAACGATCGCTGTGTTCATTGGTGTGGTGGGAATTCTCTCCATCTTGGCGCAGGTATTTAATTGAGGCAGTATTCTTCACTCAGCTGTATTGCTGGTGTCGTTGGGTTCTCACAGACACTTTCTCATTGATTTGAATTCCTTTAAAAGTTCACAGGTGAAGCTAATGAGATGAAAACAGGGCTGAATGGAGCAGATAGCACAGCAGCTGTTACTTTAAACCTGCTGTATTAATCATTTCTCTGCAGAAAGTCAAGCATGATGTAACATCACACCACTATGATGTATGAATATGGTAATCTTTTACCTAGTGCTGCTGTCTGATACAGTCCCTGTACAATCCATGTTGCAGCCTTGAAACTTGAAGACATTATTTGATATTTCTATTTCTCTAATTGACCAGGATGTATCTGAATAATACCATATATAATAACAAAGTCTTTTTGTCTAATGGAAATGAATGTATGTGTTTGTGATCCGTACAGACACTATTTCTGACTTTATTAATGAGGACCATTGGTAACAAGAACACGGTTCTGTTGGGTCTGGGCTTCCAGATTCTTCAGCTGGCCTGGTACGGTTTGGGCTCGGAGCCGTGGTGAGTCACGCGTGTTTTAGACTGAATATCTGACATGTAGTTTTCTGTGAGTCTCTGTGCTGATAAAACAACATTCGCCTCTGATGTTGCTCATCTGTGTTCAGCTGTCAGTCATGGTCATGTGATTTGTGATGTCACACAGGATGATGTGGGCGGCCGGCGCCGTTGCAGCCATGTCCAGCATTACGTTTCCTGCCGTGAGCGCTTTAGTGTCACGTAGCGCAGATGCAGATAAACAGGGTAAATCTGCCAGAATTTACCACGTTGTGTATGATGTGTTAAGTGCAAAGTGTTGAGTTGAGGTGACATGGGTGTGTGTTGGGTCTGTTCTCAGGGCTGGTTCAGGGGATGATCACCGGGATTCGAGGGCTCTGTAATGGGCTGGGTCCTGCTCTCTATGGCTTCATTTTCTTCCTCTTTAATGTAGAGTTAAGCGGCATCACACCGGACTACACCCTCCCTCTTCAGACCTCCACTGAGGTACATAAATAGACCTGTAGTCTGTCGGATGATCTCAGATCAGCACCACTTTTCTGACCAAATATGTTTTGAGATACCTTAACACTTATAACATATAAACACTGAAACATATCAAGACTTATCTGTAACACTTCACAGTAAGTTTTCATTTGCTAACATTTTTGTTAACTACCTTAGTTAATAAACTAATGAATTATAAAAGTTACACACCATTTAATAATCTTAAATAATGTAAATTTCAACATTACTGAACAGATAATTAATAAATGCTGCAAAACTATATTGTTCATTGGTTTATGTTAGCTAATGCATTATTAAGATTACTGAATGAGGCCTTGTAAAGTGTTGCAGATTTAATGAGTGCATGTGTTTTAGTATCTGTGTTTTAACTGTATATGATGAACACCTGGAAAAGCTCGATGGAGAGCTGCAGTATATTGTATATTATGAGTGTCAAGTTCAGAATTTACTGAACACTCACAAGAGCTGACAGCTAGAGTGTCATCGATGTCTTGATGATGTCATCTCGATGATGTCATCTACATCTCGGATGTGGTTTTTCTCTCATTTGTTTTCAGAAGACATGGATCCCTGGTCCTCCATTTCTCCTCGGTGCCTGTACAGTGGTGGTGGCGTTTCTGGTGGCTCTGTTCATACCGGATCACCCCACCCCTCCGGCCACGCCTTGCCATGCCCGCAAGAGCAGCGCAAGCCTGACTGGAGCCCACACCAACACACCACTGCCCGGGAGTGATGAGGACTTCGAACCCCTGCTGGAGGACAGCACCGTGTGACTGAAGTGAGAGAGAAAACACGTCACAACCCCCCCGTCCTGTCGCTGGAGAGTGCAGTATTTATTTACCTGTTACTTTTGTTTTAATGGTCATTATCAGGTGTGAACTTAGAGGAATTAACAGCATTCTACATATCACCACACTAAGGGCTTTATAAGCGGAGTCTGATTGGCTGTAATGAAACTGAGTTTGCATTCTGATTGGTTCTTAAGAAAGGTGGAGGTCTTTGGTTGGCTTGATTCTCCTGGAATTCAGATCTTCATGTCTGTAGATATCTGGGAGGAGTTCTTGATGGAGCTTGTGGCTACGTGAAGGTTATTGTTACTGTCAGTGATGACAAGCTGATTTAGCTGAATTTTCACAGTAACGTTTCACCCAAAAATGAAAAGAAAACATTTTACATGAAGAAAAGTTTTACATGAAGAACAGAACTTTGAGATCTGTTTGCTTTATGGCATTATTAATAGTAGTTCTTGTTAGTCTCATTAGTGTAATTAGTAGTTTTAGTAGTTACTGTAGTTAGTATTACAGTTAAAATGTGCTGTAATACAATGATTCATTTTCCAGTACAATGATTTATTTTTATTTCTGCATACAATAAAAACCAAACTCCTGATGAATTTGATGGGAAATTATTTTAAAACAGTTTCTTAATAATATAATTCTTTCTTTCTTTTGATTTTGGGGTAAAAAGTTCTTGAGAGGTTTTGTGAGATTCATTCATGCAGACATTGAGATGGAAAATACTTGAAACTGCAGAATGTTTTCTAACACAAGCCTTGATGTCACATATCCTGTGAAACGATCAGATCAGAAACACAGATGAGTGATCAGTATTTGTGATCAAACTCTTCACCCTCTGTACTACACACTACAGCATCAGAGGTTTACCATAAGTCAGTTGTATTGTGTCTTTTGGCAGGGCTTGTTTTTTTTGTTTGTGTGTGTCAGCACGAGAAATTGACCCTGTTCAGTTGTTTCTTGTCTTTTATAAATTCATCAGTGCAAATTATTCTAAGAAAAATGTTTGTATTGGTGATCTTTCATCCAAATGTAATAACAAGCTCCGCCTCTAAAACACGCATTGAGGCCATTTAGCTTTTAACCAGTGGGTGTCAGTGGTACTCCACTGCACCCTTGTATGTCCAGATCTAATCTAGTCCATATTAATGAATAATATTGGGAATTAAAGTTAAAAAAAAATGAAAAGTTGGGAATGCAGCGTCATGTTGACTTCAGCTTGGATTTGGAGTTCTTCATATTCTATAGTGTTTTAAATTACTATTACAATATTGCTAAAAACATTATATTTGTACTTTTATTCTGTAATTGTAACATGTAACTGTACCTTCATTTTTAAGCTCTCAGAAAAGAATTACATTATGCATTTGTAGAAGCTGTTTATACTCAATAAAACCGTATTTCCTTTAACTATGAAATTAAAGGACAATTATAAAAGAATTACTCAAAAGTAGCCAACAGCAACACACCAGCTACCTCATTTTCAGAGGGTTGGCGGTTTTGTGGGGTAAAGTGAGAATTTGACCTAAAACTTCTTAAATCTACTTTTATTCTTTTGTTATTTTTCAAAACTCTGTACAGCCACATTCCATATCATGGGTTTCTTTTATTTATGAGGTTATATTTGTTCATACGGTGATGTTAGAGGCTTTCTGAACTACTGATTTCTTTTGAATGGACGTGTTTTTGAATGTACAGAAGGATGCTTCACATTTGCCAAAGGCTTCTGTCTGTTGTGTGTAAAACTGGAGCATCCTTGTAAGAGTTTGTGAAGGCAGGTTTTTGTGAACCTGACCTGTGCTGGGCACTTCCTGTTTGTTGTACGCATCATTCCCGGAAACATTCCAGAGCAACCCATCAGCAGCTGCAGTATTCATCCTGAAACAGACATTTTCATTACAATTCACAAGGTTACTTTCCACCTCTTGCCATCATTTATTCTCAACCTTTGACCTTTTGTCTGGCTGTTTCACATGATCTCAGTCATATTATGCAGCAAAACTGAAAACTTGCGCTTGTGTGTGTTTATGATGAGATTTCTTTAGTCGGTTTATGCAGAAATCGACATTCTATGATGTATAAACGTTTGGTACCAACACCCATGCTTTGGGTTCTGTATATAGAATAAAATGTGCAGCTTGTAACAGTTTTAAAAACTGTAACATAATGATGGTCATTTGAATAATTTTAGGATTGTAAAGTATTGTATATGTATTGTAATAGTATTACGTAAAAAAACTTTTACATGTTGCCAGACCTGAAATGTTTTGGACCGGAATGATACGTGTCAATTTAAATATCATTTGTGAAGCGTGTATTCACAATTATTTCGTTTCTTTTGTGTGTCTGTTTTACAGAGCACACGTGCCTGATGTGTAACTGCTCAGTTTTAGTTTCTAAGCAGAACTGTACATAACACACAGAGCAGCTAATGGAAATGATGTACAGGGACTTTAATGTACTTATTGTCTGTATTGTGGGAACCTTTAAGTAGTTGCAAATGTTAAATAAAGAACCCTGACAGAAGCGGTGTGACGTCACTTCCTGCTGCAGTATTGTCGGCCACTAGGCGGCGCTGTGGCGCTACTAATGTTCTGCCAGTTCTGCAGATGCTGAACTGTTATCTGACATGGAACTATGGTACTATCATGGTACTATGGTACTATCATGGTACTATCATGGTCATTTAAGCATCGCACTGTGGTAATAGTATGATATTCTTTGAAGTACCTTGGTAACAGTACATTATATCACATATTACATTTATTTTACTGACAATAAATAATATAACTACCAACTGTTCAACCAAAACCAACGACTGTTTCTCCAATCAAAAACTCAAAACTTTCATTACGAAAACTCAAAGCTAGCAAATGTTCCAGAGCATCAATCACGTGACTTGTTTTTGATTGCTGTAACTGTAGGAGTAATCGTGTCATGTGAGCAGTTTCCTGCAGGTGGCAGTGTTCACCCATCTGAGATCTGAAAGATCTCACAACATCAGCTAAGTGCTTCAGAAATAACTCACTTTAGTGAGGTTACAAACATCGTCCTGTGCTGTAAATGTCTCCCTTGAGATATTTTACATAAACTCTAACACTCAGACTCTTGGTATCTGTTTACTCCAGTAACACTTCATCAGTTCAGTTTTGATCATTTGTAAGGGCTGTCATTATTATTAATTACAACAGTTTAGTGAGGTTTCTGAACGGTTGTTTCTCAGCGGGGTGCTGGAGATGATGTTCTTCATACAGTGAGAGCAGGAGCTCTTCTGAAGTCATTCAGTGTATTTAAATGTATTGAATCTTCTCTGCTGTGAGTCCAGCTTGTGATTCTTTCATCTGTCAGTATATCACACAGTTTGTTGCTTGGCTGCAGCACAAGTTCAGATGTATGTGAGCATGCGATTTCCTTTGCTACACTGCTAATTCATTCTGTGTTAATCTTGCGCTCCATCGACTGGTAACTTTACACAAAGCTCAGATTCTTGTTCTCTGTCTCGGCTGTTTTCTCCTGAGGTTGTAGTTTTTACGTTCTCGGGGGAGGACAGAATGGATTCAATCTCACTGGATGAAGATTTTTATGCATCAGAGCTTCAGCTGCATGACTCCATCACAGAGGTCAGATTAATTTGTTACTGCGATTGTTTTTGAGAAGGACCCACTTATCACCCATCACACCAAGAGTAACACTGCATTGAGCGAGATCCTTACTTCTAATGACATAATTATATCTTCACAAAATCCTCTGAGCTCCACCACAAACCTCCATCACCTGCTGTCTGTGTGTGCCTTCAGTTTCACCGGATTATGGAGGTCATTGAAGAAAGGCCGCACACATTTTTTTATTCTGCCTTTTGGTCTTTTAGAGCCTGACAGTTCCTGGTCACCATCTACTATCATTATAAAGAAGAAATCAGCTTTGATATTTGGCCTGACATCTCATATAGTGTTCCAAAGAAGAGAAATTCATACTGGTTTGAGAGGACGTGAGGGTGAGACACGCCAGAATGTTTATATTTGAGTGAACTGTCTCTTTAAGGGCACTGAAGGACACTGAGGGTCTGTACTGGGTTAGATAGTGTTTCAGTGCATTCACTCCTGAAGGTATTTTCATTCTGTTGTCTGTTGCTGAGCAGACGAAGCCCATGTGCTTATCTGCTCTGTCACAACAGCTGTGGTTGATTTTAGCTGTGGAAACACAAAGGCCTGTTGATTTTGTTGCTCAGAACAGAACACTATAGAGGTCATCATCATTTACAGTGTGAATACAGTGAGAATACATGGACACTAAACATTCAGCACAAATGGGAGGCGAGTCACTTCCAGCATGGAGGTTTTCTCTGTATGTTTTCTTGTGTGGACTACGGTGGAGATTCACAGGCTGTTAATGACATCTGCAGGACCTTAAGACAGAAATGATTAGCAGTTCAAACAGTTACAGATGAACCAATCATCTGTTATTTCTGTCTCTATGCTAAAAGCTTAAGCCTGCCTAAATGTTTTGCTGATCTTAACTGGTTTAAGCTGAACTAACATGTCTAAAATGTTAAAGCTGGTCCAAACCCCTCTGTTACCAACAAAACAGACCAGACTAGCTTGACCAGGCTATTTAAACACGTTCCATCTGGGTCCTTAAAATTCCAGTTTTAACTGGTGAAAAATGATTTTATACCTCTGCATAACTGGAAATGCAAACCCAGCTGTACTTTCAGCAGAACCAGCATTCTGTTGAGGTGTGAACTCACTGTTTTATGAGCACAGTGAAAGTTCTGGAAGCTGTGTTCATTAGTTCTGTACATCACAGGGAACTAAATGAATTGCTTTCGGTCAAGAGTGCTGAGTGTTTTTCACCTGTTTTACACCAGCTGTGCAGGACCAGAAACATCTCTGCTCAAAATGTTCTTTGTATAAACTCCTCTTACCGCAGCAAAGCCGTGACTCCTGGGCACTGTTGTACAACTTTAGTGATCATCTGGTATTAGAAATACTTTTGTTCGGTAAACGTGGGTAGTTTACATGAGTAACTTTGATCCGAGTGTGTCTAAACAGCAAACAGTTTGAATGCTGATTGAACGGATCGTCTTGAAAGACTTCAGACCCCTGAGACCCATTAACAGCCACTTTCTGTTGATCCATCAAACAGTTTAATGAGATCTGAAGTGTCTTTCATTTGATCGTGACCTTTCAGATGAGCGTTTGACCGGATGCTCTTATAACTGAGTCTGTGTGACACACATCAGAGGCCTTTTTATATGTCATAGCAGTGTACGCTCATTTTGAGGTAAACTCAATGATGTAGAATGCGATGAGCAGAGCTTCACGCTGAGGAATGACATGATGTTATTCCCCAGATAATCTAAACACACACATTTCCAGTTTTTCGGAAGAACATATCACCGCTGCTTGACTGGGTGAAATCTGCTGCCATGCTCTTGTTAAGGTGTTCTGACTGGTTTTTATTTATTTGCAGATTTATGGTTGGTTGGTGCTGAGAATACAAACAAAATCTGTACCAATCAATTGAAACAAATGAACAAAAATGGATTAAACTAAAATTTTCCAAACATCTACTGATGATTGCACAGGTACACAAGAGTAACTGGAACACAGTCCATCTGATCTGTAGCAGATCTATAACGTGAGCTTCACACAGTGTGTAAGAGAATAATACAGTCAACTGTTCAGAGTTCAGCAGCTCTTGTTATGTGAGTGAAGTGAAGTGTAAAGATGGACCTTTATCCCCGACAGAAAATCAACTGTATTCAGTGTCGGGGATAAACAGTCTTATCAACACAGTGAATGTTATTTCCAATCATCCTCACATAATCCATCCATAAACGTCATCTTATGAAACATTATTACTGTTTCACATCCTGCTGTGCTGCCGTGCTGTCTAATGCCTACATAGGCAGCTGACTTTTAAGGCAGCATTAACTGAAATGAAGTCGTCTATTTAGACAGCAGTGCATGCAGCACACAAACAATAACTCAAATGAAAACTGTTACAGTCAGACGTTAATAACATAATGAAAGTGTTTTCTAATAAAATGGCAACATATGCAAACAAATCTGAACTATTTTAACTTTGAAAACTTCTTGGTATTGAAAACAGAAACATAACTATATTAAGTAGTTGTTTAAGCTTTTTCAAGATGGTGCACAGGTGGAGAGAAATGGCTTCCTGTCCACCATCTTATTTTTTCACTGAGCTGTGTGTGACGTTATATGTGATGTGAAAGAACAGATATCTTTGAAGGGAGTGTAATGACTTTTTGGAACAGACTTTGTGTCAGTAGTGGCTGTATTATGTTTTAGATGCTGTGTAGACAGACAGCTCATTGGGTTTTGGGACACAGGCAGGGCAGAGTTACCTGTGAATCCTCTGATGAGTGTCAGTCTGTACATCTGCTGTGTGTGGATCGGCATGAATCGAAACATCTTGCAGCGTCACGGCAGACGTGGTGCAGGACCTCCAGATGCGTGCAGCTCAGAGTGTTAATTACTCTCTCAGGTATCTGCCAAACACGTCCTCTCTAATGAGACTCCTGGGACCTCAGTAGTACACAAATGATGTCATGCCATAGACAGAAAACAGACAAAACAAACAACCTGGAGATGTAACACCTACTAATAATTAAATAGATTTTTATACACAATAAAAAGCAAACAATTATTACTAACACTCATACTCATGGTTAGTGATCTAATGTTTAACCCTTAAACGTAATTAACTTCTGCAGTTTTTGAGATTTACATTGGAAGGGCCACATTTACAGTCCATAGTATTTTAAAGTCTTGGGTCATCTCCAGGGAAAACACACACAATACCCTAGAAACAACCTAGCAGCCGTCTAGTAGTCAAGTCATCTGTATTTGTATAGAACACTTTACAATACAAACATTGTTTCAAAGCAGCTTCACAGAAGATCTCTCTACAGAGCCTCTGCTGAGTACGTCAGTAAAAATTTCTCAGTGCTGCTGTGTTTTTGTCATTTGTCCTCCAAGACAAGGGTGTGCAAACACCTTACTCCCCTGTACACCCTAGCAACCAAATAGCAACAGCCCTGGCAACCATCCTCACCCTACAGCATGATGGTGGCATGTTTTGCACCACACAGATTTTAGTTAGTTAGTTTTTCATTGATTTTTATTTCATAAATATTTGTATTTGTAAATATTAACTAAATGTTTATCCCCTACAGCTGAACAGAAGGTTTGTGTTTCCAGTAGCTGCTGTGAACTCAGTTTCACAGCTAAAGCAGTTCTGATAAAAGCTTCTTTCTTCAAACTTTTGCTTCTAATTGTCATTCTGTGGAGGTCTGAAAAACTGGAACACAGCCCGCAGACAGACTGGTCACCCCTGCCATTACACACTTCATCTCTTACTCTGTCTGGATTTGTCTCTCCCACCACAACTGCATGTTCATGATAGACACATATATGATGTTATTTTCTTCGTTTCTCCTTTAGCTTGTTATTTTGACACTTTGGCAAAGTCTTGCATTGATGCTTTGGAAAATTAAGCTCTCAAAAGTAAGATAACTAGATTATGTAATTGTTTTGCAAGGAGATAAACTACCCATAAACTGTATAGAAAATGTAAATCTTTAGTTTTAATACAGACATGATATAATACATTTTATAAGGTGTCATAGAACAGGTGGAGGTAACAGATGACAAAGTAAGAGTTATTTTAAGCTGCTGTTGCTTTAATTCTCCTCCAGAATCTCATTTCCATGTCTCAACACTTTAAATAAAGCTGCCAGCTTTTATTCACAATTTCCAATTCCTCCCTTGTTCTTCACTGTTTGTTAATATAACCAACTGTCCAGCTGTGAAAATAAATTCCCACCTGTCTGTCAAAAAATAAACATTCATAATTGAGAAAAACCTGAGAGACAAACAGAGCTGAATTAACAGATGAACTTACCAGGAGTCTGTGATACTTTCAAAAACCTCAGTATTAACACTAAGCCTGTCAGGGTCTTCACAGGACATCTTCTGTATTTTAAAATGAGAAACATATCTGAGCTCAGAAAAGGGTGTCCTGCATTACAATGTTTTAATTGACCGTACAATAAAGGTTATTTTGAGAGTTCCCATTTTTGTGCAGGAGACCTTTTATACAAAGCTACAAAGAGACCATGTGATCTTGGCAAACAGTGTTTAATTTTTTTCCCATTCAAGCAGACAGGAACTGTAATGAAATGAATGGAAAAAAGTTCCCCTG
Organism: Chromobotia macracanthus; assembly: GCA_036877525.1. NCBI lineage: Eukaryota > Metazoa > Chordata > Actinopteri > Cypriniformes > Botiidae > Chromobotia > Chromobotia macracanthus. The sequence continues at coordinate 6,159,157 of JAZGTH010000072.1, read as the reverse complement.
GAGGTATGGCAAAGATAACCAGCCAACTTCCCTTAAACAGGTCATTTAACCCAAGATGAAAATGTTGTCATAATTCACCTCTGTGGAGCTGTGTAAAATTTTCTTATGTGTTTGAAGAAAGAAAGACAATAATAAAGCAATAATAAAGCAAGCAGAACGTCATGAGTAAATGATAACAAGTTTAAGCGATCCTCCATTTGAATACTGTGATATCTATAAATCACTCCTCATATTGGTTTAAATCCTCTGACCTAGACTACACAAAGAACTGTAACAAAACAAATCTATTCCAGAGATCCAGAGTCTGTTGAGGAGACAGACTGAGAAAGACGATCCATGAAATTTGACTGAAACTCCAAACAGTGACGTATTGTGTGAGTTAAATAGAAAACAGCATGCAGCCTTTGATATTATGCGTATGCCATAAAAGTAATCATCCTCTTACTCCAACTTTCTGTATCTGGAATTTGTCCAAAAACATTAATTTTAAGCCAAAGTACAAAACTGAAAGTAATTATTTTCCTCTTTGAAAAGCTAATTATCTGTTTAAACCTTTTGCTGTCAGATCACCAATTAGACATAATTACATTAGCACACAATTCAAGCAGAGCCGAGGTGCCTGTAATACACAATATCTCAAAGGCTTTTCATGTTGCAGACTTTCAAAATAAATACATACACCTGCAGGGAAAAGAAGAGTTTAACAGAGTTTAAGAGAATGAAACAAACTCCTGGACAGATTCACTTCTGTTCAAGTTAACTGGTTCATTGTAGAATCAGATATTACAAAACTGTCAGATGTTTCAGCCGGCACATTGACATTTGTGATCTTCTGTGATGCTGGTATAATGAAATATAAATTATACATGTTCATACGACTCCATAAACTTTCTGTATTGAGTTCGAAGCCAGACAGTGTGAAATGATGCAGTTTAATGGACCTTCAAAAAAAGTATTTATCATGTGCGATTCAGTGATACAATTTACCTGACAGTTGTTGACCTCATGTGAAGGAACATCATGGAATGAATTTATATATGAAATGAATCTATGAAAAATCAAAGCATTTAGTAAATCTCAACTGCAATTTATGATCTTCAACGTGAATTTTTAAAGATGCTTTATATCAGCAGTCATAATACAGTACATGACTTCACCTGTTAGTATGTATAATGTAAATACAGCTATTCACACTACAGTAAGGACTCTGGTTAATCATATACATTAGATTCTTATGGTTGTATAAGTGTGTATGTTTAATACAACTTAATGTGTGTTAGTAATCTTTAAAAGCTTTAAAAGCATCTCAAAAGAAGCACCAGTTTCACATTTTAACTGGTAATTCAGCACAAAAAAAACAATTTCTTATTTTCTCTTGAAATCTATGTGAATTTACTCACCTGTTGTTTGGTGTGTGCTCAAGCCATCATGGGAAATATAATTATTGGATTGCCAGTATTATGGATCCTCTGCATCAGCCGCCCTGATCCTGGATCAGTTGTGCTCTTCCCTCATTTAGGATCTGTTAGAGTGACACACTGATAACTCATTCTGTCTGATTAATGACAGTCACACAATGGTGTAGCTCTTGTTGCTCTCTCTCATGTCATTAATCACTTTAACAGAATGAAAACATAAAGATTACATGTACATACATGTCAGTGACTTTTGTGTTTGCTGTCAGTCTGCCACGATCACTGTCAGATTCACTGTTAGATTTCTGAGCACAGCTTCTTATAAACCATGAAACATATTACATGATCTTTGCATTATATACACAGAGCTGAGTGATTAATCTGTTTTCTTTCTTGCATATTATTGACAAACAGTTAAACAGTGTGACTAAAAATACTAAAAATAATTTAAAATGTACCTTTAGAAAAGATGAGCGGCATGTATTATAATTTTTAATTAAAATTATACCGCCGTTTATGGATATTTATACTCTGTAGAAGTGTTAAAACTGTCAGGATGAGATGAGACAACATGCCCCACTGAACATTACACATCACAGTGAGCTGTCATTTATTAAAATCCATTCAAACATCTTTAAATATACATCACATTAATTAAAATATGAAGGTGTCAAATGGAGAACGATCACGAAATGAAAACTCTCACGTCACAAACATTTCCAGAACGCTCCAGCACAGACACTTAAGAGATCCAAGAGCTGAAATCTCACTGAACACACACATTCACAGTGAGTGACAGACTGAGGCCCTGATGAACACATCTGATCGTTCATATTGATTTGCAGACTGAGTGACATTAAATCAGTCATGCAAATGCAACAATCCCTGTCAACACCAACAAGCCCTCTGAACCTCAATCCGTTCTTGTCAGTGTCTGATTAAACAGGTTCAGTTTTATTCATTAACATAAGCCATCAGTGTCTTCTAACAACCGGTCAAAATCTTGTGTTCATGATTTTCAGTCAGCATATGCTAACTGAGTACCACAACCTACACAAATAACATGTAATTATATGAAACCTTTGCTTCATATATGCTTTAAGTTTCATGCTTCACGTGTCAGAAATACTTATTATAAGTTATATATACACTTATTATTTTGAGAGAAATACACTTATTTCTCTCAAAATATTTGATTGAAGTTAAATAAATAATTAAAGGCTAAACAATGTAGCATTATTATTTTCTAGCATTATAAACAGCAGTCTCCTGGCTCTGTGTGTTTGTGTCACACTAACATCACCTTCACCTGTGTGTGTGTCACCTCCCTTTCTCAGCTTCATCTCTTTCCAGAAGAAACAAACCACATCCATCATGTCCCAGCAGAGCATCCTATCAGCTCCACACATGCTCAGTGATGTCATCATCCAGAGAGAACTACAACTTCAGCTTTATTGGCAATAGGAGGAGAATACAGGGCTGTGACAGAGTGTGTGTGACAGTGTGTGTGTGTGACGGAGTGTGTGTGTGTGTGTGAGCAGCTCAGCTCTGCCATTATTCAGATCCAGATTGCAGACAGCTGCAGTTATCAGTGACCGTGTGTTTTTCCGTCTGCAGAACGGCAGCCACACACACACAGCAGATTTTCATTTCCAGGATTTATTGTGTGGTGGTTCGTAATCTTTTAAAGTTATAAACAGCAGCTTTGGTAACTGTTATTCTCCCTTTGAGAAATGCGGAAATTGCAAACACATGCATTTCTTTGTCTGCGACTGTATTGCGATTTAATGCATCTTCTGGTTCTGCATGTGTAAGCCCATAACTCCTTATGGGAGATTTCTGCCCATTCAAAAATGCTCAGGAAGGGAGTTCTGGGGCTTTGCCCACATCTGCTGTGCAGTTATGAGTGTACTATTTAGGGTGATCTACTTAGGGTGATTTATATTAGTAAATACACACGTGTGTTTGGACAGACACTAAAGCTTTTGTGAGGGATCTGCTGCAGAGACTCAATCCCACAGTGAGACTCATTTATCAGTAAATAACATTGTCAGAGAAAAAAGCTTTAAATGTATACTTTAAAAAAGATAAATGTATTCATACATGTATACAGCTGGAACTAATTCAATAACCAATTAAACAATCAAACAATCTGCACTGTTTGGAGTAAATGTAATTATCATAAAAACAAATGATGAAATATACATTGTTGATATTACAATTTGTTTTACTCATTTACTAGTGTGTGTATGTGTGTGTGTGTGTGAACTGTTACAGTTGTTCCTGCTTGTCTTTCTAATGTCAGCTGTTTAAATATCAGATTAGTAAAATATAAAATTTGACTGCATTATATGTGCTAAATTTAAACATATTTAATTACATATCATACACATTCAATTATATTTTATAAATTTAACATTGTGTGAGTATTATAGCTGCTCTAAATATTCACTATGTTTTATCACTTTATGTTTCAGTATTTGTGAGATTCATTTTACATCAGAACATCTGTGAACACTGATGACAGCAGCACATTTGAGTGACATCATTTCTGTGCATCATTTATCACATCCACGTAAACATGACCGCAGTGTCCCGCATTTCTCATTCTGTTGGACTGAACAGCGCAGCTCATATTCCTGCATCTCATGCTAAACAGCACACAAGCATGCCAATGTATGCGCTGATACTTTCACTGAACATATCGCATTGTGTGGGACTCCTGTAATGCATTCTGAGCAAATTCCAATGAATATCTTCAACTGACCGAGATAACCTTCCACACTGCTCCATATTCATTGAAAATCTCAGTGCACTCTTTTATAAATATTCACCTCACAGCACAAAACAGCCCGAAATTCCTATTTGTTGAGCTCAGATCAGAGACTCATTTTTGCATATGTGGATTAATCTTTTGTTTTCTGCATATTTTATCGATACCAATATTCCCCTCCCCTCATGCGAGACATGACGTTGAAGACAAGCGAGAGTTTTGTGTCCTGTAAATGATTAGTTCACACAAAAATGAAAATTTTGGGATCATTTACTCACCCTCATGTCGTTCCAAAACAGCATGACTTTGTATCTTCTGTGGAACACACAAGACGTGTTTCCTGTAGCTCAGTTGGTAGAGCATTGCATTAACAGCTCAAAGGTTGTGGGTTCAATTCCCAGGGGAGCACAAGTATTGATAAAATGTATAACCTGAATGTATTGTCACTTTGGATAAAAGCATCTGCCAAATGCATAAATGTAAGGAGGAGCAGAACGACACAGAACTGGACACACAAACTGCAGAATAAAGCAGTCATTTAAAAGTGTGTGTGATATTTGAATTTGTGACAGCCTCTGGTCATGCTTTCACTGCATGAATTATTCTTCTCATTTTACACGAAGAGAATCAGTGACATGTTGAGAATCTGACATCTGAAGTATGGAAAATATTTGACTCTTCATTCTACAAGATGTTTCATCAGAGTCACAATCACATCAACGCTGTAACAAACATTTATGAAAAATAACAGAGATCTCAAAGAACAACAGAAAACAAGAGACCAGCAGTCAGGGCAGATGTTCAGAACATATCAAAGAAAAAAGCTCTTGTGTTAATAAAGCAGAGGTTGAGAAACATACACGACACACACACACAGAATGTTAATGATGCTGGTATTGATCACATCTTATAGGCCAGAGAGAGAGTCTGAGCTGAAAACAATGAGGTGATCTGGAATCAAAAGCCATCAGGCCTGCTGAAGAACATCACAAACAAAGTTTAACACCACCCAAAAGCCCCCTGAGATGCCCTCACATTCAAACACAGAGAAAAACGCTTCTCTCCTTACTACAAACACACAGATCATGTCATCTGGGCCTCTGAGATTTCCTGTGTCTCTCATGGCATCTACACAGCTTGACAGCTGAAGATCACCCTCACTAACTTCAGATGTGTACTGTCCTGCACTAAACCACACAGCAAAACTATACACAACTGTGTTAACTGTGTTAATCTAGAGCTGGTAATAGTGATGAACTTCTTGCAGGTGTCAGACAAAAGCAAAAAGATGTGATGTTTCTGTTCCTTGAACAAGACTAACCCATGATTTTGAGTTAGCACAAATTCCATTTTCATTTAACGGCAGTCCTGGGGCGGTTTATTCAGGTGCTGGCACGAGACTTTTGATTGGCAGCCTCGAGGAGTGATGCGACCCGCAGCTGTGCTGGAGGACAGTTGGCATTATTGCCCTGCGTCTGCCCGTCAGTCTCACACGAGGCTGCCCGCCTCTCACCTCTCACAGCAATCAGCATTTATCATCCACAGCTCACTTTGTCTTTCAGCCTCAACGCACCTCTGGAAGAAAAATGGCATTTTGGGCATCATAAAGTGAGATAGATTGAGCGTGAGAAGACAGATGAACCGAGGCTGAGAAAGACAGCCATGTGTGAAATCTGCTAGCTGTATGCTGGTCTCAGATCAGTGCGTCCGGTTAGGACACGTGTTTCATTAATGAGTTATTTTGTAAATCATCAATGACTGACAGGGTTGTGACAGCTCTATGTTAGAACCTAGTCAGCAGCAGTATTTTAAGTGATCACAGGCACACTCACACAGGTTGTTTCAGGATGTACAGTAGAAATGGGAGTGATTATACAGACATAACAAGCACAGGTCATAACATGCAATCTTTTACTTTAAGCTCTGACTGGGGGCGTCAATAACTAATTATGGCAAAAGGTAATTAGTACTGGCTATAATTAAGGCTTAATTGTATTTGTTGACTGTACAATTAGTTTGTGCTCATTTTCTGTGCAGTAGAAGAATAGCAGTAATCATTCATTCATTTAGTATTCAGTAATCAGTTTATGTGCCTACAGGTTTATTCAGCAAAACTACATTTCCCATAATTCTCTCTGGCAGTGTAAGAACATCAGCTTACAAAGAATATCAGTCAAATACAATACATTATATCTGAATAGACACACATATATACACACACACACACACTGAATCTATTATATGTGAAACTGCTTTGAAGCAATGCAACATTATCAAAAGCGCAATATAGATTATATTAATAAAATTGAATATAGAAGACGCAGACATTACTCTCACTGAGTTTCTCCAGCGCCCCCTGCAGCTTTCTCCCAGACATTTCACAACACAATGAGGGTTTCACGTGTCACAGCTTTAATTCTGCTCATTTCAAACTCATCCAGATCACCACTGGAGTAACAGAGTGTTAACTGTTCTAATGACTGTGATAGCAGCACAAAGATCTTTCACCTGCATCTCCTGCTGAAGGCCATTCAAAGCTTCTCCTCCAGGTTCTCTGTACTGAGGAACACTTCTGCACTCTGATGTAATGAATGAAAATCACTGAACCGTTGAAGCTTGAAGAACCAAACGCAGATGCAGTCCGCTGGCCACTGTCCAGTCAGAACACTCATCACTGGCAGCAGGAAATCCAATTAGAGACGTGAAAGTCATGTCGAACCTGCGCCAGATCTCCAGCCTCTCCTGTTTCCCATCAACACAGGACAGAATGAAACTGAATGTCGGTTCTCCTGGAAAATGTTAATTGGCTGAGAAAGAACAAACAGTATCATTATATGGAGAATATTCCCACAGAGATCTGAACCGGTTCAGCAGTTCCCACTCAACTTCCTGCCATATGTAAACTAATTATTGAATCAGATAGAGTATTTGAGAAGGAAATTTAGAATGCAGTGAGGGAAAACTAATTGCCAAACTTGGGCATCCATAAAGCTTTGAGTTTTGTGTCTCTGCAGCACTGTTTCTTTGCAGTGAGATCTTTCTTCCATATTTCATGAAACACACAGCTTCTGTCATTTTTTGGTTGGAAATGCAAATTTGACTGTGATAATTAGCTGTGCGGAGTTGCTATTACTGAGAGAAAATAATCGCTGCATCAATAATACATTCAGCGTATGTGAGTGTTTAAAACCTGTGAACTAGCATGAATGTATATTACCTTCTGAAACATAATTTAAGACAGCATTTCTATAAATGGGTATAGCACAGTTTCAAACCCGTGGTCTCACAGAATACACACTGGGTGGACTGTACACAATGATGAAAATAAAAAATTAAAGCTAGCCATCGCTGTGTGAGGAACTGACATTTATCTTTTCCAGCACCAGACGTCACCAGATTTAATGTCACGTCCTCGAGGATTACAAACAATACAACCTAAAAAATGTTTATAAAATATACATTTTATAAAAAAGAAATCCTCAAGAATCAAAGATGTAATATTTGTAAATAAATATATAAATATAGAGTTTCTATATTAGAAGATTTAGAAGCAGCTGCAAACAACATTAGTTCAATCTGAAGTAGTGAAACTATTTAAAATTCTCCTCATGTTCGTTTAATTGCAGTACAGCACAAACAAACTGGATAGGAAACATCATCTGCTGAAGTGATGTGTCCTCACAGGAGATTTATTTGGCCAACAGTTTCCTGCTGGACATGATGGACATTCAGAGCAGGTTTATCTTGTAATGGAGAGACACGTTTGACTAGTCCGGCTGCTTGTTGGACAGATCAGGCTGGAGCTGATGATTGAGAAAAGCTGAAAACGAGAAAGGATATGCAGGATGTCCTCCTGTAAGATAAGCAGTTTGTCGTCTCTTCAGCTGTGATGGACGGGTGTGTGACATCACCTGAAGGGATTAACCCCCCCAACACTCCGGTGTTTCTCCAGCCTAATCCTGACTTTGAGATTAAACAGGTTTTAGTCTGGAGGGTAGACAGTGGCCATTATATACCATCAAACCCTGCAAAAAGGGTCATGCAGAAATGTTTTGCAGGATTACAGGTTTTGTGATTCTACTGCATGTCATCATGGGAAAATATGAAATGGAAGAAGATGGTGAAAAGGCCAGAAACAGCTCAGACGCACATAAACCCACAGCTTCACCTCAACAACAATAACATGAAGAAGAATGGTGGGGCTGAAATATACCAGCGTGTCGCGGGTCTCACCACAACAGGCGCTTGAATCATAAACACCACCAGGACGACCCGTGTTCAAATACCGGCTGAAATCTGAGACGCCCCTGAGGAACAAAGAAGAAGGGAAATAAAGACGCTTTATCATTTCACCTTGAATGCATTTCATCAGACTCATGTTATCCGTGGTCTTGCACGCTCCGGCCGGCTCTGAACCCCATCACTCCCGGGACAATGTCGCCTGTCATGGTATGAACGCGCTGCTCACTGAAGCCTAAATGCTTATTGTCAAAGCCTGTGGAAAACACATAGCATGCATCATGTATTGAGACTGTTAGGAACATGGAAATAAATGAAGTCCTGACAGCTGGACTGAAGCTCAGGCTTATAAGAAACAAACACACTGACGGCTGATCCAGTGGGAGCGACAGTAGAAATGAACTCTGGGAAACAGTTTAGAGCGTGAGATGGCATGAGTTGTTCATGCCTTTTCTTTTTAGGGAAAACAGTCAAAGAATGTACAAAAAAGAAAACAATCACTTTAAAAATGACTTTGTTTCTGTGGTGTACAAAAGTCACTTCTCACTTTAATTCATTATCTCCACAGGGATGTACTCAGATAATGAACTAAAAAAGTGAGCGATGACTGTTGTACTCCATAGAAACAAAGCCATTTTTAAAGTGATTTTATTGTGCGTGAGGCACACAAATACAAAACACTGAAATGATACAACAGAAATGATTCATTCTGGTGATCCAGCAGCAGCTCACAGCATTTGTAAATGAATCTATAAAAGACGCGATAGAGACTCACAGCGGAGAACTAATGTGAACAGATCCACAGACAGGACAGAACACAAAAACATGAAGCTCACAGGTTACATTCATAATGCTTGTCTGTTGGAGGAACATCACTGGACCTGTTAAGACAAATGATCTGAAGACCTCAGATGGCCCGCCTCACTTTAAAGATCATTATGAAGATGAGTGTGTTCATTCATCGCCATTCTGAAATCTAATTTCATGTTCTTCAGGTTGGAACGCTGGATGTCTGTCACGTGTTTGAGGAGATTAATGTAGTTAGTGCTGTCAGCTAGTCAATAAACCTCTGACTTTCTGCTTCTTCATTCCCCTCATTAAGTTTGTGTCTGTGGATTAACAGCAGATTAAAAACTGAATCAAACCGCAGATATTTATTAACACAGTCAGTCAGTTAAATGTGTGCTGTTCAGTCGAGCTAAGAGTAAATGAAGAGCTGAAGGGGGAGATCGGTGTAAACAGTGTTTACCTGCTGCTGTCTGTATTGATCAGTGCAGAGAGAGAATTTCTGCTGAGGTCACCACTGTCTTTACAAATGCTGTGGAAGAATCATCATCCATGCCTGGAAATACGAGCTTATAGCACTCATTGATAGCAGATAGAAGTTACTAAGATACCAAAGTATGGCAAGAAAACACTAAACCTAAATCCATAAGAACTGACGCAATATCTGTGTCCAAAAGTTTTCACAGTTCTGTATGTAGTTTTCAGGTAGTATTTTTAGGCATTTTGTAAATGTTGACACGGTTGTGATGGATTTAGGCTGTTAGTTATTTTCAGAATATTTTCTATTGACATTTCATTTGTTAATATAAGTGATGCCAGAATGTGGCGATATTTCACTTTCCAAATAAATAAACAAACAAATAAATAAATAAATGCATTATTCAGTTTAATACACCAACTGTGTCACAACAGTTGAACAGTGTGTATGCTTATTCAAAAGTAGTGGTGACATCTGCCAAACGCCCCAGTCTGAGGTTCGAGGGTGATGTTGAGTTTTACTGTTAAACTTTTAAATTGTTCATCAAATGTTGGGAATGTGACACTGGTAGGAGTGAATTTTAAAGGCGATTACATGCCCATTTTAATAAGATTATCCTCTTCTTAAGATGTGACATCTCACCTTCAAGGTCCAATTAGACCAAAAATCTCTCAGCTCATTCATAATTCATTCATTACTTCATTAAAATAATGAATTTGGTCGCATGCCCTGCATCTTAACTCGCATCATTAAAACAGCATGGCCATTAAACACTGAAACAACAGAATATGAAATCTTCATTGCCCAGTTTAAATGGAAAGGTTCAGTTAAGAATGATCATCTGAACTGGTGCTTTAATATTTATGGGTGAACTTTAATATTTATACTTCTTTACATGCAGAACCTCTTCACTCTTGTCACATTCACAGAACACTGACTGTTTTATTCAACCTAAAAATTCCTTCATTTTTCTGCTCTTTATGTTTAAAGTGCTTCTTTTGCACAAGTGGTCAAACTGCCGTTACTGTCACAGTGTCTGGTGTAAGTCAAAGCCTCTTTAAGAGATAAGTGAAATTGACTTTCATGGCCTAATTCAAAGGAACATGTTAAATAATTAGCATAAAGACAGTTAGATTCACAGCAGAGTCCTCAGAACTATTAAGCGTCGGCAGAGAGGCTCTTGATAAGTCTGTCTGTTTAACACTGGAGTAATTATATTATTAACATTCTTCACAGGACTCGACTCAAGGCTTTAATGAGAATTCAATGAGAAGCTTCGCTCCGCAGCCGGTCAACTCTGTATAATCACTGTGTGATGGTGACACACTCGTTTACATACAGACACAGAGAATTACGTCTCCACCAGTGGGACCGCATCACGCGATCTTAACTGCCATCACAATGTCAAAAGAAAAACAAACAGTACTGCAGGAGATTAAGGAGCTGCTATACATCATGAATAGAAAAGGAGTGTTTTCTCGTCTGTACTGTAACCTTACAATGTACGAGCTCTCTGCACACACTTCATGGGGATGATACTGTTAAAATCTATTAGTTTGAGGTCATTACAGAAGGTGGTTTAGGCATAACAGCAGTGTGTTAAGTAAAACAGCTCTAATGTGGAAGAGCACTGGTGCATAAACACTGAAGGTTGCTGGTAAAGATCTTTGGCTGACAGCTGCAGGGATGTTAAATTAACCTCAGGACGTCTGGTTGCATCATCTGTGCTTGGATTGCGTGACCTGGAGCAGGATGTTTAACCTCTGAGATGTTTCAGGTACCTCTTCACCTGTGTGAGCAGAGGGCATCTGAGAGAGAGAGAGAGAGAGAGAGAGAGCATCAATTACTACATCATCCTGCTCAGAGTTAAAGAGAAAAATGTTGCAATTGAAAGTTTACGGTTCTGATTACACTTACCAATTCCAGTTCTGTGTTTGTCAGTGTCTTCTCCTGCATCCACTTCTTAAACACCAACACTGTTCATCTGCTCAGTTCCCAGTGTATAAAATATATCCAGTGCAGCTACAAACCAGCTTGGCCTGACTGGAAGTATGTACAACTTCACTCTGAGTTATTATTCCAGATAAAGCCCAGACAATTATCATGAGATCACCTGTGCTTTATATCATGTTGTGGAAAAATTTACAAATCATGTCAGAGGAAAACAGAAAATAGGCTTTTTCCCCACTTTCATAGAGTTCTCTGTTTAGTTGTATTAGCTGATGTCTGTATTAAGCTGAATGTTACTGAATGGTATATTATATGCTTTAATAACAACTAAAATGTGTGTACCTAAAAAAAATGAGGCATAAATCTTGACATTTAGTGAGTGCTAACATTTATTTTCTGAGTTCAGATACGAACAGCCTGTTTCTGGTGTGAGATGATGTGGAAAGGACACACTCAGCCGATGTTTTAAAAAGAGTTTAATGTTGTGAGGTCACACAGAAACGCTTGGATTTGAATCATTATTCATCTAATATTAAGTAAAATCTGACAGAACTGCACACAAAAGGCCAAACCTTCATCCCTGATATGTGATATCTGTCCCTGTCTGATGTAGTCCAGAAGTAATAATCCATCAGGACCTTCTGTGTGTCGGTGTGGAGCCGCGACCTTGAGCTGTAAACAACAGCACTGATGTATTACAGCAGAAGATGAATAATTACAGTGAGATACAGTAGATCTTAAACACCAGCGACAGCACAGATGAATATGGAAAGCAGATGAAGGATAAAGCAGACTGGATGTTATACGTGACACAAACACACGTTCTCTTATAATTTGAATGTGGTATTTCTTTTAATTGTTAGCAGGTGTTTGCTTTAACATTCTCAAATATTTCAGTATCACTTTCCTTCTTCATTACCTGCATTAGGTGATGGTTGTAGAACAGAACAGATCGGCTGTGTGAACTAGCTGCCAGCTGTAAAATGATCTAATGTAATTAAACCTGTTATGGAGTGATCAAAGTTTACAGTAATTAGTAATATTAGTCACCATTACTACAGCTGGTGCATGGGTTAGTGATGCAGACCTGGAGCAGCAGGCAACCAGCCAGCGTCTGAGAAACTGCATAGCAACATGCTGAAAAAAAATAAAACACCCTATCAACACCCTAGCAACAGCATAGCAAAGCACTAAATCCTCAAAGAACACCTAGCAAAGCTAAGACCAGCACTACTTATGTTTAGTGCAGGAAATCTACCATCAATACAGCAGACATGAGCTAGAATCAGTCTGAGGTGTTAAATCAAGAGCTGTTAATCTCTCTTTCATCCCAGTTAATTCAATAACTGTAGTCATGACAATTAAACACATCAACCTGACATCACACACAATGACAACGGCTGAAGAAACATGAAATAAATAAATGACGACATGCTAACATCCAGCAACATTTGATCCCTCATCACATCATGGTGAGAATGACTGACGGAATTGTTTTTCCATGTCAACCCTGTCCCTCACTCACAGCTTCATTAGAAAGAGACTATAATGATAATAGTGATACTGTAGGATAATTCTATCTTGTGGTGATGGGATTCGCTCTCATACAGGTCACATGCTCCAGGTGAAACACACACATCTCTCACTATTAAACTTGAACTGCCGTGTGGCATCCTGCAGGTCTTCTCTACAGACCTGAATGACAGACCAGAGATCAGAGCCATACACACATCACAGAGACATAGGAGGAGTTCTTTTGATCTGGGCCTGTAAGTAACCATTTAAAAGACCCTAACAACAACCTCAACTGTCCAAGCACCAGAACAACACAAAACTGCACAGCAGTGTGCTAAAAACATTCAGAAACTGAGCAACAGGGCGGCTCTCTTGTCCCCTGGACCACCAATATGAAGTTTAAAGCACAGGGATGATCATCATTTACAGCGTGAAGCAGCTGGTGTTTCTCAAGTGTTTCAGGATTACTGAGCTTCACCAGTACAGAACAGATGAATCACCACTATCAATAAAACATGAGCAGCAGGCTTCACGTCTAACACGCTGCTCTTATTAATGCAGGCACCTCAGATCCTATCTGGAGCTCACAAAACTCTATGATCTATGTCTTTACCTTATCAGATCTCTGAGGGCTTCAGGAGGAGCTGAGACACCAAACGCAGCTCAATTAACATGTGATGAGCTGCAGCGACACACTGTCTCTGTGCAGATATCGAGACACATTTTCTGCAAATCAATTCACTGCTGCAGAACTACATATTCCAGGGTCTCTTGTTATACACCACAATACAGTATTGTGTAGATTGAGAGCTTTGTTTACTGAGATAATATTGTATTTCAGCCTTCATGATACCCCATCGATGCATAAGCTGGTTCATATTTATTCTGGCTTGTAATATGAGAAACTGCATGAAGTTTTTCCGTGAGTAATATTCAAATCATGCAAGCAGGTAAAGGAACATGTCGGCAATGTGCGTTCACCCCAAGTTCTGGTGCCACGACCCCGTCATGAAGTACAGCATGTTTTGTGATGTGACGTGACACCTCGGCTCACTGCAGGTCTCCACCGGATCAATAACTGTCACATTAATATTCTCAGAGCACTGCACATGATGATTATGATGGATACAAACTGACAACAGAGGTGTGTAGTGTCATTTGTAATTGGTCGGTGTGTGGAGATGTTTTCCCGCTCCCACGAGATTACTAATCACATTCCGGACTGACGGTAATTATCCAGCGAACCTTCAGCACAAGCAGAAAGACAAACTTCATCACAGCTGAAATATTCAGATTCCCCCAGTGCATCTCGCTGAAAACACTGCCATTTAATTACTGTGAACACTTAAAAGTATGATACTTCAAATGGAAATCATTTCTGAATAAACACTGACATGAGAACAGCAGGTTATTAGTGTTAGAAAATTGAAGATTTGTTTTCAGTCTGTCATGGGTCTAACTGTTATTGGTCATTGGAAATAAAAGTTTCTCTTTCTCTATAAATCAGCTTGAATCCTTCCAGACAGACGCTCAGCATTTCACAGCTGAACAGAGATCTGATTTATAATAAAAATAATTCTGTTCTGGAACTGTTTGCGGTATTGTGGCTTTAGATGGTAAATGAGTCTAGTAGTGTCACTCACCTCTAAACATGAATAAACAACAAACAACAGTCAGTCAGACAACAGGTTTTACAGCAGAAGTTACACAGGGAACCAAACATTAGTTCTGACAGCACACACACACACTCATACACACACACACACACACACACACACACCACACACACACACACACAACACACACACACACACACACACACTCATACACACACACACACACACACACACACACAGATTCAAGCAGCTTCTGCTTCTAAATCTACAAACACATGAAAAAGCAAAACTAAAATGCTGCCTTTTACGTCTTTCTCTTTTATTGTCACTCCCCTGTAAACTACACAATATAAAATAACCACCAATGACCTGATTAATGTGATCAGTCTGAGGTCACCTGAGGTCAGTTAAAACGGTTTAAAACCACTCGTGCAGAAACACAGATATCCACAGAGAATGTGCGATAGATTACAGGCACAGTGGAGAAAGATGAGCTCTCTGACCCACTGCGATCAATACACACATCAGAATTCACAGCGGACGTCCACACACCTTCTCCTGCTTTGTTTTGAGGGGTTTTAGCACTAATTAGTGGCTGCAAAGCATGATGGGTAACAAACACACTTCATACATGTTTAGGTTATTGGTGTGAAAAATTGAATAATTCACTGAATAATCTTAGCTTTGTTCTCTTTATTAATTCATGTCTATGTAGAAATGTTAAATACTTGTACATCTGAATTCAGTATAAATAATTCCAGTTGAACTTCACGTGGCTCTGCTGGAGAAAATGTGACTTGAATTGTAAACTGAACACAGTTTTAATGCTTTAATAAACATAAAAGTTTAAAAGAAACCTGTGCAGGCCACAGATGAACAAAATCAAACAATAAAAAGCTGTTATGTTTTGAATACAGAAAATGCCATTTTTTCATTGTGACTTTTCATAATTACTATTAATCATAATTTTTTATACTGATGACAAATAAGCACATATGATTAATGACTCTAGACTGTTTATTCAGAAGTTGATTATAATTCTCATTAATGTTGATTCTATCTGGATGCACAATGCTGCATGTTTTACATTACATCATGAGAAATCTCTGATAAATACTGCTTAATTGTCATTAAAAATGTAATCCTTCAAGCAAAATAAATGATCTTCTAAAACACGAGCTGGACATGTTCTTTATGAGAGCCATGTGACCAGTATCACCTCATGCTTTGACGTGAGTCTGACAGTAAATGACTGTGATTATCAGACGTCATTAATCTTCATCCATCTCGTCAGCTTTAACTGGAGGAGAGGAACTTCACCATCACCAAACAAGAGCAGCACATGAAGATAAAATGCAACATACTGTAGCTGTTCAGTAAGATCAGATACAAATTTCAGACTGACAGACTAGCTGGTTGCACTGCATCAGACTCTCAGACGTGTGGCTTCATGCACGTCATATTGAGTGATCCCTCATGTCGATTAGATACACGCCTCAATTCATTCCACAGTTACCAGGAAATCAGATCACAGATACAAGCTCATATCTTCAGGTCTCACACTAAGACGTTTCTGAAAAGCATCCTGCGATCTTGCCAGAAGCAGAACACAAGTAAAGAGCTCTGTTGTAACTTCAGGACTGATCTGAACACATTTAAATGTTCAAATGCTCTGAAGTGACTTGATCTACCGCACTATTGAGCTCATATGAGAGTCGCTCCTGCAGGAAACTTTAAACTGGTTAAAACTTCTTGTTCTGCTAAACAAAAGTTCTGCTTCTCACACAAACATAAGATTTTAAAAGATGTTAATACTGGATTCAAAATCCAACAGAAAGAGTTAGTGGATCAGATCACATTTCCACAGAGAATCAAATCTGATGTCACTGGACAAACTGAAACATTGCAGAGATAGATTAACAGTTTAGGCTCTAAAATCTGATTCAAGTAAAACAATCATTACACACACACACACACACACACTTAATCAGATTAATGTTGTTTTATTAAAGCAATAAGACTTTGTTGTGATTCTTCATGCTTAACAGGGTTTAAGACAATAGCTGCTGTAAAATCATGGTAACACAGCCTCACAGCTGTGGTTTATTGGGTATTAGACGCCAAATTATGACAGAAATTCTCAATCAGTCCTGCACATTCTTGATTATTCATTCATTTAACTTGTGAAAATAAATTTGGAACATGTTTGTACTTTATGGTACAAAGGTATTCCATTAAGGCAGAATTGTTTCCACTGTAAATTATTTTCTTATAAATAGAAGCGTTTTTAAACCACCAGTCGATTGTTTCTCTCAGTCTCTGCTCTCTCAGGAGACCCAAAATAACATCCTTTAGTCTATGCTGAAAGAAAAGATTCAGCAGTAAGACAAGTGGCCCAATTATCTTATAATGGACCCTGGATGGTATTTGAGGTGAAATACTGAAGCTCTTCACACAGACGGACTGATAACATTAGAGAAATCACATCACCTCCTGTGATCTGAATCACAGAGTAACACTGCTCATAATCACATTCTGATGTAATGACCTTTACTCACATTACCAGTCATTATTAGAATCTGACCAGAAGTAATATAATGATCCAATGAAACAAAAATAAAATGAGGTACAATGATAATATCAGACAGAAATGAATGTTGGTGTATATCACAATATTTATATTTCACTCTTAGTAAATGCTCAAACAACATTGGTAATACACTGTAAGTGTGGTAAAACCATGATAATCTGACATGTACCATGGTAGTGAAAGACCATCTTTTTTATATACCAATGTATTTCCATGGTGAATGTCAGAAACTTATTTACCATGGTTTTTTGTAAATGTTGCCAGTTCATATGTGAGATGGGATGTGAGCTGTTGCATGTAATTCCCATGAGACGTTTGAAACGTTTCAAAAGGTTTAACCTTATTAAACCTGGAGGACACAGTATATTCTCTGTGAAGCTTATGTTGACTCAGAGCTCAGCTGATTTATGATGAAACTGCAGCAGTAAAACTCTTCAGATCCTTCAGTGTTTTCTGTGTCATCACATGAGCTTGAGTCTGATGAGCTGAAGATGTGGAGCTCATCAGCCTCTTCTAAACCTCAGCCTGTCTCATGCATCACGGCTCTCCTGACACAGAGGCTGCTCCAAACAGATAGGCAGTGTAATTATGTAAGATACCTTAAAATACATTATTCTGACTATATCTTTGAAGAAACATTATGTGTCCTTCACCAACCCAGAATGCATTGCGAGAAGCTCAGAAATGCGCAGAAATACATTCAAGGGAACAGCTGGAGAGAAATGTTATTTATAAATATACGTCATTAAACACAAAACAAGAAAAGGTTCTAATCCAACAGCCTGTTTACGTGTGATGTGCTGGAGACTGTTATGCTTATTACAGTGTCACATTTCAAACCTCATGCGAACATACTCTGCTGAAAGTGATTGTAAGTCGAGTCATGTGCAGAGCACTACCTGAATGACATGAGCTGCTGCTGCTTATGTAGAGCACTTAAATTCACTCACCTAAGAGAATTCATCCCCAGAACACTGCATTAGAAGGCAGCTGCCTATGTAGGGCGTGTACAGCGAGGTAGCTCAGTAGGTTTGGAAGCAGAAATGACCTGAGGCCAAAATAAAGAAACAAGACAAATCAGTGGAGAAAACAGCATAGATGTGAACATTATAATAATGAACATTCTTATATATTCTATATTACTGCTGGGGTTACACACTGTGATTGGACAGAACTACTTCCTGGGCTGGTAACGGCACTGTGAGCTGTTTTAAATAAGTTATAGATGTTCTTACATCGGCTGAGAGACGCCACATGTTCCGCTTCAGAAACATGCTTCAGTGCTGCTGAGACCTGAAAAAGCTCCACAATTAAAAATACATGAGCGGTGAGGTCGACTCAGGTTATTAAAGTCTTCAGCCACAGTCTTAGATTTCCTTTTGTTCTGAGAGTCACGCTCGCTGGGTTGAGAAATAATCACGGTGTGATGTTTCATGAGCAACTGCTGTGGCTAATAGCAAATGAAGACTAAACGTGTTTATTGTAAGCAAAGCAACAGAGCTTTCCATTTCCTGAAGAAACAAACCATTCCTGCTCTCCACCAGGTTTTCAAAATATTTAACCAGCATTTGTTTGGTCAACCAGTTTCACCAGAAAAGTCAGGCTGGTTGACCAGCCGCAGCTTTTCAGAAGAGTATACCAGGGTGTTGCTATGTGGTTGCTAAGGTGTTCTGAGTGGCTGTTAAATCTAAAGGATTTTTTCACCCACGTTATTGTCCATCACATATTACAGTTTAATGTTAGAATTAGGGACTTGTTCTAATATTTAACCCTAAACATGAGCAGCAGAGACAGTGAAGCCCGACTCAAGCAAACACAACTAAAAATAACAGGGCCAAACACAAGCAGTGAACTAATGCTGAACTGTGTAAAACTCACTGGTGCTCTCAGCTTCAGTGCTGCCGTGTGTCTGTCGGTGTTTCAGGGAGTCCAGCTCCTGGACATCACTATCTCCATCATTAGTGGAAATTAAGTGAAGAGAAAACATCAGAGTTCATTCTGAATAAAACATGCCGTCTGATCACATCCCTTAACACGTGTGAAAAGCAGCGTAATAGAGATGCCGGCGCTGCTAACTAACGATTGGTCACCGTACACACATGTAGAAAATAAACCCGCACCTTCATTTCCTCCAGATGTGTGTGTGTTATCCTCTGCAGTGGCAAGGTCATGGTAATGTGTGTGTGTAATTGCTGATACACTTGATTATGAGCAAAATATAGCGGAGCTAAATGAGATGGTGCTGCTTTGCATTTTAAAAGCTTCTCCTGCTGTTCAAAACCATTAAAGTTTGACACCGTGAGTCCAAAAGATTCACAGTCAACAGTTAGGAAAGTTTATGATATTTCTGTTGTCCCTCAAGACCCGTGATAACAGAACCAGCAGACACTGTAATTGGACTCTGGAATGATGCTGAAATTTGTCACTGTCTGTTCCTTCAAAGAACGCTCCAGGATCCGAGGAAAGAATCTGTGAAATGTTTATGATAACAGCAGAAAACAATTACAACTTCATAATCAGAATAAACAATCGTTCCCCAAAGTTCTACAGTTCCTGTCTAACTGTAGGCTGTTTACAGTTACCAAGCAACACATCTGCTTTATTACAGAAAGTGCTGGAATGGAGCTTATTCAACCAAAATAAGTCAGCACTGATTCATAATTCACAAATGAGATTAGTATGAATTCCTTACAAACCTCAAAAATTACATTCAACATTTTAACTCCTAACAGAGCCAATAAACTCTTACACAATGTGTGGAAGAACACCAGACTGTGATCTGCCTAGAAAAGTAGTCCCATCTCAACACCGCATATAAATGTGTTGACAAGTCTGCTTTAAACACTGTGGTACGTCCTGTCTCTTGAAGGAGCAACAGAAGTGATTGGCTGTTTAAAGCGACAACATGACAGATGTTGTCAGCACTGCTTTAATCTTTATCCATTCAGCTCTATGAAATATACAGCCACACACGAGTTCATATTTGCAAACACATTTTACAGGAATAACATTATCTGTATTATCTACTCTTCCTACCACAATATTGCTGTAACTATGGAAACAATAATTATGGAAGTGAGAAATATGACTGAAAATATGATGGGGGTTGGGGAACTGTAGAAAATATCTTGAATGGTTTGATTTACATATTTTATATTTACATATACAATTTTCCAGGGACTGAAATTTTAAATTATACTTACTGCAGCTCTGAACTGAAGGCAGAACGGTTTTCTCCTGTGCTAAATATAACAGTGCCAAGGTCACAACCTCTGACTATTAATGAAGAAATATTAATAAGGTTATTATATCTGATAAATTATCTCAAGTCTCAAATGTTTCATTAGCAACAGATTAAAAGAAGGCAGGATGGGATCTTATGCGTTTAAAGTTGGTCTACCCTACCTTTAAGCCAGACAGCCAGTCCGACAGACTGAGGGATAGGTAGATGTTAATATGTGAAGAAATTATGAGAAAAGCCATCAGATGTCTCAAAAAGGACTTTGAATTTGATTAATAAAGAAAAAAACTGCACTGACCCACATTCTCTGTATTACTCTACAGATCTGAGTCTCATCACATATTCTGCAAGTAAAAGCTCATCTTTATAAACTCCTCCAGGTCTCATGTGTTTCTCCCCAACTCTATTAGACCAGCGTGATGAAGTTAACGTACTTAACCATCTGTCCAACAAAACCAAACACAGAGCAAACACACACAACAGAGCAAACACACACACACACACACACACACACACACACAACACAGCAAACACAGCAAACACACACACAACACAGCAAACACACACACACACAACACACAAACACACCAAAACAACACACACACACACACAACACAGCAAACACAGCAAACACAGCAAACACACACACACAACACAGCAAACACACACACACACAACACAGCAAACACACACACACACACACACACAACACAGCAAACACACACACACACAACACAGCAAACACACACACACACACACACACACACACACACACAACACAGCAAACACAGCAAACACACACACAACACAGCAAACACACACACAACACAGCAAACACACACACACACAACACAGCAAACACACACACACACACAAAGCAAACACACACAACATAGCAAACACACACACACACACACACACACACACAACACAGCAAACACACACACACACACACAACAAGAAACACACACACACACACCAAAGCAAACACACACAACACAGCAAACACACACACACTCACACACACACACACAAAGCAAACACACACACACACCACCACAAAACACACAACACAGCAAACACACACACACAAAGCAAACACACACAACATAGCAAACACACACACACACTCACACACACACAAAGCAAACACACACACACACACACTCACAGAACAAACACACACACACAGAGCAAACACACACACACACACACACAAAGCAAACACACACACACTCACAGAACAAACACACACACACAGAGCAAACACACACACACACACACACACAGAACAAACACACACACACAGAGCAAATATCATATTTAAAAATGTCAATTTGATCACAATTTTACAAATTAATGTAAAGACTGAAACAACAGCACAGCAGACCTGTGTTTGTGACACATACGGTTTGTAAAACGAACTGAACTAAAGCTCAGAGTCTTGTCATTTTGGGGATGTTAAATTCATCATCTTGTTGGGGTTTATATCTTCCTCTGCTTTGGCAAGTAAACTGCTTTTGTCCTCTGTGTATGTATAGATTTTTAAATCGATAAACACACGGGGTCTCTGCAGAGATGTTCCACACACACACACACACACACACACACACACACACACACACACACACACACACACACACACACACACACACACACACACACACACACACACACACACACACACGCACATTCACTATCTACTCATTAGCTTCTATGAGAAATCCACAGAAGGAAATGATGTCATAAATACAAGATGAACTGGTGTTTCTTCACCTTTTCATATGTAAAAATGATTAATAAAAATGTCTCTGTCCTAAATCCCGCCGTGCTGTCTACATAGGCAGCAATCTTTTTGAAGAAACCCTGAGTTCAAATTTCAAAGGTGACCGAATTCTCTAATTGTGCTTCACACGTGTGTGAGACTCAACTTATCCACATGCTTTTGGATTTGCCCAGTGATGGTTCCTTCTGAAACACCATAAGATGCTTTTAAAGGTTGTCTAGGTAGGCAGTAAAGGTTTTAACTGTCCTAAAAATAAGCTTCATTAAGATTTTTTTTACATACATTGCTGCCCAAATGATTCTCTCAGATTCCTCCACATTTTCTGGTCTTTGATCAGTTCAAATCTGAGATATAGTGTAGTCATTTAAAGGTGATTTTTTTAAACATCATATCACTAATTAATGTGTGATTTTTTCAGTGTCCCTCAGATATAAAAGCCAATTATTAGCTGTGATTTCACACCAATCAGATGAAAGAAATAGGCATTTGAAATCTGAAAAACTGTGCAAAAATATTGTAACTGTTTTGTGTTATAGTCACATTTGTCAGAAATGTTCATGTGTGTGTTTGTGTCCATCCATCATTTATTTTTGATCAAGAACTCCACAGAAAGCACAGACAGCTCCTCTGATTTCCTCCTGGTCTTCTGGAGATAAGAAACAGCTGAAGTATGAAGACACAGGCTGTGTTTAAAATAACACACGATCATACAAATTTCAGTGCACAAAAGTGTGTAAACACACCAATACAAGTATACCAGTCAAAGCACTCTCCAGTTCAGACATTTATTTTGATTTAGTTATACAATGTTCAGTTTTAAACTGTTGATTTATGTCGGCAAGAATATTGTTAAACGTAATAATGACCACTGAATCTTTCAAAGAACGTGACGTTACAAAGTTTCATTTCAAAAGAATATTTACAACCAATGAATGTCATTATACACACCTTAGAAACCGTACTATTGCGCCAAACTTCTGGACAATAAATGTTTTATGTACAAAAAGGCGACAGATCGTTTGTCTCCAGCTGCTGTCATCTGCAGCTGACAGTTACCCATAATGCACCGCGGGTGTTAATATCCCTAGACTCAACACGTCTCAGTCCGTCAGTTGTACTGGATTAGTCCGGTATCAAATGAAAGATCCTTATATGAAATACTCTTTTTGGTTCTCACTGATAATGTTCTGTGAGTTTGGATCCGTGTTAAATGGCATCTCTGGACTCTCCTCAGTTTTTCCTCCTTTGGGATCTTGAGTCTGAAACGCCTCCTTCCATCTGAACAGAAATCTGGCCATCACGGCCAGAGCTGCCAGACTCACGAATATCACCACGGCGATGACCCCTGAAAAACACCACAGACACATCACATACTGTACAGCTCCAGTCCTGATGGTCCACTAGTCAACTAACAACAGACTAACTCATTATTCCATCTCAGTTCTACTTCTGCTGTTGGGACGAAACACTTCCAGGCTGTTTTCTGTCTCTCTGTGGCCGATTGAGCGTGACGCATTTAATTAGAAAAGGCTAAAAGAAATGTCTAATTAAAGCAACAAAATACATCTCAGCTCAATTTAATGCTACATTACTGCGGCTCTGAAAAGGACAAAGTGAGTTTTGGATTGAAGCTCCTTAATCAGCAACTAATTTCTTTAAATGTTTAATTAGTTTTGGCAGCCTTTGTTAATTTCATTCTATTTACAAGAACTTTAAAGAAGTTTTCATATTCGCCTGATGTTCATCAGTCATTACAGACGGCTAATGTCGGTCGAAAGCTTCTATCACGAGTCTTTTAACACATGAAACTGAACCTCTGTCAATTTAAACACAGAAGATAAAACCTCCAGCATGTTAAATATTTAAAAGCCTGGACCATGAAGTGCCTTTACTTCACCCCAAAATAAGCATTCTCTCATTCTTTACTCACTGCGGTATTTGAATTTTCATGTTTGAGTGATCTGTTTCTTTAAGACCAAAGCTGAAACAGTGTCGAGTGAAAATGGAAAAGGAATAAAATATGAATGAGTGAAAACAACATGCAGAAATGAAGAACACTAGATCTTCTCCAGATGACATCACAGCTTTACAACATCCATTTACCTCCAATCAGAGCAGAGTCACTGTTTGTGTTCACTATTGGCTCACCAGTACCTACAGAACCTGAGAGATCTGCAGACAGAGAGAGAAAGACAGAGAGAGAGACAGACAGACAGCCAAACAGAGAGAGAGACAAACAGAGAGAGAGACAGACAAACAGAGAGACAGACAGACAGAGAGAGACAGACAGAGAGACAGACAGACAGAGAGACACAAACAGAGAGAGAGACAGACATACAGAGAGACAAACAGAGAGAGAGAGACAGATCATCAGCATGATTCCAGTGTTTATCTCTCACCGGCTCATTGAATGTCTCAATGCAGCACCAATGCAGATGTAATCCACAGATGATTATGCAAATGAAGGTCTATCTCTCACAGATTAATACAGTGATCAGCCATTGTGATGATTATTACTGTAATTTAATTAGCACTGTTGATGTATTCAATGAGCTGGCCATAAAAGTTTGATAAAAACTGACTTTCAAGAAGAATTCAGGCACAAAAATGGAAAAACCTCAAAGAAATTTGGAAAACAAAGTCTGAGAAACAGAAGATTTGGCCTGTGGACTGAGAAGAGCTGAAGGCATCAGATCTCAAAGTAAGGAAAATTTTCTAAATGTTTTTTTCCTCCTCGGGTCATAATTGTACGGTACTTTACACAAAAGCACACGCTAAGATTCTAAGATTTAGAAACTGACATATGAGTGAGAACAAAAAATCACCTGAGAGTGAGTGGGTGGTTTCTGCTGAGTTAGTGTTGGACAGTACAGAAGATCCACAGCTGGATTCTGTGAGAGATCCAGTGATTGTGACAGGACTATTGTTTGGATACAGCAGAGCGGCTTTCAGAGGAGAAATTGAGTTAAACTGAACCACAGACAAACAGCCAGTAAAACCCAGAGAGTTCAGACGAGAAATTTCTGGATCCAAATCACCAGAGTCTGCAGAAGAAACAGAAACATTACAAATCAGATCATTTAGACTTTCTGTAGTTCAGTAGCTTTGAAATGGAGCTTGTTCTCATCTCATCTGTATCTTCAGGACCTCTGTGTATGTTTCATGTTTGATTCAGTGTCATTACTGGTCGATTTGTGGTTGTGATGGGTTGTGAAATTTGCTGGAAATGAGCGTGTAACACTATCCACAAGATCACAGCAGATGTTCTCTGTGTGTCGTGTGTAGAATGAAAGGTCAAACAGACGCCCATGAGAAACTCCATCACAACTCTGAAGCTGAAACTGAACTGCAATGAATCCACCTCACAAAACTACACAAGACTGTTGAACATCACATTTCTCATAAAGGTTTAAAGAGTAATCCCACACAATCATCACAACACCGTAAAACCTGTGGAAAAATCCAAATTATATCCAAAAGAAAAATCCAAGTTCATAAGGTTATAGTTTAATATAATTACATTATTCTGTAGTTCAGAACATACATATATACATGTATAGTGCAGCTGAAATACATGAACATTTCCAGACAGCTGCAGGTTTTGCATGACCTGTGACGTCTCTAAATGTTAAAAAGATCTGACTCACCGAGCACTTTTCCCAGCACTACAGATTTTATGGCATTAAATTCAACGTCTGCCGTCAGATTGAAATCTTCCTTTGGGTTCTGATCCACCTGCAGGAGAAACAACACAGTGAAGTGTGTGTGTGTGTGTGTGGTTTGTGAAAAACACACTTGGGCACATCGTGTGTTTCTCATATGAACAGCAAACTCTTCTCCTGTAAGCTTTATCATTAAACTCACACTCTTCCTCTGAACACATTTTCTGGTGACAAAATCAAACTGAGCTGTTTTATGCAACAGCTCATGTCAAATTCATGAATCTACAGTAAACCCAACAGTTCATGTGTTGTTTTTGTCTTAAATCACCACACTAGAATATTCTGGATCATCTTAAAATTACCCTTCAAAAACAACTTTTAAACACAGTCACTGTACACAGAGACAGTTGCAAATCATTATCAGTGATAATTACAGACCTGTCCATCTACATTAAACTAAAACAACCCATAATATTCCTTTAATCCAGCATGTAACAGTCTCACTTTGATGTGTATTGCTGAGGAGAACCAAACCTGCGTCCTTCAAAGCTTCACGTTACCTGAATGCTAAGCAGCTCTGAAGATCTCCTGATGTTCACTCGGTGCAGTTGCCCGTTGGCCAGATTTCTCGCACTGGCTCGAAAAACCTCGGCGTCTCTGTTCTGCTGCAGCTTGTACTTGATGTCCAGATGTCCTTTAGAACAGAGAGCATTTCAATTCTCCAGAGTCTCACCTCAAAACATCAAGATGAATAACACAATCAACTTGCAAACACTGTAGCTCTGAAACTCTGACTCTCTTAAGAGGATTAATAACTTCATCCCCAAACACAGATGCCAAAACAAACCCAAACAAACGCAAACTCATTTTCTGATTTCTGGGGAATTAGCAGAGTTTGTCTTACACAATATCTGCCAAACGTTCAGCAGACATGATAATCCACCGAATCTGACTGATAAGAAATGTAACAGCACACAGATGTCAGTCTCTGAACTGACTCAGTGTGCTGTGATCTATCAGATTTAGGTTTGTAATATCTTCATGGTGTTTTTTTAACAGCTCTTGTGTTCAATCACTTTTACTGTATAGAAAAAAACGTAGATATCATAAACATGCCCATCTGTATCTACACTACAAATGGCTAAAATGACAGAATCATCATTTCTGGGTGAACTATCCCTTTAAATTTTGAAAGCTTCAAACAGTCTCAGTCAGATCATCAGTGCAGATGGTCTACACACTTAAATCTTTAAAACGGTTTTACAGGCATGTGTTTACACAGTCATGAATGTTTTAAGATGAGAGTAAATGAAAGCTGAGGAAGATTCGAGTGTTCAGACCGTTTCTGTTGAGCAGGACAGCCAGATATTCTCTGTAGTATGAGCTGACGTAGAGCAGCAGCCCCGGGGCCTGACTGCTCCTGAAACTCAGGGAAATATTCTCTCCTCTCAGCGTTAGGTCAGAGTAGATGGAGGACGACTGTGTGCTGATGTTTCTGTGCAGCTCGTACGGCTCTTTAAATGTGTATGTGACTGATGTTCCTGCTTTGAAGAAGGCAGAAACCTCTGAAAGTGAGAACACAAGTAGTTCAGGATTATTAACACACAAGCACACACCAGTGTAAAATCATACTGCCATATAATCTTTATCAGGTGAGTTTGTACCTTTATGACAGAAGATTCCAGTGTATGGTGAGAGTTTACAGTCGCAGATGAAGCCGTTAGTTCTCTCTGTGCAGGTCCCTTTATTCCGGCACAGACTGCTGTAGCTGCTGCAGTGACCCGGGCAGCTGGGCGTGACGCCGGGCGTGATCTTCGCCCTCTTCTCCAGATCTAATGTCCTGCCGTTCAGCTTTAGTGAGCGAATGCAGCCCAGGAAACCTTTCTGTCTGGAAGCCGTTCCCCCTAAAGACACGAGCACAAAACACACAGAAGCAGCATTGCTTTCATTATCTGCCTCCATTCCAAATCTCTGCAGTTTGATTTCGCTTCTGTGGCATTTGTAATAATGGAACGGAGCCTCATTCTCCATTTATTGAAAACATACAGCTGTCAGCTCTTTTTGAAAGCACAAAAGCCATTAGACGATGACAACAAAAGTTGCAGGGAGGAAGATGTGAGGGGAAGATGGCTTTTATCGCCCGTCTGTCTCCTGTATCTCACCACAGACAGAGTAAACCTTCTGCTGTGTCGCGCCGGGCGAGGATTGTTCTGAACCAAGCCGCCCATTCCAAACAAACCATTGTGGCACTGTTTTTCCCTCTGATGTGTTGAAGCTTCTGTCAGTTTGTGCTGTCAGTCTTTTATTGCGCTTTTGTCCTTTCTATTGTAACTTCTCCAGGACAAATGATGTTTTTTGCATTCTGCAGCAGCAGTACAGCAGACGACAGCCTATAAATACAGCTAGACTGCACTCTGTGTACATTAGTGCTCGGTGGTTTAGTGCTAATTCGTTTTTGTGAACACCTCACTGCTCCAGCTGTGCTGTAGAGTCATTAGTGAAATGTGTAAAGTGCAAGAATGTTATTAAAAAAAAAGTTTTAACAAGACAACAAGCCCGCCAACACCAGACAATCTAAATAAGGGGCTAATGGTCACGTTTTCAATTTGCCCTCATTTAGATTGTCTGTTTTTTACAGGCTGGCTGTCTTGTTAAAACTCAGTAAGAAACACCTTGTAGTAAGAAAAAATGAAAAAAAATCACAATTTCTTTAATATCTCGACTGTTTTTCTTACACAGCACTGAGGATTAAAGGAGAATAAACTGAGACTGAGAAAAGATGTTTTCTAGAAGAAACTAAATGTAACGAAAGTTGAAGACGTAAGTCTCCTGCTTCTCAGATTTGTCTCCCGAGATGAGCAATTACACGTGTCCTCCAGCGTTTCAGAGAGATCTCAAAGATGTTTCAAACTGTGCTCAGATTTGCCAAGAGACCAAAGTCTTCAAAAATCCTCAAAGTTTCATTATAAACTTCTCATCAAATTCTTTATACTAACACTGTGTGTCAACACCTGGACTAAATAAGAACTAAGTTGACAGGGTGAAAACCTATCCTCAGATAGAATATAACAGATATATAAAAAAACTTGGAAGACCTGAGACTTTACAGTAATGTTATCAAGTTCAGACTGAGTCCTTCATATCTAAACGGGTTTATATGAACATCTACAGATCTCTGAAAGCAGTTGAAGAGTTGAGCAGAATGAAGCTATAAAGACTCAACTGTAATGACACACTTTCCCAGCACTTACTGGAAAACATCACAGCTGAGAGACGTGTCAAACTGCTGGTGGTCTGTCAAGATCAACCAAATGTTAAACTTTACAAAAGCCAATTTCCTCCCAGTCAGACAATTACAACCCGTTTCCAACCTTAAATTTCCCATCCAGATACTGTATCAGCAGATCTAATGAAACCTGTACATTTCAAATCAAGAGAACTTTTGTTTCAATCTAAAAGAAAATATATGTTGTGTAAGGAAAATGAAACTTACCATTTTTACAATATTATAATGACAAATCTCATTTTCCATGAAAATTCTCATTATCACAGTACAAAATATTTGAATGTTCCTGAAGCTTTATTCTCTAAGCAAAATGTATCTTCTTATTTCCTGACAGCCTGTTTATTTCTAAGAAACAGCAGCTAAATGCTCTTCTTACCCACAAACAGCTGGCTGTTGAGCTGCAGGTGTATGTGTCCATCAGCAGGGGCTTTCTGCACAGCTCCGGGGTGATGATCCACGTACAGTGAGGCCTCCTTCACGTTTCTCTCCGCTCTGACGTGATGCCAGCGCTCGTCGTTCAGGGCCACGGGCGTCTCCACCCTCACCTCTAAAGGACCGTTTCCCACATCGAAAGAGAAGAGAACCTCAGTGGGAGCTGTGAACACAAACACACGTCTGACGGACTGACCCATATGATGACTTCAGGTAATCAGATGCACATGATACAGCTGCAAACAAAATGATGATGATCAAATCTGTTGTGGCAGATGATATCTGAGGGTTTGAAAATAAGAACACAACCCCATCATTTCATTCTTAGAACGTTTTGATGCGTCTTCACATGACAAAGTTTGACATTCTGTTTATTAAAACCAATGAACAATCTGACAGGTATTTTCAGCTGGGTATGATAAGAAGCATTTTTAAAGTGCTGGACACAAATAAACATCACTGTGTGTAGAGGTACCAACCTGTAGCACAAAAATGAACAAACAAAGCAAACAAAGAACCTCAGCATCTCACGTGTCTCCTTCAGAGTACTTAACAAAGGGATCTCAACAACAACCCAGTAAACAACAACCTACAAATGTCTTAACAACCACCAAGTAACTCTAAAAACCATTCAGAAAAGCTCAGCAACACCCTGTCAGAGACTTCTGCGCTGCTTACACTTTTCAGAAAGTGTCAAATGAAGTTTCAGCACTCATTAAGCAAGTTTCCTTCAGATGCAACATATGCTGAAGATTCAGGCCTGTGTGCTGGCCCATCTGCAGGGCTTCAGGATGTTTGAACAGAGAAGATGTGAGAGTTATGAAGCACTTCTCTGATGACACACACAGCTCTTTGAACTGCTGATGCTGTGTTATGACCTTATTAATATTCATAGTGCGCCACACGTCTGACGTGCCATAGCTGACACATGGGTGAGCTACAACAAAACGGCCTGACAGACCCACCGCTGTGTGGGAAACATGCCACAGAGACGAGGTGAGCTGTTTTTGGAAACACAGACACAGCCGTTGTGTGTGATGACATTGTGACGGCTGAGCTGTTTGTGCAAGACTCACATTGAGTGTCAGAGCAATTTAAAGACACAGCGCACCCGAATTCTGTCAGCGATATCTCACCCTCCAGCTCTCTAATGAAAGTGAATAAGGACAGAAACTGTCCAGCTCCAAAAAATGACATAAAGGAACCATACAAAAACAGCTGATATGACTTCTGTGCTTTATACAGGCTGTTAAACTGTTCAATCATACAGACTTTTATTACATTTCAATGGTGCTTTTATGTCAACGGAAACTTAAATTGCATTTATACATTTGCTTGATGTTTTTATCCATCGTACTGTGCATTCAAGCTGTACATTTTATGAATGTGCATTTCCTGTTGCCAGCAGCTCTGACAATAATAACAAAACTGTTGCCATCGAGGAGCTTCATTTTAAAAGACTCCTTAAAGTGCTGGACTGTACTGTACTCGGACAGCTTCCAGGTAGCTAGCTCTGTTCAAACATCCTCTTTTGTGTTCTGCAGAGGATAACAGGGTTGAAATGACATGAGAGGTGAGTTAATGATTGACTCTTTAACACTCACAACGCACCACAGATCTGATCTCACCCCGTCACGGGTTCTCCTGTATGCCGCTTTGAAAGAACTTCCTGCGAGATCTCGTCTTACACGAATAGTCTCACCAGCATCTCGACTCACTCTGAATATAATGAGAGGTTAATTGAGCTGCTCCTGCCAGAGGATTTGTCATTACAGAGGAACAAGCACACAGGCGCAGTGAGGGCTTCACACACGCTCCTCTCATCCATCACGTGAGATCATTACAGGAGAATTTAACTGCTCCCTCCTGCAGTTACACACAGCCACAGACAGAGACCATGTGCTGGAGGGGACAATAAAAATCCACACACACACCCACAGGAAGTGGAAGCTTATGGGGTCGACCAGACCGCGGTATGTGCGTTAGCTTCAGACAGATTGTACCTGGATAGCAGTGGTCAAACTACAAAAGCAAAAAATTGCAGTCATGATGCTGGGTGTGTGGAGTGGTTGGTAGGGCTTTGCAAGCTGGTTGGTGCTAATGGTGGTAGCTAAGGTGTTGCTAGGGTTCTCCGAGTTTCTATGGTGCTGTGGTGATATTTTTAGGTCTGATTTTTGTCTGCCTGGCTGACATTGTAAGTCTGATCAATCTAGAAGAAATAGCCTCTTCAACATACCGCATGATGTGAGGCATCAGTCATTCCTGTAGCATAACTGTGAGGATTGTGTAGTAAGTTGCAGATTAATACTAAAGGTCGGGGGTTCACATCACTGAACAGAATATGGCCAATAACAGCAGCGATGCTTGTCTAAGTAAACAGTACAGCGGGTGGTTGACTCTGAACACACATCGAATCAGTGCCGCACGCCTCAACATATCAGTTCAACAGCTACTTGCCCGTAATTTCCCTGGAGAAAACCATTTTGTGATGTCTATATATTCAGCTGACAGCTCTTCTGCTGTACTTTTCCCTTTGGCAAATAAACAAATATGCAGGAATGTTGACACACACACACACTGTTTGTCAATGTATTTGTGGATGTCAATCTCCAGATAATCGAATCTTCATTCCTGGGTGTGATGTGAATATAATGAATATGTAACAATCTGAATTCAGTTTGTCTTGTATCATCCTTCTCATATTTCACATCTTTAAAGATTTTGTAACTTTTCATCAACATAAACAAATTTTAATCCCAGATTCTCAGAGAAATGTGTTTCTTTAATAAATGACTTAATATCAGCTTAAATAAAGCCAGGATGATAAATATTATCATGGTAAATTAATAATATTCTGGATGACAGTAATGTGGATTTTATGTAAATCAAGTCGCAACAGAAAATCTTATTTATGTAAAAAGCTTTTCCAAATTCTGTCCAGTGGATTAGGAAGCATTAGTTTTAATTCCCAGGAAACACATGGACTCCAAACACAAACCTCAAATGCGATGTACATCCCTGTGTCTGCAAAACAAATGCATTTCATCGATGATGTTGAGGGATACTGCGACATGTTTTAGGCTGTGATGGGTTTCACACTCACAGCTCAGTTCGAGCCGAATGAAGTCCTTAATTCCCAGATTTTCCAGGAAGACCCCTGAGGATGAGCTGGTTTTAAACAGGAAGGAGATGTCTGCACTCAGCTCGCCATGAAAGGTAGGGAAGTGCAAGTACGAGTTTTCCTTGTTGAAGTACGCGGCATTCCAAAAGTTATCTGGAATAAACATTCACAGCATGAAGCATTTATATAGTTTATGAACACCCAGAGTTATGTTTTTCTTATTAAAGACATCAGCACACGGCTGTCAAACTGTTACCCATAGCAACAATAGGAGGTTGACACACTGGCTGTCAGTTTGACACTGTAGTAACACTCGGATTACACTGACTGATGTTGAGGGTGTTGGTACTCACTGTCACCAGAGCAGCGCAGTGGTCCGACCCTGTATGCCGCCTCAGAACCGGGCCTACTGATGTCACCCACAGCCAGAGCAAGCACTGGCAGATGTTCCTTATGAGCCAGAACCCCAGAATCATTAGACCTTACAAACAACACATGTGTGAGGGTTCAGCTGTCAACTGTCCTGTTTCTTTCTCTGAAAATGTGATCTTTTCCATCAGTAAACATATCGATATGCCCATACAACTACTGTGACAAGATTTAAAGATTTAGAACAGATTAGAATAACAGATTTAAAATCTTTAGTACTAGGAGTAAAGTAAAACTGAACCTACACTAAATCAAAGTCAAGGAATGTTTTCCACATCATGTTTGTAATGGCCAAATAAAAAATGCATTAAAGCTATTAAAATGTTCACAATGTTGTTAAATGTTACAGTCATCAGTGACATTTTGTTAAATATATATTTTCAGCGCTTCAGTACCTGACGAGTTTATTACTGTATTCCAGCAAAATGAGCATCACTGTGAGTAATGCTGTTATGTATTCAGTTGTGTTGTATGAAGGGCTGCAGTACCATTCAGTGCTGTCTGCGTCACAGTTACAGAAGTGTTCAGGATACACACAGTTCTCCTGCAGGCCGCATGCACACTGCTGACTGCCTGGAACCGCCCCACCCCAGTACATGTGTGCTTCACCTGAGCTGCCCACCCACCAGCTGAAGGGGGCGCCGTCTGAAACGACAACACACATCTCATTACCATGAGAACACCCTGAGTGCTCTAACTGAAAGCTGACCACTGACTGGCTGACTCTTTCACAGCTCATGAGACTACATTACAGAGTTCTCTGTTATGTTTCACTGAATCTCAGATGTTTCTCTCTCAATTCACAAATAACAGAATCAGTTGTTGACATACAGCAAGAATATAAAGCTATAACATGAATATGAATAGCAGAGCTCTGATCAGGAAAAATCTGATGAGAACTTTTTGAGTTCA
This sequence comes from Chromobotia macracanthus, assembly GCA_036877525.1. NCBI lineage: Eukaryota > Metazoa > Chordata > Actinopteri > Cypriniformes > Botiidae > Chromobotia > Chromobotia macracanthus. The sequence goes on along the minus strand of JAZGTH010000072.1, from coordinate 6,124,926 downwards.
TATTAAAATCTCTGACGTTGGCCACTTCTGAGTTTAAGACGTCGCTAATATTTCTAGAGGAGACGTGAGATTACTGAGGTCTCTGAGAAGCAGGAAACTACAAGAAAATCATTCATAACTGTCTAGGAGAAACCAGAGAGATATTAAAGAGATCTCATTTGTGACTTCTCTTGTCTAATTGTCATGAACGGCCTCTCCCATCAGCAGACACTGTACACACATTTGTTAAAGTTAAACTGAAACAAACACAGGGCTTCATTACTCTTCATTTGACATTTCAAACGTCTCTTATTTACACCCAACACTGTGTTCTCATCAGAACCTGCGGCGGTGAGACAGCTAATGGGCGGTAATTACAGCGTGCACGGAGAGAGCCGACGTTCTGTGTTAATTTGAAGGACTATGAGAACCATTATCATCCGACGCAAGCCGTGATAAACGCTGTTCATAACTGCCTGTGACAAAACCCACACAAACAAACAAACAAACACACAAAAACATGATGGAGGTGCTTACGAGGTTAAAATGCAAATGAAGGTGAATTCTGAGGAATTGAATGCAGTACGACAGAAAGAGGCTAAATAAATAAGCCCTCAATAAAAGCCGTTTTATTAGCCCACAACAATCAATTTGTTCTGTTTGCGTTAGATTCACACGAGCAGACGGAGCATAATTTTAATAAATCTGACCTTTCACAGGTTTAGGCTGTTAATCAATACTGCTCATTGTTTACCTGGTGTGTTCAGCAGCCGGGACCTCTTGCAGTGGTAGGAGAGCTCCTGCTCGCAGTGCTGCGCCTGACTGATTATGGCCTGAATCTGCTCTGTGTCTGCAGAATAGTTGAAGTGAGCTACATGCTGACTTGTCCCTGCGGACGATCTCAATCTGGTGAGTTCTGTGTTATTGTGCTGAATCTCCATCCACACTGTATCTGCAGAGAATTCAGATCATAAGGACAAAATCAGACCAAAGACCGTGTTCATGTTTGTTTCTAAAACAGAAAGTTCAACAGGGTCTTCAACAATCAGCCTATAAAATATTTTTATTTTAGAAAGCATACAGGTAAATCACATGAAAATACTTCATTCATGATCCTTCAGGAATGTGTGTGTTATCTGATAAGTGCCTCAGCTGTTGTCCTCTGTGGGGTTTGACATGGACGTGGATTAAACTTCTCATTAGTGAGTGTTTCGAGGGATTTAACGCGCTGTGTGATATTCACCTGACATGTTGCAGTAGATTAGCTGCGGTTTGATTGGGCCACTTCCGTCCACATCCACATAATAAAAACCTGAAGTGTTTCCCTTGTGTTTATATGCCTCACATGATGCCTCGTAAACCGCTGTGAACAGAGACAGCACTTACATTAATACACACAGAGAAAGACTTTCAGAATAAAAAAGATGCTTTCAGAATAATTTGAATACAGTCACATGAACTCTCATTTAACTGTCACAGGATAAAAGCAACAAGAGTGAGAGACAGAATTGTTATTTTTGAGTGTACTGTTCCTTTAAGAAGTGTATGTTACAGGAGATAATGAACTGTGTCTTTTCACATTCAACGCTGTGAATGTAACATTCATTTTAAAAGGAACATCTAACACATTTAAATAAGTGTTGACTTACACTTGGCACAGAAACTGTCTAAATACTGACAGATACTGTGGGCAGCATGACGTACTTTCACACACAGAACATGTTAAAAACCATCTTCACTTCACAGGTGCTTTGACACCTGAAAACACCAGTGAATGAGATTCAACTCCAGATACACATCTGACCAGAAATGCGCTTAAAACAGATTACATGTTTCCCTTTGAAAGGATTTATTTATCTGACACACAAAACAATTAGAATATCAAATAGTGTGAGATCTGTGGTGAGGCTGACAAAGAGCCGTTTTTTAACTTAATATACATGTAGTGTTGCATCTTATCAATCTGCCTGTTATTGGGGAAACTGCAGATTAGTGATCAACTATAAATGTGATTTCTGAGATCTGATCAACAGTTTATTGATGTCACAAGTGATATGATCGATGATGTCACACTTCATGATCTGAAGTCAGTGTCTGATTGGTTACTCAGATGTATTGATTTACACCAGTGTTCCAGAATGATCCCTGTCCATCAACAGACCTGCTGTCTGTTTCTCAGTGTTTCATTAACTGTTTGGAGACATAAATGAGTTTCTTATCTTTGCTGTGTTAAATGTTTCATGGAAATGTAATTGCCGTGAAATGAATTCCCAGAATCTTTGATCTTGACATGGTTGTGTAGATCACATATTTGGTACACATCATGTAATATGTTCTGCAATATCAACTGTGTTATATCAACTGTTGAAACCTTTCCCTCTACCTATGTTTACTTATTGTTTCTTATATATTTGTTATGGAAATGTAGCATGCAAACATTTCGTGCTAAAGTGAATATTCACAACCACAATATTTCCTGGCATCATTTATTCCTAATAAAATGTAATGTCTACTGTACCTCCTGTATTATAAGATCAGGGCAGTGCTGTGCCATAAGTTGTGTATATACTGAGCAGAGAGAAGCATCTGTAATTATTACTATCTGCATGTGTTCTGTGAACTCATGATGTAAACAAACAGGAAGTTACTGTTTGTTAAAGCTCGGGAAGAAAACGAATTACTGAAGCTTTCACTAGAAAGCTGCTTTTTACCAAGAAAAATAATTAAAGTCTATATACAATCTGTTTCATTTCATATGCATGAGTCAGATGAGAATTATATTCATGGACAGATTTAAGATTAGGAGAACTAATGAAGTTCAATAATAACCTGGTCACAGGCCCAGAATAGCAATGAAAATGAGACTGCTGTATTTACTGTCTAAATCTGTACACATATTTTCAGCAGCTTCAGTTTCTGTCTAACTAATGTGGCAGCTAAATAAACCAAATACGTACAAACACTTACAGAAAGTTCAGAAGAATTTTGACACAAACACGAGTCAAAGATGAGTGATGTTAAATACAAAATGTAAAGTATCCTGAGGCTAATCATACATTTATAATATGTTACAGACCCACATATAAAGGCTGAAGGGTCTGTTGTGTCCTGTGAGATCTTGAGTTTATTGCATCTCCGAGATTTCTCAGCTTAGTCACTGAACAGCACTGTATATATGCCTGGAGAGAATTAAACTATTAAAAACTATTATTAACGGAACTGCTTATATTGCTTAATAATTAAAGATCAGAAGACATCATAAAACATATTAACTCATTAACTCAGTAAACGTGTCTCAATTAGGTCCTGAACACGCTGATGTATAAATTAATGAAGCTGAAGACTGCAGATATATTGTGAGGGCTGGACAGCAGAGATCTCCAAACATTCTCCTGACTGACAGAAGCTGCATCTAAAATCTAATCACAGTTTCAGAGTTTTTTCTCGCTCTAAAACAACTCATGTGTGAACAACTTCAAGGCTGCGGTTATTAAACATTTGAGTGACAAGTGCTTAATTTTACTCCAAATCTTTTATATAACGACAAAAACGGCCATTTGACTTCAGCTGAGAACTGCTGTACATCCATCTGAGTGTAAACCTCAACAGTTAATAAGCATTTGACCTCGAGTTCATCTGAATATTGTTTCATTTGACTGTGATGTAAATGAGAGAGACTCAGATTCTAGGCTGGGGCTCTGGTCTATAAAAGCTTTTCTTTACATGACAGGACTCAGCGTGTGTTGTCCTCTGTGTGCATGAATCAATAACAAACACAGAAGTGTGTGATTCTGTAATGTGTAAATACATTCAGATGGTCTTTGTGCACTGTTTAAAAGTCACACAGTAAAACATGGTATTATTTACTGCTTTATACTGCTTTATGTAATCTCTCTAAATAAATATGAAATATGAAGCTGTTATTATTATAAAAACAATACACAGTAAGAAGCAACTGCTGCAGTTCAGACTCCATCCAGATGCCTAAAGAAAAGAGTGTTTATATAAAAATGACCCTTTGGTGTCTTGTGGAAGGCGTGAAGTTTTCTCTGTGTTTGTGTCCTTGACTCTGAGCAGGAAACAAAGACACAGTTAAACTCCGCAGTGCCTGCAGTGAAGTGGGAGTGTGTCTTACAGCTGTGGCAGGTCGCGCCGCTGTAGCCCGTCGCAGAACAGTTGCAATGAAACGTGTTCCAAGATTGAGAACAAAAGCCTCCATGTTCACAGTGACTGGGAGAACACCTGCACAGAACAGAAGACACACAAACCTCCTCACATCACAAACTTCAGCTGAAGGACACAGTCACTGTTCACTCAGTATTCAAACTGCAGCCTTTGTAGAAAGTTACGCGCGAGAGGAAACCTTGCTGTTGGCTTTATCAGCTCGGTGATATTTCCATATTCACTTTTAGCAACAAATTCACAAAATACAGCATGTCAGACACTCCACATGAAAATACACTTGCTTTCTCCAGGAAAAGAATCAAAACAAGACAATATTTGTTGTATAGCACTACTTCTGTGACCCCAAACCAGGTTCCAGTCTTTAGAAATAACAGATCTAATGGATTGAGGCTCTCAGTTCACTGACTGTTGTTTATTGTAGTTTGTTTATAAGTTTTACTCTCAGCAAGAACTCAAGGATTATGACAGAGCACAGAAATATTAGAACATATTTATACTGCCTGTATAATTGTTCAGGATTTCTCTACTTTTACATGATTTTATTTATTTCAAACACACATGTAAAATATTGCCAGTCTTTCATGCCCGTGTGAACCCTGCAAGAAACTTTTGTTAAAAGAAAAACAAGGTAACAAAATGATTCCCAGCCTCCACACAGCTGTCACTTCCTCTTTGTGCTTTTGTCCAGTGAAATCTTTCTAGTCGAGTCACAATGTCCCAGTCAGAGGCGAGCTGATTCTCAGCCTGTCAGACTCTCACAGGACAGATTCCTCACGCTCATATTACTCCTGTTCTCTCTCCAGCACATTTCTTTCACCACATTTCCATTCAGGGTCTAACAGGGTTTGTTCAAACTCTTTTCTTTTCTTGGGCATAAAACCTGCAGATGTGCTTTTCTGTGGCCGGGACACGTACACACAGCGATCCGATTTCATGCTTTAAAATCTGAACAGGATCAAGTGTGCACTTTATTCTACTCAAATGGATGCAAGGACACTTCAAACCAGAGAAAAATGAAACCGCGCTTTTGGCCTCACAGAAGCGGGTGGAATACAGGGAGCTGTGTCTCACTGCTGGCGTGGGTCCCATCAGAGGCATTCAGAACTGATGCAGGGTTCAGAACTGAGACAGACTTCACACAGACCTGCGGCTTGGTCCGGCACGTCTGATCTGCAGTAATCTGCCATCATGAGCTACGATCAAACGGACAGACAAACACACAGGAAGATGCAACAAACTGGTTGTGTTTCACTAACACAATAATCCTGAGTGACAGACAGACATGAATCACAAACAAACACAGCTTTCAGCTCTGTTAAAGACACTGTTGTGCTAAACTACAGGAAATCATTTACAGAAGTTCACAATCACAAGTTCAGAGTAAATCACAATCACAGTTCTTGTGCCAGATACAATAGTCATTTCTCTCGTATATCTTTGACTAGAATTGCTTTAGTATTTTTAGGACTAGATGAGCACATAACTGACATGTTTTAACAGGCTGTTTTACCAGCCAAAGCTCTGCATGTAAATGACCAACTTCAATACCAAGCAGTATTACGTTACTAAGTTAACTGCAGGGAAGCCTGTTGATCTCATGTTAACTTTAACAACTGATGTATGTTTTTAGAACTGAAGAATGGAGTCTCAGCTGCCTGTAGAAACACAAAGACGGTCATCAAACTGCAGAAAAGATGAAAACACAAGCAGCAAATCAAAAAGTTTGATGACAAAGCAGGAAAAGCCAATGCTGCATTCTTCAAACAACCACTCTCCCAACAAAACAAAACAAAGAAAAATCTCGTCTCTTCTGCAGCCCAACGCAATGAAACAGAAATCAATTCAAGCAGAATTTGTATGAGAGCAGAAAGCAAGCATCTGCTACATGGGCAAAATGCAACAGTATTTCTGAGCAGTTTGACAGCATGCTGACGTGTGTGCTCTGCGCTGCCCTTCACCGATACTCAACTCTCCCCAACGTAACCAAAGGTCAGCTCATCACGACCCTGATCACTGCGTGGGACAACCAACGACAGCCTGCAGAGCTAAAGAATTGCCTGAAAGACGTGCAGCAGGTAAGAGGAGAAACAGCACGGATCTCTGTGACTGTGAGGAACCCGACGTGAGCTGATATGAGACAGACTCGCACCTCCAGCCCAGAGGTCAGAGGTCAGCCACAGGAAATTAGGACAGACAGAACACAGGCCAACGGCGCAACCTTTAGTGACCTCATCAGCAGAAACAGGCAGCAGTGAGGCAAGACGCAGGAAATGCAAACATGCTACGTCAAGGTTAACTCTTTTGCTACGCTTCTCCACATCAGGCAAAGTTTCTTAGCACTTCAAAGAAGAAAAAAGGTATTTTAAACAATAAACTGCTCCACAATAAATAATGGAAAAAAAACATTTTTTATAGGGTAAGTAACATAATCTGAACCACAGAAATGAAGAGTAATCTCTGCTCTTATCTGGGCTTCTGGTCTCACAAATGTCACAGTTAAGCTCTGGAGTAACTGTGATAAAAATGTCTGGAGGCAAATACAAGATTTGAGTTTATGACTTAAATTACAATATTTATTAAAAGAAGACAATATTGGTTAAAGAGAAGAAACAAACATTGCAACATTGCAACAGAGACACGGTAAATATTAAAATGACCCCGTTTTTAAACAATGTGTAGTTAAAAATTCTGTCAGAACACAGATGTTGGGGTGATAAAAATAACTTTTGTCCTATGTACTGTATCGCGGTAATCACTGTTAATTAAGAATAATTCATTAAAATGATGTAATTAACCATCTTTGATCTGTAGAGTAGCTGATACAAAAGATCATTTTCAGCCAGTAAAATCACTGCCAGGTGTGAATGAATTAAACATGAGTTAAAACAAAAGAACGCTGTGAAAGTGTTGCAGAGAAATGACAAATGATCCGTCTGTATTGAGCAGAGCACAAGAACACTGCAGCACAGAATGAAACATTTGACACAAACAGCGTGACTCAAGAAGACACAATGTTGCCGCTGAAACAGGAAGTGAAGGTGCACACGGCTCAGAGCGCTTGATAATCACTTTAACTGCACACTCATTTGCTGTTTCTGGGAGGGTTTGGGTTTTTTTGCATTCAGGTAACAGAATAAGAACTCTGCTGTGGTCACAGGTCACAAACAGATCTCCAGTCAGTCTGTGTGACTCTGAGGTCCCATGACCCGTGTCAGCATTCATTAATGCAGGTGTATGAATGCTGTTCCAGCTGTGGTCCAACACACCTGTCTGTGATGTTCCTGTAATCCTGGAGACCTGATGAGGTTTAGATGTTTGATCAGAGCAGGAACTGAACTCTGCAGAACATGCTGAACATATGCTGAAGATATGCTGACACATTTAATGCATTTAGCGCATTCAATACAACAACAGCTTCAATCTGTAATTTATCTATAAATAAAAACCTACTCTACATGTGTCACTCTTCAGAAAGCAGAATACAAGCTGACAATCTGTGAGCATGAGGAGAAATGTGAGCCCACAGGTGGCTGAGACTCAGTAAGTGTTGAGCATGCAGAATGTCTTTATTCTGTCCATTATTCATCTTTAAAATAACTCAGACTCAGCAGTACAGTCAGAGCGCTACATCAGACACAGTTACAGTCCTGCATCAGTCTGTCTTACACACACCAACAAGTCAGTCTTTTAAAGTACAAACAACAGAATACTATTCTTAAAAATCACTATGAGGAACAGAATGCATTATACAGTACAATAACCACTGGACACACTGTGGTCACATGACTATGTCACATGACCTCTTTCTGTTGCTTATGTCCGACAGTTTTGAGTTTCAATCCCACTGAAAATCATCTTATCATTTGGTAGCCAAGAAAGAGATGTTGAAAACCGTGTCTGATTTGACTGTACCGTTGAGTCATCAAACTGGAAAATGGAAGGTCAAGCTGAGTGCCTTGCATTGTGGGATACAGTATTCAGTGTTCTGTTAAATACTGCACAATTTGAATAATTTTCATCAGTGTGTTTTTCACGCAAACAGAAACACGGCATAGTGTGCACAGCATACATATTATATACTGCAGAAATATAAGTGTAGAATGCAGCTCCAATAAAAGCACTTATACTTAATCTGAACAGATCCACACGGCCACATCTGAAGCCAATGAGATCCACTGACATCCAATAACTCTGTGTTATGAGCAACAGTGTTATTAGTGTTCAACCCACAGAGAGATCACACCTTACTAAAACCATAACCTACAGTCTCACTTCTTTCTCACTCCAGCAGACTCGATAACCTTCTGAGCTTTAAAGGGAGACGTCAGAGCTCATTTCACACTCAACTCAAGAGCACTATGAGGGGTGTGAAACTGACATCCTCATGTTCTACTGCTAAATGACATTTCCTGTAATGTCTGTAGATCTCTGACTGCTCTGTGTCATTTCACTGTATTTAAAGCATGCTTCAGGTAGGGGCGGGACTAGCTGTCTGTCTGACCAATGATGGGGGAGAATTTTTTCAACATTTATTTTTCAATGGTGGAAAAAACATGCTTCTCTCACTTATTATACTAAATATGAACAATTATGTAAGTGATGCTGCAAATGCTGTAAAATAACTTATACAAACTAAAATCCAAGCACAGAGCAGGGATATCAGACAACAGCACCAAACAAATGGAATTAGAACAAAGTTTCAGAACTGAAAGGTGCAGAAATCAAATCTACATCTGGATCAGGTGTCACATGAGCTTGAAAACAACAACATTCTCTTTAGATTTCACTCAAGACACAAGCGTGTTTGTTCACCTCATCCCACAACCGTCCACACAGCCTTTATCAGAACTTCTGTCCTGCATTTATCACTAAAGCTGCTGTGTTTCTTTTATCAACAGAAATTGTTCTGTCACAAAAAGAGCAGTTTGAGAAGATTTCTTCAGAAAAATAAACCAATTTCTCCATCAAACCTGATAAGCCAAACACTCTCTGACAACAAGCTATGAGCAACAAACAAGAAAAAACCTGCTGCAGCTGAATACCAGAATATATACACTGTACGCCGTCTCTGTTTTTATATACACTGTACACGTCTCTGTTTTTATATACACTGTACGCCGTCTCTGTTTTTATATACACTGTACGCCGTCTCTGTTTTTATATACACTGTACACGTCTCTGTTTTTATATAAACTGTACACGTCTCTGTTTTTATATAAACTGTACACGTCTCTGTTTTTATATACACTGTACACGTCTCTGTTTTTATATAAACTGTACACGTCTCTGTTTTTATATAAACTGTACACGTCTCTGTTTTTATATAAACTGTACACGTCTCTGTTTTTATATAAACTGTACACGTCTCTGTTTTTATATAAACTGTACACGTCTCTGTTTTTATATAAACTGTACGCCGTCTCTGTTTTTATATAAACTGTACGCCGTCTCTGTTTTTATATACACTGTACACGTCTCTGTTTTTATATACACTGTACATGTCTGTTTTTATATAAACTGTACACCGTCTCTGTTTTTATATACACTGTACACGTCTCTGTTTTTATATACACTGTACGCCGTCTTTGTTTACACTGTATACAGTTTATTTATATACGTAACAATACACTGCGTCCAGCTGCACTATGCAAAACTGCACAAGACTTCACTACAGGAGAATGGTAGTAGACTCCAAACACACTTACAGAAACTGGTAACTAATTATGCATTATGTTGAATTATGTTTTATAAGTTCACATTGAATCGAGGAGAGATGAAGAGTTTACCTGTCCACTATCCCACACGTGTCTATCTGCAGATCACTGAAATTGCCCAACAGCATCTGCTGGACTCTGATGAGATCCACTAGAGTGTTGTCCATGTGGATGAGACGCATGCAGCCCTGGAACACACTGAAGGGGTTCCTGCAGGGGGCGCTGTGCTCTGCACCCGGACATCCTGCAGATAAACACACTGTATTACTGTACTCACTACTGGAGGTTTGTGGGAATTTAAAATTCAATAAACCCATTAAACATATGAGAGAACAACATCACAGTTACAAACGATACTAACACTTATAAACAAAAGCCACATAGCTGTAACCATAGCAACAGGACACTTCCTATTAAGAACATTTTTATAATGTGACGATCGCATACATTTATCACTGTACATCTGCATATCCACAACACTTTTGATTTGATATTTGGCAAACTGCTAATTGTGCCAAAAAATTTCAACACATTCCACTTTAAATTAACAACATAAATTCCTTTAAAATTAAATATATAATTCACACAGTATTGCACAAGAAGAATCTTAAAAATGACCAATAGAAATATATTTTATATATAACACACTACAGTTCATAGACACTCAGAACAAATCCCAAACTAACACCCAGCAGAGATTTGACACTGGATTTCACTCTGTTACTCACACGCTCTCATAACTTTTAAACCATTATATTGGAAGATCTTATTACGTGTGATATGTGCTTTGATTGTTATGTGATACGTGCTCCGACCTGAGCGAAAACATCACAGACACAAGAGACTGCTGCTCACAGCTACACTTTCAGCGGCTGCCCAGAGCGCATGCAGAGAAGCTGGGACACAACACTCTCCAGTTACTAAGCTAAAGGCAATTAAAGCAGAATCCTTCAGGAGCTGGGAGACCAATCCATTCCAAAACAGCTTGAGTAGAAAATGAATCTGTTTTCCTCAGTGGAATGTGTTTTGAGCGACAAGACAGACTGATTAACATTCAGGATTCAGTGTGTAGAGGGAAATTACACCAGGTGTTTCTGTTGTTAGCAGAAAGCAGAGCAAGTTCTACCTCCTAAGAACAGCTGTCCGTCCGGTACGATAGGAAGTGATGTGGAGGTTGTAGAGCTGCTGTCGGTTTTATCCAGAGTGATGGTGAGACGGCCCCGCCGGGCATTCACTTCCACTGTGTGCCACTGACCATCATTTAAATTAGCACCTGTGCAGAAGAACCAGAATTCTGTTTAAAGAAATAACAGCCAGTTCAAGATGTATTAATGAGATTATTTAACAGAGCAGATCATTAACAGCAATAAACAACAGATTTCACCCTTGGACTGATGTATAATTGGATTTAAAAAGCTAAATAACTAAATTACAGTAAATTATTAGCAAGTATTCTCTTTCAAACAATCCTAGAGCAGTGCTGGGGCAACCCTAAATCTCAGCACTTATACTATCTTTACTTTATGAATACTGCACATGTGAATTTTCTGTATGCATGGAAAACCCAGATTTGCCAAAATGTGCAGTACACAACAGAGCACACTGCGTGAGATTCTGTATCCCACAATGCAATGCGCTCAACCTGATCTTCTGCTCCACCAGAAGCGTTTGCTACAGATAAAGCCAGAGCTGAACCTGCTGTGATGTCTGCTGTGACCCGCCCCATCTTATGGGTCTGCAGTCGGATTCTGGTCTCGCTCAGATAAAGCCACAGTGTTCCCGCGTGATTCTGCAGGTCAAAGGTCATCAGCAGGCCCGCTTTGTTCCACGTTCTAAACTGCAGGCTGACCGACATGCTCTCTTCACTGGAGGGCCACGGCAAAACCAGGAAACTTCCAGAATTCCCAAACGTCACGGGCACATCGATGGATTCTGAGCACGTAAAGCTGATGTTACCCTAAGAGAGAGAAGACACAGCAGAAGAAACCAAAGAATACTGAAGTTCAACCAGGAACATTTAACACAAATACACTTGTGTGTCGGGCGTGATGTTTATCCTGCTAAATTATTAATTTGCCTTTCTGGTTATTAGCCCCATTCTACTGTCATGCTATTAGCACAACAAACTAAAGGGTTGGTAATTGGCTTAACCCCCAAATCCCCAAGACAATGGTTTAAAAAAGAACAAAACTTTGTATAACGCTGAAGAACACAGCAGAGTTCACAGCTCTACACAGCACTCATTATCAGCAAATGAAAATTACAGCCAGCCAACAACAATTACAACCAGCCAAATGGCTGCAATCACAGCGGCTTTTATTCGATGATTGTAGTAACACTGAAGATCTGCTTACTGTGACAGCCACTTGCTTTTCTTTTGCCTGATCTATCATGTTCATTTCATTGTAAAAGACATTTTCCAGGCATCCATGGAAGTTTCTCCTGGAGTGAGACTTCTGAAGACCAGCAGCTGTAGTGCCACCAAAACTGATCTTATGAAAGAACATCAAATATATGTCAACATCAGATTTTCCTCGTACACCAGAAACAAACAACATAACCTGAACTCAACAGAATCTGAGGAATAACGTTTATTCCTTACGTTTATGATTATTACAAAAAAAATGATCTTCACTTGTATTGAACTCTGAAAAAAAAACTTGACAAAAACAAAAAATAGTTCAAATTGTTCCACAGTTTGGAAATCAAAAATCATAAACAGTAATGCTACAGGCCAAACAACAGTTCTCAAATAACACAGTTTTAGTATGATAAGTCTTGCCACGTATCATTACTGTAAATTCCACATATCATTTAACTGTTTACACATTTTTACAAAATCAAAATGAGTCAAAATATTCAGTTGTATCTGATAGATTTTGTCTGAACGTTCTTTTTAAATATGGTATGAAGAGTTTGTTGATTTATTGCCTTCTGAGTGCTGAAAAGTAAAAAGTGAATTAAATTAAAGGGAAATCTATAAACTCATTACAGGGTAATTAATCCAGATCTGATCGACAAAGACACTTTCATTCTAGTTCATTTGACTGTAGAATTATTGTGTTTGTATACATGTCTCGTGTGAGACTGTACATGCTTTAAGATATATAAAACAGTACTAGTTGCTTTGCAAGTTGACCAGGACTCACCTGGTTAATCTGATAGTGATCGGGCAGCTGGATCTGCTGTGTGTTTTTGTCCACTGTGAGGTTCACAAGGGTTCGAACCCGCTCCATGGTGAGAGAGTGCCAATGCTGATCATCCAGCAGGCTGCTCAATGACATCTGAGTGTGAGAATCACCTTGGCCTGAAACATTATGATCATCATCATCATCAGAAATCGTCAAATGTTGTTATAAATTTTCAAAAAGAATATCTGCACTACTGCTTGACACGTTGTATACTACTGTAAAAAAGCAACATATAGTATATACTGTGTAGTACTGAGTACACTACTAGAGAGATAAGGAGAGAAACAGAGAAAGAGAGAGAGAGGGAGAGAGACAGAGAAAGAGTGAGAGAGCGAGAGCGAGAGAGAGAGAAAGAGAGAGAGAGAGAGAGAGAGGGAGAGAGACAGAGAGAGAGGGTGTGAAACATGGAAAGAAAGAGAGAGGGAGAGGGAGAGAGAGAGAGAGAGAGAGAGAGAGAGGGAGAGAGAGAGAGAGAGAGACAGAGAGAGAGGGTGTGTGAGAGAGAGACAGAGAGAGAGGGTGAGAGACAGAGAGAGAGAGGTGAGAGAGAGAGAGAGAGAGAGAGAGAGAGAGAGAGATCACTAGATGTTTTCCTGACATGTTGAAAGCAAATACAAACTGGCCAATATCAGAGAATAATTACAGAATGAAAAATATAAACACAACATATAACTGAAGACAGTCAGTCAGTAATCAGAGGAAGATGAAATGATGAGTGAAACTTTGTGAGTAAATGATAAACACTGATGTATATACACATGAGCTCTGTGAGGCTGATATGAGACATACAAACAGCACAGTCCATATTTATGAATTATGAATGAAACTGACATCTGAGAGGTTGAGCTGGTGACCCTTCAGAATATAAACAGTGTCTGCTTCATTTACACAGACACCGACCTATCTCTCGTTTCCCATTTCTGCCGTATGCTGTGATGTTATATAAAATTTAGTGGTCAGCTGTTTAATATTTCATTCCTCGATGACTTTGGAAAGTATGTGAGAAACTGAAATAAAACCAGCCCCAAGCTTCAGTCCTGACCTCATGTTGAGAAAAGAATTACTCATATGAATCTTTGTAAGACAAACATATAAGACATGATAACAAAATACATTTAAACCAGCAAGTCTTCAAAATGAAACACTGGAATTCATTATAATATTATGATTCGTAAATATATAAAACAATAAACATGACATGCTAAATGGAAATAATACAAATCAGATCAGCATATAATCATAAGCCACATTTTTAAGACTAAAGTAACATTAAAACTGAAATTGAATTGTCAAGTTAATCATCTCAAACTGTCAGTTTCATGTTCACAAAGTTTTGTTTCTTTATATGACAAACACTGAAGAGTTACATTTACATTCATTCATTGTCAGATGCTTTTATCCAGTGACTTACAAAAGATGAGATTAAACATTTTAGAACCAACAAACCGAGTCTACAAAGCCACATTTAAAAGTGGAAATCATATTCTGCTGCTAGAGACAAGATGAACAGAAGAAGGTTTTTTTTTATATATGTAGGAAATATCAGAGCATTAGGGATTTGTCAGGTGTGTGTGAAACAGGTGTGTTTTGAGTTGTTTTTTCAAGGTTGTGATGGTCTCAGAGGATCAGGTGGAGGCTGCGAGTTCATTCCACCACAAAGGAACAGAATATGTGAATGTTTTAGAGAGTGATCTGGTACTTTGTTGTGGGGGAACAATCAGACGTCGCTTATTAACTGGCTGTAGCTGGCAGGAGGGGACATGTCTTGAGGAGTGAGTTGAGGTAGGAGGGAGAGGTTCCGGTTACTGTTCTAAAGGCAAGCATAAGAGATTTAAATCTGATGCGGGCGGCTACAGGTAGCCAGTGGAGTGAGGTCAGGACGAGTGTGACGTGGGCTCTTTTGTTTGATTGAAGACCAGACGTGCTGCAGCATTCTGGATCATTTGCAGGGGTTTGGCTGCATTGGCTGGAAGGCCAGCCAGAAGGGCATTGCAGAAGTCCAGCCTTGATATTTCGAGTGCTTGGACTAGTTAAACACCAGTGGTCATTTGTTTTACAGTATATACAGTGTGAGTGTTTGCTTTTCAAATGTCAATTGAATTTCAGCTATTTCATGCTCTGGCCAGCCAATAAATCAAATAAAACACACAAACCATCCTTATCCTAACTGTACATAAACTCAAATTTAATGTAATCAGAATCACTTTTTTTTTATTGTGGATAAGACATTTCCTCCCTTCTCAAACTCTATTTATTTTACTGTATATAAATGTATGGTTATATGCTGCGTTATTTACTTGTTCTGAATGGACCTGCAGCTCATAACAGAGTCAAAAAGCAGCCGGTGAGAGTGACAGACAGGAAACACTGACTTCAGAAACATGTTTTTAGCTCCTGCTGTTTATTCAACACAAAACACTCTCAGCCAAACCAAAGCTAATGAAAGCACACGTAAGTGTGTCACAAGCTGCAGTCTGAGCATGAAGAAACTCAGAGAGTAAAACTAACTCACACTGCAGTTCTTTTACAGGTCACTTATCTGTCTGTCTGCTTTATAGAGGTGATAAATAAGTCTTTAAAATACAGTGTAGCAGTTTCACACGTGTATGTGAAAGATTTCTTCAGTACAGCAGCAGTAGCGTCACACTCACACTGAGATGTTGACTGAACTCAAGATTTCATTTTTAAACTGTAATTTCAATCTTTGTAAGTACGGTCATAATTTCAGGGACTCCTGTAGACTGTATTTAACACTGTAAACGCTGTACTGTATGAGAAACTCTTGCTGATGTCTGTATTTATGGTTGTCGAGCGTTCACGGTGTGCCTGAATTATTAAAACATCAGAATCAATATGTTCACAACACCAATATATATTTAAATCCACAAGCAGAGAAAACGTTTGGGGCAAAAAACGTGTCAGTGAAGCACAATATAAACAGACAGTTTGATGAATGTAAAGTACAGGCAAAATAAAATAGTTTGGGATATGAGGCATAAATCTTGGCGCTGCTGTTTATTTGTTTATTTCCTGCAGATTGTGAGCGCGTGTCAGCGTCTCACATCTGTCTCTGTTTTGTGCTGGAACATTAAAACAACAGCATTACATAGAAAAGCTGTTTGTCACATCGAACTCATTCTGAATCTTGGACTTGTGACATATTTTGTCTTTTGTGCTTCTACACTTGAACGGTTTATTTATTTATTCAGAATTTGTGAGTGACATGAAAAGAACATGAAACAATACAGCCAGAACAATCCTTCAGCCACACCGCCATGATGAAGAGAGACAGCAAAGTGCATCTGGTTAGTGCTCGTTTAGCTAGTGAACTAGTCATGAAGCCCCTTACTGAGGCTCCAGAGGTTGTCCTACAGTAAGTTCTCATCTCAACTGAGTAACATTTCAGTCCAGTTATACAGTATTTAGGGTTATATGAGGATACAGTAGGTCAATCCTGACTCATCTGCATGAGTACGATGCTGCATCCACCACTGAAGAACCACATTCATGTCCAACAAACAAGAACAAAAAACAAGAGAAAAAGGAAGCGAGACAAAAGTGAAGAAATTTAATTACCGATTTTACTGCAGGAAGCAAAAAAACAGTAACAGAGAAAATCAGAGGAGATAAAATATACAAAACACTGAGTTTCATATTCACCCACCAGCACAACACATCTGCAGTAACGAGATGACTAGTCTAAGTGTACTGGAGAAGCTGGTTGACCACGCTGCTTGCTAGTTACAGTAGTTAGCGTAATTTAACCAGTCAAAATTGGGTTACAGTCTTGCTAGCATCCAAAGCAAAACATATGCTGGACATTTTCATGCTGCATGCTGTAGCTTTCACCTGCACAGATATGATTAGAGAACTGCAAACACTCGCTGTGCATGCTGAAATATTCCCCTGATGCTGTCAACTCAGAGAAATCAAACACATTTCATTGCCAAATCACAAACAGGAGCACATGTGTGTGTACAATAAAATACAGACACAAGGCAGACCTCAAGTCTGTGATCGAAACAACTGCCATTATTTTCTATACAAGACAAGTAATGTGCAATTGTGTGTCGATTACATCACACGGTTGTAATTCACAGCACAGAGACCTTTCAGTTCTTTCCGTTAGTCAGGACATCTGTGTCAGTCGCTAAATTTCCTCTCACAGCACGTCCAGAACACATCAGCCAATCAGCTGATGTGATGTGTCAGCACAGGGAAGAGTTCCATTAAGAAATCAGCCAATCGGTGACGGGTCCAAATGAGCGTTTGTCCTCTAAACTGATTAGACTTGTTCAGTAAGTGTGTCACATTTGTACACAGTTGTATCAGTGCCAGTGTTTGGAAAAAGGCAGGAAGTCACTCTCTGCTCTGTGACGCTTGCAGACGCTGCGCTCACAGATGGCATTCTGGGAAACGTTGCCATACGGCCTCATGACAGCCTGCGTCTCTGACTGACACCTGCAGGTGTCTCTTTCAACACTCAAACTCTTTCTGAATCCTGAACTTAGTGCCATCATCTGCCGCATTATTAACACACATCATCTGATCTTAATGTGACAGATTTATACTGACGGAAAACTAACAAATAATATCATGACACTTTTCTTTTGATATTGGGGTGAACCTGAATGTGCTCTTGGCAGGTTTCTTGGGATTCACCGCATTAAATGAATACGATGGTCATTCAGCACTCAATGTAGCATGTTATTACCAGCTGGCAGAACTTCTGTAGCATGTAAATGTAGTTTGTGGTCTAAACTCTACAGCTGGACTCAGACATTTATCTCAACATAATCACCGTTTCCAAACACCTGAGACAGAACACAGTGACAGTACCTGTTCTAAGCTGAAGTGACAGCTTCCCTTTGAGTAACTCCACAGTGAGTAAGTGTCCGCTGTGATCTTCCATCTGAATCAACAGTCCAGAGTTCTGCAGGGTTCTGAAGTTTATGATCAGAAGATCTCTGTCTGAGGGACCTGCGCTGACGTCCGGTCTGTAGAGGAAGTGACTGCTGCCGTCAAACCCAGCCACATCAGACCCTGAAACACATAACAGACACGACTCCAGCTCAAAGAGAGAAGTCTCATAAACTGACCAATCATAAGCCAAATGTTTTCAGTAATATTTAGTTTATACTGTGAGAGTATTTTATCAGGTTAATGTTCAAAGTAACTAGAAGTCATTCATTGGAAGGGCTCTGGGCAGCCCTAAAGACAGTGATCATAACAGACCAGAATATCACATTTAAACAACTACCTATTAAGCAACTACCTTGGCCACCCTAGCAACCACCTGGCAATACCCACCAGCCCTCCAACACGCTAGGACTGTGGTGATCACTTTAGCATGGACAAACACACCTCAAAGTTTCTTCAGATTTGATTCTTCTGATCAGTACAATTTTTTACAATAACATTAGGTTCTTCTTTTGGCACAGATATTCACACTAAAAATTCCCCACACGCGTTATGTGTCTTGAAATGAGTGCACTGGCTGAACTGGAATGCCAGACAAAAGGCTCTGAATACATGCATTTGTGCAATATAAAATGCATTTGTGCAGGTATTTTGGTATAATGTATTCAAATACAGCAGAGCAGCTTCACGCCTGTGAGTGGAGAACAGAGAATTTAAATCTGTCAGGTCAACACCATGATGCAACAGTCTGACACCGGCCAGCACCTGCATCACCTGTGCCATAAATAAAACATCTGTAACCTGATGAAGCCAGAAGACTTTTCATAATGTTCTCCCACATTTCTACAGATGAAAACAATCCAAACATCATTCCAGTTCTCTTGAGGGAAACAAGCCCAGTGTGTGTATGTTTACGGGTTAAAATACCCACAATCCTTTGCTGACAGCTCACAATTCCAGACAGAGTAAAAATGCAGCAGTTCTGCCTGGTGTGATTTCAGCCACAATACATCTCATTCAAACAGAGCCACAGGACAAAGCCTGACCAATCAGAGATCAGCGCGTGGGCTGGGGTTTGATTGAAAGGGGGCAGCCCGCCATGGTCTGTGCTCAGGCGATAAGATATGAAACCAGACGTGATGGCTACAAGCGTAGTTTGATGATTTTTTTGTGGATCGAAATTGTCATATTGTGGAACATCACAATGAGCATAATTTATTTTTATTTCATTAAGGTTTTCATTATTTGCCAAACAACAGGAGACCGAGCTGTCAGACTGCTCATACAAACACAGCAATGAGAGCGTAAATGAGCAACAACACAGAGACAACTTGAAGAACATCAGCCACAGAGTTTACAGCGTTTTCACATAACAGCAATAATTTGTGTAGTGTGTGACATTTCATAACAAATAAATATTCAATAAGCACATTTAAATGTCTGCATCATACTGTACTTACTGTATTGGCATCCGTAAGCTTCCAGCCGGAGCCCAACTCTTCCGTTCGGATTCCAGTCCAGTGGTAATATTCTGAGATACTGAGTGATTACTGCATGCTGGAGTTTGTACATCACCACACTGTCTGCATTGGAGTTTCCAGAGAAAGCCTTGAATGAACACAAACAACAGCATCATGCTCATTTGGTCTCTGCTTACATTATAAAGATGCAGATTATTAATCTGGAACTCAGTGCGTCAGTTGTGCTTTCATACAGTATGACAAGAGATTCCACTTCATATGAATCGAGACCGTGTGGAGACCTCAGTGATCAGTACAGCTTTGGGTCACTGAGCAGACGACATATTCACAGCTCACACGATCACCTGTTACCTAACTGTGTTAAATGAAATCAATACTGTCACTGTTCATGCAGCAAAAAACACGCTAGCACTCGGCTAACAGTTAAGGTCAGACTTGCTGTTTCACCAGCAAGCGAAGGAAATGAGAAGAGTTATTGTGGATGATTTTTCAGAGAGGAGCTTTCATTTTGTTCTACTATCTGTCAGAAATGTGTGCAATTTTGCCTTCTTTAGCTGAAAGTAATTCCGGGGCTGAGCAGAGTCTCGATTCTTTGAAGGGATCAGCCGCCTGCCGGAGTGCCGCGTTAAGCCCCATAAATTGCTCTGTTTCCTGCTGAGGTGGTGCATCGCATTTGTGCTAAAGTGCCCTGTGAAATACGCCAAGAGTCAAGGTGCAAATACTGCAGCGCTGCTCGTGACAAGCTCAGGAGAAAAAACAAAGATGCTTAAGTCTTAAGCTCCAAACGGCTGCAATAAAAGTTGAAATCGTGACTCGCTTCTCTCTGCTTCACTGCTGCTATTGTCTGTTTCTGATGCACTAAAAACTCACAAACAAAACTACAAACGCCGAATGAAAACATAATCTAGATCACAATAAATACAGCTGCATGAGCAGCGAGGTGGTTTTGACAAACTACATCAACCCTAAAAGAAGAGGAACTCAATTAACATCTAATTCCAAGTGTCAGAAATAAACCGAGAGAGTCACAGAGTTTTTAAAGCCGCAGGCAACCAACAAACTCTATTATGAAAACATGCTCACACACTTCACACCCTTCTGTATGTCAGACTCATTTGAGTAACGTGAGGTTAACTGTATCCTAAAGCCACTTTAATTCTGCGCTGAACTCTGAGGCGCTCACAGGAGAGAAACTCTAAACCCTTCTGAGCGAGATGCATCTACACAGGAAGTGAATTGTGAGGATTCTGAATTATTCTGAGACTTCTTACACATAAAACTGCTGTTCTGTCTTCAGGTCTTCCTGAAGTTCTTACAAACAACTCATAATCCTAACAGGCGGTGTGTTCAAGTGATTTTAGTCACAATAAAATGAGCACACTGTCACAATTCACATTTATTATCTTTTGCTTTTTTTAGTGCTATTGCAACCAAGAGCAAAAGATGAACATCAGGTGTGAAATTGATCATTCTCACACTGCCACAGAGGATGATGGGACATGTAGTTTAGTTGCTGAAGCCATCGCCTCATAAACCTGCTAAATGCCCAGTGTATTCTGCTGTGCTTTATAGCCACTGTTCACTAACAGCCCATAAATGTGTACAGCTGGAATTATTTCATCTTCATTCAGAATTACAGCTTACTTATGAACAAAACCAATTTGCCTCTGCCATGATTCTGTACTGAATCTGTACATACAGTGAGAGAGTTTCCGGCTGGTGATCAGCACACACTCACCCCAACGCTGTCCTCCTGTCTGTATGGTCTCCAGTTGTGGCCCGTGTCACTGAACATGAGGAGGTACCGCGTGACCCAATCAGAACTCCCATACCGACCCTGTGTGGCGATAGCCGTGATCTCCGTCCGCTGTTTCAGGTTGATCTCCAGCCACTGATACTTATTAGAATCCAGCGGGGACCATCCACCCGCCCCTGCAGGACACCAGAAACATGAGCTATAATCCATCTAGTGTATTATAATGTGTGCTAAATGGACTGAGTCACATGATGTTTATAAATGATTGAGGAATGACTGTTGAGGAATTTAATGAGAAAAAGCTCTGTTCCAAAATCTAGGATGTTTACTATCTATTTAGACAGCTGCCTTTTAAGGTCACATCCTAATACACAATAAACCTTCTCAGAGACAGAACTGAAGCGAGACACCAGAATGAATACCTGTATATGCGCCAGCAGAAGGTTTCTTATGAGATAGCATGATTATACTGTCTACGCTCTGCAATATTCAGATGCAGCACGGTTTAAAATGTTGTCTAGGTAAACAGCTCACTATATTTAAGAATTTAGCTCCTATTTGTTCCTCATTTTCTTTGATGCTGGTGTGAAATTGTGCTTACTTATCTGAATGTTAATGAAGTGAAAAACTGTTTCACCGTAAAAATCTTGTTAAGCATTTATTTCCCGTTCAACAACTACTTCATTAAAGGTACTATTGATTTTTCTATATGTGAAGTTCTCTTTGTATCTCAGAACATCACAACCAGACATTCAGATTTTAAAGGAGTTCACAAAAAAATGCAAATTCTGTTCATCATTTATATACCAAATACATAATGACAGTGTCCCAAAGGCTCTTTTCTACACAGTTTAAGTGACAAACAGACACCACAAAATTCATCCAGGGGGAAACAGTCATACAGGTTTGAAACAACATGAGGGTTAGTAAATGATGACATATTTAGGTGATCTGTTCCTTTAAGCTTTATGCTGTAATGGTTTCACTCTGAACATCATTGAAATTCTGTAAACCCATAAATACTGACACAAAAACCAGAAAAATCTCCCTCAGATCCCTCTTAAGCACCTGGAAGTGTGAGGCCGCCTGCTGAGCAGCGTGGTGACTGTACGCCTCATATCCTCAACACGACAGCAGGTCCAACTGCACACGGCAGCCTCTACCTCAGCAGCATGAGGTAAATCAGATAAGAGTGAACCTCTCCATCATAAATCAGGAGAAAAAGACCTAACGATGAGAGCTGAGGTGTGCAGGCCTGTGAAAGGCAGGCCGGAGCGACACCTGCCCGAGACACAAGCCGTGTGTTGGCAGAGGAGGACGTGAGAACACTGAACGCAGCCAAACAAGCGATACAGTGAATTAGGAGCCAGATGGACACAGATTTCAGACAGGTGGAGACGAGCAGAGCCGACCTGAGCTGCCCAACGTCTCTCTCTCTCTCATCAGAGCAGCTAAACTGAAGATATTCTAGACTGTGATGTTGCTCATGAGGAAAAACATTTTGATAGCAGAGATTCATTTTAAACTAAACAGATTTCTGGTCTCTGATTACAGTGTGACCCAGTGGATCATGGGTGGTGTTGTTTTCCAAACCCATCCTAATTTTTTCAAACACAACAAGACAAACCGCATACTCAGCCCACTATTTATGTAACAGCTAGTTACGTTTAGGTAGAATAACAAGCCTTTTCTAATATTTAGGGCAGCACCAAAAAGTTAAAAATAAATGTGTGTGTTGAGAAACATTCATGTGTGCACGGATGAGGGAAGAACAGGCTGACCTCTGTTCATTATCAGAGTAAAATGAAGGGCTGGATGGCCAGACACACAAACCTCCAAGAATCGAATGTGTTTAGTATTTAAATCAACGTCAGCTTCCAGACAGCAGAATTAACATCATGAAAACTGACAGCAGTGTGCACAGTTTGTTACTGAGTTATTCCTTAAAAAACCTTCATGACACAAATGCCATTTTTAAATAAATTATTCCCTTAAATAATGACCCCACCCTCAAATCTAACCCCCTCAAATTATAACATTTTTAATGAAAAATGTTTAGTATGTTTTTTAGCCATTTGTCCTCATAATAGTGACCTAAAACCTGAATACATGATATATCCTCATAATGTAGGTCAAACCACACACACACACACACACACACATCCTGTCAGTAGAACATCACTTTTGGGTTTCTGCTGTCTGGAACATTTTGATGTATTCTTCTCTTCAGGTTCCATTAAAACAGATCAAGCCCATCTGATGATCTTCTATAAGGTCTTTATTAAAGTATAATGATCTCATTGAGAAAAAGCTTCATCTCTATTCAGCTGTCACACTGAATACTGCAGAGGTCCAGCGTTTCCTGAACTGTTTCAGAGCAGAGAGGACACACTCACTCCTCTAAATGAACACAGTGACTGAGGTCAATCAAAGGTCACGATGAGGTCATGCTCTGATACTCATTCAAACCTGCAGTTCATCATATCACAGAAACCAGCAGAAACATTTCCTCTCAAAATCCTCAACATAACTCACCACTGCCCTACATCTCACCATCATGATCTTAATGTAAAGTTTCCTGAAGATTTTATTACAGAATCTGAAGAAAACAAAACCAGAATCTGCTTAAAAAACATGAATGTGTGAATCTGACAAACCTGTCAAGAAGATCAGTTATGGGACATGAAATGGAAAAATAAGAAACATCAAATCGCCCACCAAGATTTCAGAAAGCCGAAAATGTAGTTCAGCAAAGTAAACATGTTCAAAAGAGTCGATGGGCATCTAATGAAGAGGCCACAAACTCATCAGATATTTATCACATTTCCACCAGCTAGTGTCAAGAGACAATCTAGTTTTGGAGACGTGTTTGATACAGGTAGACGTGTGTTATAGCGCAGCGCACACGTTACTGTTTGCAGACGTATCAACTCTGATTAAGCTAATGGAAAACAAATAGATGGTAACAGCCTCCAGCTGGCAGATTTCACCTCGACTGCAGTGAAAAAGAGAATGCAACAAGAGGATATGGAGTTGAAAAACGTCTTTGTGCTTAATTGCATCTACTAAGTTCATTTGAAAGTGTTTCAATTAGAATTTCATATGGATCTAATTTGCTCTTTTTCAGGTTGATTGCAAACCTAAATGCCAAACTGTTTAAGTGCTTCTCACGACACGTCTGCCCAACGCTGAGAAACACACACGCTGAAGAGTAAACATGTGAACGACTAAATTTAAGTTATTATCGTTCGGACACAATGAAGCGTGAATAGCAGTTTTCACGCAGTATCAGATGAAATGCACACACATCTGTGCCTGTGACATTAATGGTAAATGAACAAACTGCTTTCAGAATTCTATAGCTTTTTGCTTTAATATAATGTCATCGTAAGTATGGCTTCTATATCCTGGAGAAAAATATATAATTGAAACAACTATCTTCTGTTAGCCATCATCCAGAGAAGCAAAATCAAAAGTACATTCTAATCAAACTCTGTGAGGAACAATCACACCTGCTGACCGACTAACAGCCGATGAGGTAACCGATAGACAGCAGCAGTAATGACAGAAACACAATGAATCATTTCTGAGAATCAGCCTTCAGGGAATCAACACCAGCGGCCGTATAAACGCAGCTTTTCTTATTTATCCGCTGATTCCAGGAGCTTTGCTCTGATGTCTCTGCAGACATCTGCACTGAAACACTGCCTGTAATCGGACCAAAACATTTGAACAGCACAAACTCCACAGAACACACGTCACAGATTCATTATTCTTCTAATGAAGTTCTTTGAACTACAGTTGAGTCGTTAGACTCTCTAACATGTTGGGTTGTATGTCTGAGATGTTTTCAACACTTTCTTCATCTCTCTGAGATGTTCATGTGGCAATAAGACCAGGTACCCTGTGGATCAGAGTCTGACTGCAGCTGTATTGAATTATTTAGCCAAGAGAAAACTGCCTCATTCCAAACAGACTCTAAATATTCAGCAATGAGAAGATCAGCCAGCTGCTGTCTGCAGACACCTCATCGACTTCATTGTCTGGACATTCACAGATGTTTGTCTGTTTCTGTAAGTACTTTAAGCTAAATTAAATGTCAAGATATTTGTGGCTCTATCAGAACAGAGTGAGATTTCAAAAAAATCAATACAAATCTTAAAGCAGCCGTATACAGGAGCCAGACTGAAGGTCAAACTATTGTCTTAGAGCTTCTTGGTGACACCTTATAGTTGTAAGAATATGGAAAATAATGAATAGTTATTCATACAAAGAAAATGTATAAATATATATAAATATATAAATAAATATATATATATATATATAGTATGATTATAGATAAATATATAAATACCTACATAAAAGTTTCTTCCCTATAAACAATGCAAAAACAGATGTTTGGTTCTCCAACTCAACCCCATACAATAATCTAAATGGCCACAACAGTCCTATAAACCTCAGAGTTTGTGCTTTAACATGGAAAATAAAATCAGCAAAGAAAAATACCCCTACAAGACCTGGAACCAAAAAAGATCTCCTCCACCTCATCCACAGTCTAGCAGCTTTTATTGGGTTTTCTTTTGAAAGGAGAGTTTGTTTGTGTTTAATGCAGGTCTCCAGTGGGCAGGTGTGAGCAGGAGGTGATCCATCCTCTGTTTTCACCACAGAAACATCAGACCAGCTGCAGTACTTTTGAAGTGTGCAGTTCTCGTCCTGAGACCAAGCCTCCTACACTGCCTGCGCTTGTTTGTTTGCGTGTGCCCTGAATAAATGCAAACACCTTTGAAGGCTATTTTCCATGAGGAACAACAATTAGATGTCCTCCTGCTTTACTCATTAATGCTGTCAGCTGCTCTCCAACACATCATCCACTTAAACACTACAACACAACAGCATGTAAAATGACATTCTTACACAAGTCTGTCTGCTGTGAGAGTGTGAGAGTGCAGCAATCGACAAATGAACGTTTTGTCTCTAATGAGCAGAGCGGAGGTGACCTGTCAGTCTGGAGAGAGATACCTTCACACACATCAGAAGAATACCATCAAAACATCACTGAAGCTTCTAAGCTACCACAGCTTACACAATGAGCTTACACACAGAATGCGGTAGAATAGTGGCCAGGAGTTTAACACAGGTAGACACCAACCATCAGTTAATTGTTCAATACTGCAGTTCATGATGATTAAGGTGTGTGATTTTATCTACCGTCTCTTCGGTTGAGTTTGGCGTAGCCGGGCCCGTGACTGCTCGACAACTCAGTGGAACTTCTGAAGGCCAACGGAGGCAGACTGGACACCAGTGGAGAATCACAGCTCTCTGTCAAAACACACATGAACAGATTTTAGTATAATAACAGCAGATATGAACATGCGGCATGTAAACAGCAGAATCCAGTCATATTCGATGTTTAAAAACTTTATGCTTAAAATCTTAAAAAGTGGCTTTTTGACAAACAATATACAATGAACCACATAGATGAATGTGCACCACTGACTCACAGAAAAACCTGGAAATAAAGTAAACGGGTCAGTTTTGATTTGATATTGACAGCCAGACTGTTGGGAAATATGAAGACAGTCGCTGTGATGTCACATTCATTGTGATTGGCCAGCAGTTTCTGTCATCAGTGCTCTGATACTAAAGGCTGTTTAAAGAGCTCTCACCTACAGAAATAAAACAAGCTGACCCACTTTCCTCTGTACGAAACACGCTCTCAGACTCTGGTCAGGTAATGTGGCTTCTATAGAGAAATATTAGATTTACATCTGTGAGAGGGTTTAAAAGGCCTTCCTTCTTTATATATTTATTTATGGAAATAAGCAATGCACTGTGTGAAATATTCTGTGATTTTTTTTTTTAATCAAACCATAAGAAACTATAATCAATACTGTTTGCTAATATTCATAGTCATTTGAACAAACCCCTAGCATGAGATACGCCTCCATCCTGTAGCCTGTTGAGAGGACCCTATCTAGTGGCCACAGTATCACAGGAACTGAGGGGTGGCTCATTGCACTCAGTGCGCTTTAGCGACTGCATAGCAACACCTTGACATCCAACAGTGAATTGCTTTCCTTGGCCAAACACCCCCCACACTTTCTTTTGGAAAAAGTAAAAAGGCTTTCTGTAGGCATGTGTGTGTGCGTGTCGAGCAGCCCTCATTTCTTTCTTTATTTATTTATA
Source organism: Chromobotia macracanthus (assembly GCA_036877525.1). Classification (NCBI taxonomy): domain Eukaryota; kingdom Metazoa; phylum Chordata; class Actinopteri; order Cypriniformes; family Botiidae; genus Chromobotia; species Chromobotia macracanthus. The sequence continues at coordinate 6,097,514 of JAZGTH010000072.1, read as the reverse complement.
GAGAAACAAATGCGTCGTGTGAAGTTTTCTGTATATTACTTCTCTAGCTTTTTATTACAAGCCCCATGAAACTGCTCCTGTCTACATTCCCAGCAGAATACAACAACACTGCTATTACTTTTATGGCAGTAGTTCTTCACTGTGAGCTGGACTGAATATATATCAAAACATAATTACAGCTGTCTCTGTCAGACTCTGTTAGTATAATCAGCTGTAGATTCTTTATATCATTTATGAGTTGTATGTTTATGAAATACAAAAACCGTCAACAGCACGTCAACATGTCCAAGCAACCACTGCAGTCACCTAAAACTGGATCTCTACAATCATCTTCCCTCCAAAGCATCATTTTAAATTCTCAGCCATATTGTAGAAAACAGCGTCTAATTTCCATTTCTGAGAAGGCATGCAGTTCCGCACACAGCACGCGCTCTGGGCCGCGAAAACTGTGGTGGCAATGGGCTTTTTGTCGTGTCTCTTCTAAAACAGCTCCTCTGGGCCAAGAATAGTGATTCTTTTTTGAATCTCTTTGATGATGAAAAGACCTAATCTGATTCAATTTTTTTCCATTTCTCCACATCTTCTTTTCTACTCTTGCTTCAAAACTGAAGCTGTAGCTCGCAGTGAGAATAAAGATGTATTTATCCAGTGAGTGGAGGTTTGCCAACCGCAGTGTATCACTGATCAATGTAATCGGTCCATTCTGAGGCATCCTGCGGCTGCAGCCGGCTGCTGATTGTGCAGTAGATGCAGGCGCAGCGTGCATGCTTTGGGTTCAGTCAGCTAGTAATGAGCGACTAACTCACTTCCCACAAACCTGCAGGTGAATTCTCATTCTATGCAGTAAACTAAAGTTTATCATTAGGAGCTGAGAATCAGATTAAGTCTCCATCACAAACAGCTGCAGTTCTCTCACAAAACATCACAAACTACATCCCTTCAGTATCTGAATGTTTCTTCTACACATCCATGACATTAAACTCCACATGAAACACTCACCAGCCAATGAGTTTCATTTCCATTTGAAACACTGAGACCAAATGCTTATACATGAGAATTAAGAAGCAGATAGTCAGTATTAACCTTTAAATAGCATTAAAATGAAGACTTGTTAGTTTCTTGCTTCTCCTGTTTCTCATGAGAGAAAAATCATCATAATCTTACTTGTATCTTCTCTAGGCTTTCAAACAATGCTCAGAAACCAAGACAACAAGTTCTCCAAACTCAAACATTTCTCATCATAATCTATAATCAAATGATGTGAGCAGCCCATATATATACTGCAGTTTTATGCTCCTTTAACAACTGTCAACAATTTGCATCTAAACTTGTTACCAAATTCTACTGAGACTTAACAGAATCTGATGTCTCCTGAGATGTAAATCAGAAATGTATACAAAGAGAGACCACTCTGAGAGAGATTTCTGAACCCATCAGCTTTTCTGTGAGAAAAGAGTTGATTAAGAGGAATCTGCTCACAGGTAAGGCGTGTATGAGTGATGAAACCAACGTCGTCCTGACAGACATGAATCAAACTTCTTCATCTTCAGCTCTTCTCATACAGTTTACCTCCTGATTCACAAACACGACAGCAGAAAAATACAGCTAATGATGCTAATTCATCAAACACACACTCGCACTGTGATAACACCTCTTCACAACTTTTAATATGATTTTTTTCATGAGACGCATCTGAACATTGAGGATGGGCTAATGCAGTGAGAAATGAAGGATCTGCTCAATCTCTGAACAGCTGTGAAGGTCCATTAAACCGTTCACTGTGACACAGTCAAAACCATCTGAACTTCAGCACAAGAGATTATATTAATGAAAACAGCACAGAAACAGACTGTTAAAAATGTCAGCCAGGGGTGTGTGAACGTGATGTGTCAAAGAAACAGTTGGTGTGGGTGTTTGTGAGGATGAGTGTGTTTGCATTGCACCCCTTTTCCCAGATCTTGCTTCGATGGTTGTGGAAGGTGAGGCTGGTCATTTTTACAATGTTTGTTTGTTTACATTGCAGTGTAATATGTAATATGCATCTAATCTAGGAAACTTACCGATAATAACATATAAGTAAATTCAGCCATTCTGTTCATGGTATTTCATGGTGCATGTAAAAACTCCACAGTATTACTACAGTACCGTGTCAAAATGTCATATCAAGTACTAGCTTCATGAGATATAATGTATTAAGCAGATTTCCACATAAGCAGGAAGAGACAGACAGTAAGACCTGCAGAGAAGTGTTAAACACAAAGAACAGACTGACATTAGCTGCGCATCATAGCGGCTGTCTCAGGCCTCTGTTAATGCACTGATACACTCAAACCTGCGACTGTGCGTCTTTAGAGCAACAAACTGCTTTAGTTCTGGACAACTAAATTTTGATATTGGCCACATTTAATCTGCTATGATTATTTTTGTTTCTCTATGTTCCACAGAAGCTACTAAACAAACTCTCCGAGCAGCTCACAAAGACACAACACACTCTTTCATTTGCTCCTTTATCTCCAGTAAACACACCCGAAGACTCGGATAGTGTGTCAAATGATTCTGTTCAACAATACAAAACAATTAAGACAAAATGTCAAGACCACAGACTCTTGTCTGAATGATGGGCAAAACTCATTGCATTTAAAGATGCATGATGAAAAATATCAGATTAATTCAAAGCAACATTATCCAACAAGGTGGGCATATGTGTCAAGACAGATCTGCATGACATCTGAGCATGCATAATGCATTAAGACAGGAGAAATATAACCACATCATGCAATTTATATTAATCCCTGCCTGGATGCTGCAACATGCACAAAACAAAACATGCATAAATTAATGCATTTAAGATGCATTCCATATTTTTCAGTATTCTATCCACATGGGTCCATTGTTTTATGCTGTGGCATTTTCAGCATCAAAAGCTGTGAAATCATTAAAGGATAAGCGAGCAATAGAACTGAAGAGTCAGAGACAGTTTTCCATCTGTTTAATCCCATGATTTCCTCTGCTCTGCAGCACATAGAAAGTAAGCAATGAATAAAGCTTCAGTGAAGATGCCAGTCAAGTACAGAGACAGATGTCACATTAAGGTGACATAATAGAGGCTTAAGAGCTGAGAGCAGATTTTACACTTTCTGAAGAATCTGTCAGGGATGCAGAACATGCTGTTTGTTTACAGTCACGAGAATCCACCTGTGATATTCTGTGATATTCTGTGATATTCTGTGATATTCTGTGATATTCTGTGATATTCGGCTCTTTAGAAATGATCTCTCTTTCTCCCTCTGGTCCCTGTTTTATCATCTGTGAGGGGAAATCTGCAAATCTGATTGTTTAGAAAGGTAATATCACACCTCTCCTCTCATAAGCCCTCATGATTTGATTGTATCACTCACTGAAGTACAAACACATCAGAGTTTAATGCTTTTGTTTAGAATTACTGACTCTGGGTCAGAAGGACAATAATAGTGATGCCTGAGCTTCACAGATCACTAATGTAACTGATGATGTAATGAGGAGTTTGTTGCTGTTGCTCACAAGTATTTGTCTTCACAGAGAACAGCCTGTCACACATGTAAACGCTGTCTTCTCCAGCATTTATAATTCAGACTCTCAGAAGGCTGCAGAAGTGAAAGCTCTTGAGTCGCTCTGATCTGCGGGTGGTGTGGTTTGAGATTTCAGCGCTTGTGGACTCAGCTCTCAGACTTCTGAAAGTCTTCATCTAATGCTTGGCATTAAATCATCTTTTTGCTTGCATGTAAATCAAAACCCTGCTGGATATCATAAATCTACTGCAGATACACTAAAAATCAAAAGGTTTCTCCATGGTATCTAACTTCAACAGAGAAAACTGGTGCCAAATATTATATATAAGTGTTCTCAACATGGTTCTGTCAGGGATTTAATACATAACACTGCAGGTTCTAGATCAGAGTTCTAAACAAATACAGAATAAAAGTTCTTTGTAAAACTTCATAAAGATTCTTGAATGATTTGTCTGTGAAACTCTCTCATTCAAAATAAAAACAGCATTCATGACATTGTCTTGACTTCTGTGATGAATTCCAGTACAAAGGTCTGTATTTCTGTAAGACTGAAAGTTCTGTTTTTCATCAAAGATTGTGAAGATGTATTATGGAAGAAAACAGGGTCGATTTTGATTTCATGTTGGTTTTAAAAGCTTTACTATTCCTCGAGTGTGTGTTAAAACCAGAACTTAAGTCAGATGTAAATCTCTTTCACACACTGGTGTTGTGGAGCTCCAGAAGCTGTAAGTTACAGTACACTTCATAACATTTATTATAACTGCTTATTATTATTATAACTGATAATCCTGACAGGAAGAATGCTCAACTCTGTAATGGACAGACGCCCTCAGACGAAACAACATTAAACAATCATTCCTCTGACATGCTCTGTGCATGTTGTAATTGCTTGTTTTAACTACTAATAGGTTTCTGTCGTGAAAGTAGTAATATATGAGTCTCCAGCTGTGATATTACAGTAAACATGAGTGATGATCAGGATGAGTTGTGTGTACTGAAGCAGGACAGACAGGAAATGACATCAGACATATCCTCTACCCTTAAGACACACTCTCAAACTGTGATTTTCTTTCTATTTCAGGGTGGAGGCAGGTGGCATTTATGTTTAAAAGGAAGGACGTTCAAGATCGCTACACAGTATTTGAAAGAACATTTTCCAGAGAGCAAAAATGTGTGTTGTCCCATGTGAATAATGTCAGCAGGTCCTATCGGCTGCAGAAACTGAATTCTGTGGGCTTTTAGGTGCACCCACCAACAGACATAAACTAATCCCACAAAACTACATCATCACTGTACTAATCATAATACAGCACAAACAAAAGTCACATACTCAAGAACAGATTCATTTTCTCAAACCCATGTAACAATCAAAGAATCGCTAGTAAGCACATGACTGTCAGATTGAACTGTTTCCTGATCTGACCAAGCAAAAAAAAAAATCACGCATCACAGATGCTCATATGAAAAAATGAACATAAAGAGCATGACATAACATGACATAAAGAGCCCAGTAATCTCACGTGTTTCCTCTCAACAATGTCTGTGCTCAGATTTGCTAAGAAACCAACATTTGCAATCAGATGTCAATATTTCTCACAAGACCAAATGATCAAGCTCTCCATGTTCTTTTATAGAGCTTTACTCTTACCATGTGACAAAAATGGTTTAATTTGGGTGTATTCTTATTTCTCTTAACAAATTTTACAAGCCATTATCAGTAACCAATCCGCTTTCACTCCACTCATGAGGAAATGTCACATTCAGACACCTGACATCACAGTTCCACAAACCGTGCTCGATGCCTTCAGGGTAAAAAACATTGGACTTTCTTCACGGGTGAAGACGGGTGCAAGCTTCGCCTTTGACCTAGTTTGCTAGCAGGTCACTCTTGGTTTGTAACCTGCCACAGGGGAAGCACTGAAGAGTAAAATGAAATACGCGCACAGAATGCAGGCGGCTGGGGAGTGCAGTAAACTGCTCTCATGTCTCCGGCAGATTCTGTTGTGTTTTACACACTCTTTTCCAAGGTTAAATCTGTGACGGTCTATTTGTGCTAGTTTTCATGTGGTAATATCGGGCATGACAATAGTAAATATGAAAAGCATTTAAAAGAACAAAAATAAAAATTCTGTCAACATTTACTCACCCCCACATCCTTCTAAACCTGTATGCTTCAGCAGAGTCACCCACACTGTTTTAATAGCGCCTTTTTTGTTCTTTTTGGACCTTAACAGAAGTGGTCACTGTAAAATGATCTGTGTATAGAAAAGGACAGCATAAAAATTCTTCACAAAATTCTCTAAAAACAGAAAGAAAACCACAAAGCATACAGCTGTGTAAATCACAAAATTTTCATTTTTGGGTGAACTACTGTATTTGTAAGTGTTTTTTTGTTTCAGAAATGTCGTGCACAGAATACAAATGACAATTTCCTCCAAACGTACTCTGCACAGACAGCTGAAGAAATATTTGAGTCAGTGCAGTATATTCTGTAGACAAAACACAGCTCAGAATGATGAATTCTGTGGACAGTATCAGCCATCAGCTCTGACAGGAGCTCGATGAATGAGCGCTCATGCAGGTGCTGAAACGTACAGACACATTTAGCCTTGAGTACACACACACACACACACACACGCTTTACTGACAGCTGCGACATCATTTTCTGCCAATTTTGTGCTTAAATGCCACGTCCCTTTGTTAATAAATGCAAATTCATGAGAGTCAGTTAGGAGTTCACGGAGACAAACACAACTGCCAGTAATGTGTAACCTTGACTTCATGAAAGTCCCATTCAGAGCTTGACTTTCTGTTCACATATTTTCCTAACTGACAGTAAAGAAGACGTATGAGGGCCATTGGTTCTCAGCTCTGCCCTGTTCTGGCGTACCGGCTCTTTAAGACACTGCTCACATGAATCATAATGGACAGTGTGCTTTGCAGGGAAATATAGAGAATGTTCTCAGGAAATTGATCATATTCTGGAGGGGTTTATGTTTTCTTCCATACAAACAACTGGCTGGATTGATAAACGATAAAGACCTCGCTTTGGGAGAAACAAATCATATTTCCTAATATAATTATCATTTAGTTATTTCTCTAAACAGTACAAAACAAACTTGTCTCATAAGCAAAAAACAGTTACCAAACCTCAAAGTTGAAATTAAGCAAAAAGGGTTTTTGCCTGTGCAGAACTCACTGCCACAGTACAGTTGCTGTGGGTGGTTGCTAGGATGTTGCTATGGGGTGGCTAAAGTGTGCTTTGGTAGAGGGAGTACTCCCTTATGGTCACTTTTCTCTTTCTGGTCAACTACTCTCATGGGAAAGAGAATTAGGAGCAGAGAATTCTGAAAGAATCACATTAAGTACAAAGATTCTGTGTGTTTACAATCTGATGTCTCAGCACTTTAAAACCTGAAGAGCAGAAAATACACAGAATGACACTTTAAAGAGGAACTACTTTCCCCATGTTATCACCCCAATTCATAACCTGACGCCAACACCTAGGGATTGAACTCCAGCCAAACTAGAGCCCTCATTTAGCATCACACACACCACACGCACAAACACACAGTCTCACTCTCTCTCTCACACACACACACACACACACACAGACTCTCTCACTCATTACACACTCTCTCTCAAGCTGTCTTTCTCACTTACACACTGTCACACACACAGTCTCACTCTCTCACACACACACTTCCTCACTCAATACTCACAGTCTCACACACTCTCTCACTCATTACACTCTCTCACACGCTGTCTTTCTCTCACACACACACAGTCACACAAACACACACACACTGTCACACACAGTCACACACACACAGTCACACAAACACACACACACTGTCACACACAGTCACACACACAGTCACACACACACACGGCTGAGCTCTGTAATTGATTCTGTTGGCCGTTTTTAGCAGCACACATCAAACACGCTTCACAATTATGTGTGAGCTTCAGCGACACTCCGATGGCGATTGAGTGTTATCAGTGAGCAGACGGCAGTGCTGAGCGTAAACAGCACACACTCATGATTAAACTGAACACTTCACTGCCTCCAGACCAGCTCTCAGCAATGATAAACCACCTGAAAGTTAAGATAACACAGCAGGGGAAGTCAGTCTTTCTGACCTGAGATCAGATAGCTAAACCCTCCTGATGTGCTTTATGGAGACGCTTCAGTGTTTAGACGTGATTGGCAGGTGGACTCTAAGCCAAATAAAAAACCTCCCAAACTCTCACCAGTATAACTCAGTGTTAGAAAGACTCAAACACATGCCATAAACCAGCTTTCTGTAGTGCTATTTACAATAGTGGCAAAATAAAGATGTACAAATGCCTCAACTAAGACTTACTGATGATCTTAAACAGAAGAACATATTTTATAATCTTCTGGTGTCGCAGAGATCCCAGGATGAGTTTTTACTCTGTTACTAGATGAAATCTTGAACTGATACTCTGAAAAACCCATAACAACAAACATTTTTAATCTCTGAAGGACCATATAGCAACTCAGGAACACAATACAGCCAAAACCGTGTGTACAGCATGTGTGAAACTCCACAGCTGAGCCCCTGAGTGCATTTTCTAAATCAAGAGAATATCCTCTTAAATCTGCCTCAGAGGACAAAAGACAAATGGAGGCAAAGTTTTGCTGATGCTCTTCAGGGCACGAGGACCTAAACATGAAGGAGGAAATTAGGTCATGTGATGGAAACAGCCCAACTGTTAATGTCAGCCCTGATCAGCTGGTTAATATTCACCTCACTTCCTCCAGAGAAAGCAGCCGGGCCCAGCGTGGCTCTGATTCTGTGCGCAGGCCCGCTCTCATGAGGACATATTACCAGGATGCTTCTGGTTTTTTAACATTTATAGAGGTGTCAACAAAGTTCAGGAACAACATCCCTTACAAACATGCACCACAGTTCTGACATAATACACAAGTTTTATTTTTACTACAATACAACTGCAGTAATTTTATATTAGCCACCACTGGCTAAATATTGGCTAAAGTAACTATCAGTTTAACTATTACTCTCATGGCAAGCACAAACCACTAACCCCATTATAAAAGTACTAAACTTACCAATGAAATCACATAGCACTAAAACCACTTAGAATGAAATCGCTTCCTGATTTTTAATATTATCACCTAAACAGTGGAGAATAATGAGGTAAAGTAGATATTAGTTTCATGAAAACACATTGATGTACCATGATATATAGTGACGTGCAATGATATGACCATCAAATAGTGTCACTGGATCATTTAAAATGCATCTCCAGCATACATTCAACATCAATCATCAGATTATTGTATTATGAAGTGATGGGTGGACAGAGAGAAGATTTCGACATTCATAACATCTGTTTCAAGTACAACACATATACATGTCATTATAAATACACTGAAACACACGCAGCATAAAATATAGAGATTATGTAATCTACACTAAAAGAAAAACGATGTCACATCACTTTAAATCTGTGTACTGTGGAAGACAGAAACAAAATCTCCAAAAACAGTTTAATTTATCAGCTGATATATATGTACTGTAGCCAACAAAGCGACAATAGAGATGAAATCACATTCTGGCCTCAGTGTAACAGACAGACACTATTTAGACATTTAAAGAATAAAAACAAATAACTGGAGTGAGAAACATCACCCAGCATCCATCAGGTGATTCAGCTGCATGAATGCAAAACTGTCAGAAACATCTCACTACAAACCCACAGAAAGCCTGTCTGCATCAAGAGAAATGAAGCTGATTCAGAACCACGAAGCTGTTCTGCACTGTGACATTTTCTTCAGGACAATTCATATATTAGATATAAATATCACTTCTGACAGAAACACCAATACGTATTATTTTATTTACACATCACAGCAATACTTTGTGCTAGTTTAAATGTTCAGATTACTAACTTACTGAATGGCAAATGCTGCAGTAAAGTAAACGTCACTGTACTATTACACTGACGACCATCACCACTGAAAGTAATGGATGAGGACCACCCGTGTGGAGATTCGGGTAGAAAATGGGTTGAAATGACCCAGTACAAAAATCATACTGCTCACTCCATCCCGCAGGTTGTTTTCTTACATTTCTCGAGTTTTTCTGGTGAACTGTTCTCAGTTCATGAGCTCACCGGACAGATCAGCTCATTATTACCGCGCAGTCCCGACGCGTCGCGTCGCGTCCGCTCTGTATAATAACCGGGAAACGCGCGCGCTGGTCAGTGTTCAGACTGAGAGGACACGTTCAGTTCTTATTAAAGAAGAAGAGCAGAAGAAAGTTCACAGCCGTGAACGTCAGATCACGAATCCGCCGAGATGTGTCACAAAACCCCAGCAGAGAAAGTCCGAGAAGTACCGCAAACACAACCGCGGCGTACCGTTCACCATCAGCAGTACCGTTCAGCATCAGCAGTACCGTTCAGCATCAGCAGTACCGTTCACCATCAGCAGTACCGTTCAGCATCAGCAGTACCGTTCAGCAGTACCGTTCAGCAGTACCGTTCAGCATCAGCAGTACCGTTCAGCAGTACCGTTCATCTCGCGTCATTTCAGCCCCACACATCGACAGCTCCTCACGGGGACGTTTCCTCGCTCAAAACACGCACGTTATAATAAAACACGACAAACGCGTCACGTAAAGCAGAACGCGCGTCTTCACGTGTCGTCGTGTTAGTTTTATCGTTCAGACTGCGCGCGCACCGTGTGAACGCAACACCGCAGCAGCTGCTACCGCAACACGGCGGGCTGAACTTGTCCGGTCGGAACCAAAGTTCCCGAAGTCCCGCCGTGCAGAGATCACCATCACCCACCATCACCATCACTGTTATGAAGGTTTAATCACGCACCATCACCATCACCATCACTGTTATGAAGGTTTAATCACGCACCATCACCATCACCATCACTGTTATGAAGGTTTAATCACGCACCATCACCATCACTGTTATGAAGGTTTAATCACGCACGACACTCACTGTTATGAAGGTTTAATCACGCACGACACTCACTGTTATGAAGGTTTAATCACGCACCATCACTCATCACTGTTATGAAGGTTTAATCACGCACGACACTCACTGTTATGAAGGTTTAATCACGCACCATCACCATCACTGTTATGAAGGTTTAATCACGCACCATCACCATCACTATCTTCCATCACTGTTATGAAGGTTTAATCACGCACCATCACCATCACCATCACTGTTATGAAGGTTTAATCACGCACGACACTCACTGTTATGAAGGTTTAATCACGCACCATCACCATCACTGTTATGAAGGTTTAATCACGCACGACACTCACTGTTATGAAGGTTTAATCACTCACGACACTCTCACTGTTATGAAGGTTTAATCACTCACCATCACCATCACTGTTATGAAGGTTTAATCACTCACCATCACCATCACTGTTATGAAGGTTTAATCACGCACCATCACCATCACTGTTTGAAGGATCACCATCACACTCACTGTTATGAAGGTTTAATCACGCACATCACCATCACGTACGATCACCATCACTCTCACTGTTATTAAGGTTTAACCACTCACCATCACTCACCATCACTCACCATCACGCACCATCACGCACCATCACCATCACTCTCACTGTTATGAAGGTTTAATCACTCACCATCACGCACCATCACCATCACTCTCACTGTTATGAAGGTTTAATCACTCACCATCACGCACCATCACCATCACTGTTATGAAGGTTTAATCACGCACCATCACCATCACTCTCACTGTTATGAAGGTTTAATCACTCACGACACTCTCACTGTTATGAAGGTTTAATCACGCACGACACTCTCACTGTTATGAAGGTTTAATCACTCACGACACTCTCACTGTTATGAAGGTTTAATCACTCACGACACTCTCACTGTTATGAAGGTTTAATCACTCACGACACTCTCACTGTTATGAAGGTTTAATCACTCACCATCACGCACCATCACCATCACCATCACCGTTATGAAGGTTTAATCACGCACCATCACCATCACTGTTATGAAGGTTTAATCACTCACCATCACGCACCATCAATGTTATGAAGGTTTAATCACGCACGACACTCACTGTTATGAAATCACCATCACTCACACTGTTATGAAGGTTTAATCACTCACCATCACGCACCATCACCATCACTGTTATGAAGGTTTAATCACGCACCACACTCTCACTGTTATGAAGGTTTAATCACTCATCACTCACACTGTTATGAAGGTTTAATCACTCACCTTCACAGACGGACAGGGTGACGGACACACAGACACACACGAGCTGCAGGAACATTTTGATGTTGCAGCACAAATCCATGATGAGCGGACGAGCTGCGGAGCGCAGAGAGAGTGACGGACTCAGAGCGGGTGCGCGCGATCCTGAGCGGGTGCGCGCGCGTGTGTGTGTGTGTGTGTGTGTGTTCTGCTCTCAGCGGCTCTTCCACGCCATCCTGCTGCCGGAAAAATCACAACACACACTATACACACACACACAATACACACACACACACAATACACACACACACATACACACACACACACACACACTATACACTATAACACACACTATACACACACTATATACACACACACTATACAAACACACTATACACACACACACACTATACACACACACACTATACACACACACTATACACACACACACACACTATACACACACACACACTATACACACTATACACACACACACACTATACACACACACACACTATACACACTATACACACACACACACTATACACACTATACACACACACACACACTATACACACACACACACACACACACACACACACACACACTATACACACACACACTATACACTATACACACACACACACACTATACACACACACACTATACACACACACACACACACACTATACACACACACTATACACACACACACTATACACACACACACTATACACACACACTATACACACACACACACTATACACACACACTATACAAACACACTATACACACACACACACTATACACACACACACACTATACACACACACTGCACAGAACACACACACAGTACAGAACACACACACACACAGTACAGAACACACACACACTGCACAGAACACACACACACACACACACAGTACAGAACACACACACACACTGTACAGAACACACACACACTGTACAGAACACACACACACTGTACAGAACACACACACTGTACAGAACACACACACTGTACAGAACACACACACACACTGTACAGAACACACACACACTGTACAGAACACACACACTGTACAGAACACACACACACACTGTACAGAACACACACACACACTGTACAGAACACACACACACACACAGTACAGAACACACACTGTACAGAACACACACACACTGTACAGAACACACACACACTGTACAGAACACACACACACTGTACAGAACACACACACACACAGTATATAACACACACACTGTACAGAACACACACACTGTACAGAACACACACACTGTACAGAACACACACACTGTACAGAACACACACATGTACAGAACACACACACACAGACACACACACACACACGTACAGAACACACACAGACAGAAACACACCTGTACAGAACACACACACACAAGACACACACAGTACATAACACACACACACACAGTACAGAACACACACACACTGTACAGAACACACACACACTGTACAGAACACACACACATCTTTGGAGATGCGTGCTGTCTAGGTGGACAACTCGGCTGTGCATAGAAATCTTTTTTAAAAAAAAAACATTTTTTTAATAAATATTTGTTTCTTTTCATATACAGTATGTGATTGAGACGCTGTTTCTGTCACTCACATGTTCAAAGCAAACCAATAAATCCATATTTTTCAATTAAATTCCATGTGTGTCTAATGTAGCGTGTGTACAACATTGTTTTGGCACTGAGATTTGAGCTGATCTTCCACAGTGAATAGATGCATGTAAATATACAGTGCAGCAGTGGCCAAGATTGTTCTGATAGTAAATCCACTGCCATTACTGAATTATTCATCATTCAAACAGGTTTAGACAAACACAGTTCTGCTGCTAAAAGATTTTTACCAGCTTGCTTTATGGAAAAACTGTGTCAAAAAGGTTACAAGTCTCTCAGACTTTTAGATGAAAAATGCAGAACTTGAAATACCACAAAATACACAGCAAAACCAGACATGAGTAAACACCATACAGTTACACTATAAACCCTTTAAAATCAGCCTATAAAACACTGCAGTAGGTAAAATCATATGGCAACTATATATATACTGTATCCAGATCCATATTTCAGCATAAAATCAAAGAGAAAGAAATATTATTACTAGTACAATTTTCATAAAAAATATGAAAAATTATTTTAGGATTCTCAATGCTGACAGTAAACAACTGAGGTGCCCTTGAGAAAGGGACCGTACTCCCAGTTGTTCCCCGGGTGCTGCAGTGCTGCCCACTGCTCACAATTCACTACTGTAATGTTTGTGAGCACTAACTGGATGAGTTAAATGCAGAGGACAAATTCTGAGTGTGGGTCAACATACTTGCCCTGCACATCACACTGCAATGAAAACAGGACATTTGGGGAACGGGATGTTCTACAGAGAAGGAAAACAAACTGGATCAGGTGTGTGTGTGAGATGTCATATGATCATCTCGGCCAAGTGTGTCACTGACAGACGGCTCTCACTAAAACACCTGGACTATTAAACAGACATATCAGATATCTGTGCAGATATAAAAGCTGTTGAACATTCGTGAAGAACTGTCAGGAAACATGAGCTCACACTGCAGGTTAAACTCTTCTGCAGCCTTCAGATGCATGATTACTGCAGGACATGTGCTGCATTACTGCAACATGCATTTGTGCAGAACTGAGTGCAAGTACTACAGTATGATTAGATCAGCCAATGTAAATGATCACTGATGTAAATGTGTGTTCAACACATCCATTATGCATCTTTTAAAATGAACATGAGAAATTAAACAGTAAAAGATTGTGTGTTAGAGACAGAAACGTGGGTGTGTTTAAAACAGGATTAAATTAACCACAGTAATGTTACTGTTCACTTGTTCTTGAGTGATTTATTTATTCTATAAAGTGACAAAATGTTTAATAAATAGTTACATTTCTAAATGTAATCATCCTAATAAACAATTCTTTTGCCAAATAATATAGTTTATCAGTCTGTAGGCTGCTTGTTGTCGCCAAGAATCTTGACTGTTATAATGGTTTAATACAGAATGTTCTGGTTATTTGAACACCTTTGAATGTGGCTCATCCAATCAGAATTTAACACTGGAACTATCAGTTTTATAATCAGAGATCTGAGAGAAATCAGTTCTGCTCGGGTCTTGTGATGTCCAGATAATCTCTCTTGCTCTCTGTCTTTCTGATTGGCATGCAGCAGACATCACTACACCAGTGATGGGAAACTAAATCGCTTATTTGTCTCACTACACAGCCTCAGTGGAACCTCACTACACAGCCTCAGTGGAACCTCACTACACAGCCTCAGTGGAACCTCACACACAGCCTCAGTGGAACCTCACACACAGCCTCAGTGGAACCTCACACACAGCCTCAGTGGAACCTCACACACAGCCTCAGAGGAACCTCACTACACAGCCTCAGAGGAACCTCACACACAGCCTCAGAGGAACCTCACTACACAACCTCAGAGGAACCTCACTACACAGTCTCAGAGGAACCTCACACACAGCCTCAGAGGAACCTCACTACACAACCTCAGAGGAACCTCACTACACAGTCTCAGAGGAACCTCACTACACAGCCTCAGAGGAACCTCACTACACAGCCTCAGTGGAACCTCACTACACAGCCTCAGTGGAACCTCACTACACAGCCTCAGTGGAACCTCACTACACAGCCTCAGTGGAACCTCACACACAGCCTCAGAGGAACCTCACTACACAACCTCAGAGGAACCTCACTACACAGCCTCAGAGGAACCTCACTACACAGCCTCAGAGGAACCTCACTACACAGCCTCAGTGGAACCTCACACACAGCCTCAGTGGAACCTCACACACAGCCTCAGTGGAACCTCACACACAGCCTCAGTGGAACCTCACTACACAGCCTCAGTGGAACCTCACTACACAGCCTCAGTGGAACCTCACACACAGCCTCAGTGGAACCTCACTACACAGCCTCAGAGGAACCTCACTACACAGCCTCAGTGGAACCTCACTACACAGCCTCAGTGGAACCTCACTACACAGCCTCAGAGGAACCTCACTACACAGCCTCAGTGGAACCTCACTACACAGCCTCAGAGGAACCTCACTACACAACCTCAGTGGAACCTCACTACACAGCCTCAGAGGAACCTCACTACACAGCCTCAGAGGAACCTCACTACACAGCCTCGGAGGAACCTCACACACAGCCTCGGAGGAACCTCACTACACAGCCTCGGAGGAACCTCACTACACAACCTCGGAGGAACCTCACTACACAACCCTTAGAGGAACCTCACTACACAGCCTCAGTGGAACCTCACTACACAGCCTCAGTGGAACATCACACACAGCCTCAGAGGAACCTCACTACACAACCTCAGAGGAACCTCACTACACAGCCTCAGAGGAACCTCACTACACAGCCTCAGAGGAACCTCACTACACAGCCTCAGAGGAACCTCACTACACAGCCTCAGAGGAACCTCACACACAGCCTCGGAGGAACCTCACTACACAGCCTCGGAGGAACCTCACTACACAGCCTCGGAGGAACCTCACTACACAACCCTTAGAGGAACCTCACTACACAACCCTTAGAGGAACCTCACTACACAGCCTCACAGGAACCTCACTACACAACCTCAGAGGAAACTCACTACACAACCTCAGAGGAAACTCACTACACAACCTCAGAGGAAACTCACTACACAACCTCAGAGGAACCTCAGTCACAGCCTCAGAGGAACCTCACTACACAGCCTCAGAGGAACCTCAGTCACAGCCTCAGAGGAACCTCAGTCACAGCCTCAGAGGAACCCAGCACCTGAGTGTGTGCTTGTGCTCAAGAATCAAAAGAGAAAACTAACAGTGTTATGAGCTGCACAAGAATCACATGATTCTCCAGCACTGGCAGGTCTGGATGTTGCTGGTTTATATGGTCATAAACAGCCTTTGCTAGTAGATAACTGCAACTTTTTGGCACCATAAATCTTCTTTCTGCATTGATGGTCAGTGTCAGTAGCACAAGATGATCTTACAGATTACTGAGATGAACAGAACTACTAACAAGAGAGTTTACACCAATATTAAGTTCCTCACTAAATACTCACATGCTTCAAAATAAGAGATAACACTAGATCAGTTTTGTTTGGAACAGTGTAATTATTTTGCATGGCAGTCTGTGCACTTGTGTGTTCTCCTCAGACCTTCTGAAGCTGTAAGCAGGAGTTTGAGAGCATGAGTTATTAGACTTTCCTAATAAGAAGTCACAAGACTGTCAGGAACACACAGTGCTGTTCTATTTTAACATCTCTCTTAATTGAAAGCTCACAACACGATGGAGGCATCATCCGTAAATGTTGCTTGACTTTAAACAGCAGATATTTTTGTCTTCCTTTTAAAGAACATCTTAAATATATGGGGTTTTTTTCTCTCCTGGCTTTTGCTCTTATTAAATCAATCTGCCTTCGGTGATATGAAAATAACTTGAATCTCTGGACTATTATGGTCATATTGTTTGTTATTCAAGGTTTTAATCAGAACCAAAAATGGTTTTGCAGCAGATACAAGAGCCATAAGAACAAAATCACTATTCTGAAGAAGCTGTAATGAGTCCCTGAGATCTTCCTAAACCTCAGAGAAACACACAGCACAACTCAAGAACCCTATACAGACAGAGACAGCTCCTTTACTCAGGAAAAGATTTGCCTGTCATCTTTATTCTGTAAACTTCTTGTAAACAATAAGGTCTTTAGTGGCCCATCCTCATGTGCACACATGAACCCTCAGAATCTAAGAGTCTCAGAGAGATTTCAGTTTCACAGGAGTGTGTTTGAAGGTCCCTGCTGAGCAGTCCAGCTCTGTGCAACAGATCACAATTGAGTCTTTTTTCAGATGGCTATTTTGGCTCTTTCCCATGGTAACGCCCTATTCCACAACAACAGCTATGCTGAAAAGACCTCTAAAAGAGAAACGTGAGGTGAAAGTAGATCAACACACCCCAGAAGACGAGCTTTACTACAGAGCAGTTCTTCCGTCTGTAAACTCCAGAACTCCCAACAAAAGCTAAATAAAACTGGTGCTGAAGTAAATGCTGCTTTATAAACCAGCCAAAACCACCTTCATACAGCTGAGAAATGCACCAAACATACAAATAAACAGTTTGAATAGCCCAATAAATGCACATTAATATTTCCAAATATTCTCTTATCTCAAATTTGTGGGCTTTACTGTAATCAAACTAATTTGCATTTCACACAGTCTTATGAGCATAAGATCCTGCAGCTGCATGTAAATAGCTGAATAATTTATGCGAACAGTAATACAGGATTATCAGATAATGGTCCCATGCGCATTTCTCCACAACAAATGCATGTAACACAGATCTGCAACGATGATCCTGTGCAGAGAGATGATCTCTGATTCACATCAGCATTCATAGATGAAACAGTGAATGTCACGGGACAAACTCTGAATACTTTCTGTTTATAAAACTCATGAATCATCAGTTTTTGTTCTGCTGTCAATAAAGAACTTAAACTCACTGTACAGGCAAGAGCGATTACTGTACTTAATAATTAGTTACTTTATTGTCCACATGTGGACATAACCATACACCACAAACAAGGACACCAATACAAAAAACAAACATAAAAAAATCGCCTGCATTACCCTTTCAGGAAGAATAAATGACTTTCTAATCGATTGTTTGCTGTGAGTTTTTCACAGAGATCTTCCACGCACACCCACCACAGGGTCAGTCTAACTCTGGATACATCTGGATTCTTCTGAAAAACAGCTCTGTGTTATCCAACATCTAGCCAAAAACTGAAACATTAACACACATTACTACAATTTAATCATTCACTAACTAATACATTCACTGACTAATACAATACAACTTTTTTTGTTGTCAAAACCGACGTGGTCATTTTTCTGCATTGTTTATGTTGCGTGCGTTACCTTTTGTTTCACTGTTATCGTTGAGCAGTTTGGAAAAGTTAGAGTTCCCAGAGCTAAGGGTCAAAGGTCAAGGCAGGCTTCTGTTCCATACAGAAAGTAATTCATGTGTTGTGAATGAGGGCAGTTCACAGGTCACACTGTAAATGAGACGCTGTTTAAATGGAGGTCACTCAGTGGAGGAGACTCTCGAATGCAGAAAGTCACTGAACGTATAGAGCGTTAAATCTGCGGTCTAACAGCGTGTTGCTTTTAAAGACCAAATAAATTCATGGTCCACAATTCACAAAGCACAGCAAAAGCACATAAAAGCTGGAAGGCTTTGCTGTATTAATTTATGATTCTTCATCTCCAGTCAAGGAGAGATCTGGAGATTTTATTTACTGGGGCTGCCCAGAGCACACGGGCACAGATGAGCTGAGGATTCAAAAGCAATCTAAGCATCTAATTCTAATGTTCCATTGAGCCTTTTAAAAGTGATTGAAGGTCGTGTCCTCCACTTGATTAGCACAAAATTCTTGCTACAATATCTAATGGAATATAAATCACCTCTAAACAAACATTCTAAAAATGAAGAAAACCAAATTACAGTCTCTGTGCATCACACTGTAATTAATCTGACACACACATACCGCAAGAACAAGACGGCCTCAAAAAAACAAATAAATCAGTATTCGCCTAGAGACAGACATTTCCTCCTGATATCACACAATATCAGATCAGGGTGAACAGGCAAAAGTGTCACAAACTACGATCTCACTGGTGGTTCATAACCCAGAGATCTGTTCATCTGCTGTCGATCAGAGGCTTAAATGCTCTGGGCCACTGTAGATCACTCACTGTATATATGAAGTGTATTTTCTGGTATATTTGACTGCAATGAATATCCAGCTGAATGTGTTCTGAGCATCGACAGCAGCAGACAGAACTGTGAGACACAGACACAGGTGCTGAAACTAATGTGAGTGACATTTAAACTTCACACTGAAGAAAGATCTGCTGTGCTGCACTCTATAAATGTCAGCCAAACACGAGTTTTATGAGAGAACTCTACACGTGCTGTAATTTTCCCAGCACAAATATTCCTGCAATACACAAACCATTAGATCAGAGTCACCAGAATATGCATTAGACCCCATCTGACAACCAATGACAAAACAGCTGCTAACACACACACTCCCTTAATTACTGCATGAGAAAGATGTTTAACTATAGCAAATTAATCAAATGAGTATTGTAAAAGAATCAATTAAACCACATTAGCACAATAATCAACAGAAATCAGGAGAGAGAGAAATGGAGAAACGGATAAAGGCAGAGAGAGAGTGTGAGATAGAGAGAGAGAGAGGTGATACAGTCTGTGATGGTCTGGATAAACTTGTCTAATCTTAATTATCTGAGAGTTAGACATTTTCTCAATCAGATTAAAAGATAAACGTCTGTGCTGATCTTATCTAATCGTTACATGAGGAAGGAACCACAGTGTGAATTTAAAAGATTCACAGACAAAAACTGTCCATAAACATAATGGACATGACAGCAGAAGAGACTGAAAGAAACAACTTTAAACACAGTAACTGCAGCCTGACAGCATTTAACCTGAGACACACATGCCACTGCATCAGACTGGACAAATGACGTCCAGACCTGCAGCTACTGTACCATCCTGAACACAGCAGTGCATGTTGGGAAAGAGCTTTATCTGTATGTGTGAGATGAATAGCAGCTGTAGATGTTCTGCTCCTGATTCATTTATGTGATTTAAAAGAAATGAAGAAATGTCTGAAGACCTGCAATAGCAGAATGATGAAGTCTTGTGTTACCTGTGAACTGCTATAAACAGATCACACACATGAAAACTCCTACAGCTATTTACACCATTCAGAAGTTTGCTGTATCTGCATGGAAACACCCTGGAAACCACGCACAAGCCCCCAGCAACAGCATAGCAACCACCAATAAGATTCCAGCATCAGGGCAGTGAGATTTACACAGGTAAACAACACACATACTCCCCTGAAAATGTATAAATCCAGTTTAATATTGTAGATTAACAATTTTCAGGCTTCAAACGTATCTTTCCTCGTCTACAGCCTGACCATGATGCATTTTAATGTCCAAAAAAACTCATCATAACTGAATGGAATCACAATCCAATCACATTGTCATTAAAAATAACTGTCTGCATTATTATACAGGACAGTTCAGTCTTTTCAACATACTCATCATCATTCCTGTTAGAAACAGTATCAGGAGTTTTAATGTGTGTTGAAGCACCTCAGGCTTTTTTTCTTTGATTTGATTTAATTTCCTCTCTCAAAGCCAATTTCCTCCTTCCTCTCGTTCCTGGTAAAATCACTCCAAATCCAGCACTTCACACGACAAATGGCTATTTCCACCGCGGCGCTCTGCTTGTCTAAACTGACACCTGTTCTCCTGCACTAATCTAGCGTTGACAAGAGCCGGCTGCAGCCAGCAAACTATTTATCCCCCCATGTAAATACCCATTAGCCAGAGAAGTGTCTCCTGACACCCTGCACCGCTGCTGTATTGCTCTTTCCTCGCAGGAAATGCGCCTTTTGGCATTTCGAACTGCAGAAGACAGACAGTATGGACCACAGTAGCCGTCACCATGTGACATGCTGAGAACCGAAGCGCACACATACAATATACAGTGAGTGATGGTATTTATTAGCCTCACTTATAAAATCTGGACTGTTTACTGTATGTGACCTGATATTACTGTGTACTGATCTTTAGATAATGTAGCGAGCAGGGCTGGGCTGCTAAACACTAGCCTGTTAAACGACAAGCAATGAATTCAACTACTAGCTTGTTACTAGAATACAGCGACATTGTTACAGTGTATAGTTACTACAGAAGCTACTTTTAGTCAGTGCTCAATACTGCCAGCACGATCAAAACACAACTGAATAACAACCGCTGAATTTCACTCAAATGTCTTGCATGAAATGCACTGAAAATCTTCACATTTTTGTGGTGAAGTGGGTTTACTTTCATACATTTTTATATGGAGACAAAGGCCACATATCAAGTGTGTATGAATCATTCAGCCATCAGGTAAATAAATAAATATTCCCCAGAATGATCTCTGATGCTCCATCACAATCGTTCAGTGCTTTCCAGCACTCTGGATGAGTTCTGTGATATTAAAGAGAAATGACAGTGAATAACTGATTTTTGACAGACTGTCAATGGAGATGCGTGCCAGAGACGCATGTGAGGTTCACAGTCTGAGACCTTCTGAGATCCTCACAGGATCTTCAAAGACGAGAGATTACGTAACGCTGCCACACAGAACTACAATTATTAGATAACTCATTCTTTCAAAGATATGCTAACTTACACACTTCCCAAGACTAACTGCAGATTTAATTTTCCATTTTATTTTGGTGTATAATTGATGCCCGACTTCCATGAACTAAATCACATTTCAACGTCTTATTTGTCATCAATTTTCTCATGTGAGTTATGACCATCTCTCCAAATAAGACCTGACAGATTTTTGTTTACATGTTTATTTGATAAAGGACTTTGGATGGTGTTGTAATTAAAATGCAAGCTCCCTAAATATCTGATCTCAGGCAAAAGGTCAAACTGTGGCTCCATTACCGCAGCGATAAATTGCTTCACACTTTTAATACTTCTGTTCTGAAATATGTATGAACTTTTTGTCTGGGTTAAAACGATTCATCACAAACAAACTTTAGTAAGAATTCAGCAGTATCAAATCTGTGATGATGAAGACACACTCCTCTGTTTATTAGACGTTCTAGCTCCACACATTTTATGTCTCTTCCATATAAAACTCTATCTGTACAGAACAGGATTAAACATTCAGAAGAGGAGTGACATCAGTTTTTACCTACAGTGTGTACATGACCTGCTGGTTTAATCCGTTCCTCCTGATGACTAGAAGGTGTGAAGTTCATGTGCAATTTGTGAAATTTGGAGTTTAATGACAGTGTCTTTGCTCCATATTGAATTAAATGATGGGCCAAAACAGACCAATCATACTTAAACACACCAAAACCATCAGAATAATCACAGTTACAAATGCCTTAATTGTTGTAAATATTATGTGAACTACAGGCTGGCCAATTACATCAACATACTGGAATCCAGGAAGCTCTTCTGTGGCCAGATAGATCATTTATTGTATCTGAGCAATTTACCACCTGAGAGAAATCAAAGCAAGCTCTCATGGACCAAGTGTGTTTCACTAATCATATTTACCTTAAAGAGATCTTCATCTGATCTCCAGCAGCGCTGTGCGTGACTAATCAAATGCCATTTTCATCTGTTTTCCGAAACATCACAGTTCTCTCTTGATCAGGCAACCTCACATCATTCTGTTTGTACATTCTGTTTGTGGCCTGCAGTGAGACTGCGGTCACGTGTTGCAGCCGCTCAACACGCTGTGTGCTGCATTTCAGAGGTGACAAATGAGACTTTGAGCGGGACAAATAAACCGTCCACAGAGACCTGCGAGAGAAACTGGGTCAAACAAAATGAATCACTGAGAGTACTGACAGTAAGAGCTGAGCCCTCCGAAATGATGACAAAATATTTAATCAAAGGTTTTTAAGCATCCCATGTGAGACAGATAACAGACCTCTGATGGAGTGAGAAACGTGTGCTTATGTCTCCACACACAAAGCCAGATGATTCCTAGACATTTTCAGCTTAAAAAGAGACAAAGATCCACAGCCACGCTGGCAAATGAAAGAAATCAATTGGAATTAATAAGCGGAACATTTTGGTTGAAAGGATTTCATATCACAAAAATGAGCCCGTCAGTTCTTAGGAGGTAGAAACAGATTATTGCCTTTCTCATTAGATAATAATCTATGAGTCGCAGGAGTGGTTTTAATCTTCGTCACCTCTGAGACAGGATTAGGTCATTCATCAGCGATAAATCTCAGCTCGCTAATCATTCCATTAAATACCTCAGCACAGACGCCTGAATGACAAACCGTGCACCGCACTCGCACCTTTCTGCTAATACATAAAACATCCCACGAGTGTCTGGATGAAATGAAAGGAAACAGGCAGCGCTTCTTAGCAGGGGGTCGATAAACTGTGACTGCACACTCAGAATGTGAAAGAAAAACCTTCAGGGATTTTTGAGCTGCGTGATCCAGAGTCACGTCACATTTGTACCTCTTGATAAGCCAAAGGCCAATATGAATATCCTTATTGTCTAAGGACAAAACGAGTCTGATAGCGACGTCTGTATGAATAGAGGGTTGTCAGGGCACACAGTACACCAGCGACAGAGCTCTGACAGTAAACGCAACACAGAACTTCTGAATTATAACACAAGCAAGCAGGTGGCACACAAAGTTTTAATTAGATCTAATCAAAATGCCAAAGTACTAATAGAAAGCATATGTAGGTGATTTGGGTAATAGCTAGTTGAATTCAATGAATGAACCTGAATGAATTATTAATTAACTTAGAGGAGGGTGTCGTGCTACGACCAAACTCTGTCAATGTTACCGCATGAAACGACCATACACAAACATTTATCATCACAGACAACAGGAAATGCTTCATTTGTGCTTTTATGGACAAAACTTAAAGCAAATCAGGAGAAGGAAACTGAAAGACATGAATCAAATGGTCTGGCTGCAGAACAGCCACAGTATGTACAGAATCAGTCCTAATGAATGCTTCTGGGTTTTTGGAGGGCTCTCTATTTCTGTTCTAGTATAACAAAGCCTCTATCAACAAAGCAAAATCCAAAAAGAAATGTTTACCAAGTTTCAGCCCAGACCAGAGACCAATGAAGACCAGTGAAGACCAGTGAAGACCACTGGAGACCACTGGAGACCACTGGAGAGGGGAAGCACATTCAGGTGTGGAGTTTGGAAATGCACATGCTTTATTTCTACACCATATAGTTGTAATACAGTTAAAATACATACTTGAAATACTTTATTCGATATTAATGCAGTGAGTTGACATTTCTTAGCAACTGCACACAGCCTGCAGGATAATAATCTATATTACCTGCTCAGACAAACAGACCAAACTCACAGCATCAGTCGAGTTTTTCTGTGTATTTCTGTGTATTTGGGGTCTGTACTTAACTTACAGTCATTGCATACTAAACTGAGACAGCATGTTTTAACACAACTAATCTACAAATACTACCTATTAAAACCCATTACATTCATCTTAATGAACTCTTCTGTTGAGTTACAAGACAAAAGCAAAAAATAGTCACAGCTGAGTTAAACATCCACACGCAGGACTTCAATCTGATGCTCTCAATATAAACACAATCACTACTTCTATGAACTGAACACACATGTAGAATGAGAATGAGAATAAGAGAGAACTGACAAGCTCTTCAGGTGATGATTTTAAAGAGCTCTTATCTACAGTAATGGATGTTCACTGCTGCCCTGCTCGCTCACTGCAACACATCGCTGTCAGAAAAGCCTTTCAATGAACACGCATTTAATGCGATTCTGTCTTTTAATTTTGTTTTCATGTGTTTCAAAGTAAAACAGCCCCACTGCAAAAACTGATAAGAAATGAGAGAACTGAGGTTTGGATCTCATCCCAGTTCTCTTTCTTCTGCTTGTTTTTATTCCCTGCATCACTCCATGCAGGAACCGTTTCACGCTTTATTTTATTCTATTTGAAGGCGTGTCGCACACAACAGAAGAATATTTGTGTTTTTTCCTCTCCAATCAAAACCGTCAGACATCTTTGATTACAGCAGGGCTGAAATTGCTGTTTACTGGACTTCTCTCTGATTTAAGCCCTTTCATTTTTTCACGGGAAGTGTGATTTCAGAAGATAACCTCCTACTCAGGCTATGAACAGCTCATCAGCCGCTGACTGTCCGTCTTTTCTAACTTAATGCAGAACTCTCACGAAGTTAATCACACCTCCGTCTGCTTGACAGGCATCTGAGCGGGTTATGCCAGATAAATATGCAGATTACACAAATATCACCAGCTGCAAGACTGATCGTAAATGTGGGGGTGTGGCTCATGAATATTAATTAGGTGGCAGGTTAGTGGGCACAAGCCATAGCAAAGTACTGCTGGACAAACATTGACAACTCACCTGATTCTTAGGGGTGTATATATCTTTTTGTCCAATATAAAAAGCTTTCTAGAATGACAGAGCCCCCATAACATCATCTGTGACCAGAGCCATGTTTGGCTGGTATGCCACAAGATCTATAATCCTGGAGAAAGCAAAGGAGAAGACATACAGTATCACACAACATACAGTAACATTTATGTTAGCCATTAAGGCAGCTTACAAGGTTTTAAAACAGAGCTGCTGGTATCTTAGGTAAATCCAATCAGCTGGGAAAACCACATTACAACACAGACACACACAACAGACAACTACAATAAAGCAATGAAGGCCTGCATGGCCTGTTTTTCATTTTTTCTTTCTTTAGAGACTGTTTGATGTTTGTTGTTCTGGAATCAAAGTCAACTGTGGCTTCATCTCTTCCAGCGAAACTGCCGCAAAAGACGATCAGGAAGATCTACACTGGTACTATGTGAAAAGAGAGACACATCATCACACATCAGTCATGGTTTAGTGTGAAAAGAATCATCTGAAGGTGTTTACTGTTTGAAATGTGTTCTTCAGTTATCCACATTATAATTGAATTCAGTTTGTTCTTGCACTGGAGGTCTTACAATCATTAAACACCTCTTCTAAACATTTAGTGTTCAAAAGCTCTCCACCCTGATGTCTGGAGTGTCTCCTAATTACAAACATCTGAAGACTTGAACAGTCACACAGGACGTGGTAAAGTCATGCAGTCTGCAGTGATCTGTGAGTAATCAGCTGTGTGATAATCATTTAGCTGTTAACAGGTGGAGGTGAGAGCAATTGTATTCCAATCAAAACTTTTAAACAGGCAGCACTCCTCTCTCATCCACAATCCAGCTTATTATTATAAACTTACTGTCCACTTACTCAGCTATTAAAAATATATGGTGATCTCATTAGTTTCTCAAATGTGTCTCACGGTCAGCAGTGAGATAAAACAGACCTCATGGAGACTTTCTGGAGAAGAAAACAAGTAACAGTAATCTCACACATCTCATCTAGAGTTTGAGATTCAACAAGGTCCTAAATTACATTCTGATTTGCCAAGATACCAAAATCAGATCGCCAAGATCTCCAAATGAACTTCTGCCTCATCAAGTTCCTCCAAAGCTATTTTAATGTTGTAAGAAACACTTAAGACGATATTCAAATAAAAGACAACAAAGAACTCCATTAGATCTCCCGAGCTATGAAAGAGAAACATAATTTACTCTGAATACTGTCAAACCATTAGAAATACTGCTGTGAAAATACTCTGTTCATTATGTGTCTGTTGAACATATAGAAATGTATAGTGAATGAACAAATGTTGAACAGATAAATATTTTGCACAGATTTTCTTTTTGGTAAAGCCATTTACTCAAAAACAACCATTTCCAGAGACCAAACTTTGAAAGAAATCGTCCTGTTTGTTACGATGCCTTACTGTGGTTTCTCTGGTCACTTTTAGCTGAATGCTGATTTGATTCTGCATGTCCTGAGGGAAATCGTCTCCTCTGGCTAAAGCTGAAAGGTGTGCGCTGGTGGCCAGAATTTGTTAGGCATGAAGAGTTGGTCTGCTCTGTCAACCTCTCCAGGGGTTTTCTGTGGGATAAACAGATCAATTCTTCTCCAAAGCTCTAAAAGTGACTGTTTGTCAGTCAATGCAGCCCTGATTCTGCAGTGTCAAGACTTACACACTGGGATCAGCTGCCACATAAACGAGACCTGTGTGAGTCACATGAGCCGAGATGAGCTGACTTCTCCACGAGTGAGTAAACAGGTCCATGACCCAGAGCTGGTATTCCGGAGGTGGTATTCTGGGTGTGTGGATTTAGGGTCTGAATAATAAGACACCAGCACACGTGTGTTTTCTTTGACATGGATGACAGAATTCAGACCAATTCAGAATATTTAACAAATATAAATACAACCTTTAACCTTTTGCGGCCACGCTAAAAATAGTGTTGCTTATGTTAAAGGAAACATTTCACGATGTTAAAGCCTGTACTACAATTAACATAAATTCACATGAACACATTAAGAAGGTTTACGACTTCAGCACATTCAAAGACATTTAGTCAGTATGTGTTTTGCGGGAATCAAACCTGCAACCTGTTGACCGCTCAATACTCAATACTCTTCCAATTTAACTACAGGAACAGAGAAGTTCTTCAGAGAAGTAAATCTGCCATTAGAGGCTACTTGTCTAAATCCTCTTTTTGAGGTTACACACTGAGTGGATGAAGCATTTTCACTTTTATAAAGAATCAAATAAGTGATTTGTCACCAGAATGTCTGGAGAGGCGTCGTGTCCAGCCGTGAGATCATTGTTTAGACTCAAGCTGAGCGTCTCATAAACAGTCCAGGTAACAGTCCACAGACCAGGAAAAACGATGGATCAATTGTGTGTTTCATCCTCCTGGCTGTGGCTGCACTTCTCATAGTGATGAGGCGCCTCAGGCTTCCTGTGAGATCTGATGCTTGTTACACTCCCGCAGCTGCAAGCGAGACGCATGGCCACTGCGCCTGCTTTACAAATGCAGGAGTGACTCTGAGATCTCCTGCGCGGCTCTGTGAATTGTGAGTTAAACTTTAGGTAGAAAGACAGTATTGGTAAGTCGAAACAACTTTTAGTGGAACATTGTCACGTTAAAGAGACAATAGTATATTTATTTGACCAGTAATTACAGGTGATGTGTTAAAAATTTGCTCATGACATAAGTGTAACTGTAAAGCACATATGAGGAAAAACTGCCCTGTGATTTCAGCATTCATTTCACACAGATAAAACCCAACATCATATAATTAAAACCCCATATAATAATAATCCAGCACTACAGTAAAAGACACAATGAAGAACTACAGTAATTACAGCAGTAATGAATGCTGCAGAATAATATAAAAATTTAAACACACTCAGGTGCAGGAAAGACAAAAAACTGACTGATGCTGGACAAGATACATTTAATGATGGACTGCACATTAAACTTTACATACTGGTGATATTTGAGATAAGCAATCACACACACACGAGCGGTGTACACCTCTACAGGGCTGATTACCTTTGTGTGGGTTTCTCTGCCCTGAGCGTGGTGGATTTCAGGAATCAGTCGGATCTCTTCTTCAGACACCGGTCCAGCAAAGCAGAGGTTTCCTGTCGTCAATCTGATCTGGTGTTGTGAGACATGTTTTCCACACAACAGAAATGGTCCCTTTATTTTTATAGTACTTTGTGATGAATGAAAGACTGCTGTATGTCCTCACATTTTCCCAGTTATGAGCTCACAGATTGTGTTTTGTGTTATTGAAGCTGGGAAGAGAGTTTGTGGCACAGATGGTCTGTTCTACTTTAAAGTGTTGGATGAGTGCATGTTGAGTTCAGCTGCAGCCTGTGAACTACACAACCCTGAACCTGAAAAAAAACACACAATCAGTTCACCTAAACAAATACAACACAAAATGGTTTAGAAAAGTGGTTCATTTCAAGTGTGTTAAAGCTGTATGATACTGTGATACATGTGTGACCTGACACAGTTCTGTTAATGCTTTATGGCTTTTTTTGTACAAGCTCAGCTGTTTATTACATTCACTTTTATTTCATGCGAGACTGGTTTTGTGTTCTAATGAAGAAAACAAGTCATCTGGGTTTGGAAAAAACACAAGGTTGAATAAATGATGAGAGATTTGTGGTTAAATTATCCCTGTAGTCAGTGTGAATTATTCAGTGTGTAATGTTTATTTCCTTACAAATAACCAAACAATCATCTACAAACCATCTTTTGTGCTGGTCTGTAAGGAGCGGCAGAAGAATGAAGTTCTCACGGCAGCTTCAGTTTTCAGGGCTGCAGTTCAGGGTCTCAACAGAAGAGAAGCTGTTTGAAAATATAACCAAATTCATGAATAAATTACTTGTTCGGTTTTTCAAGCATTAAATCTTGTCATTATGTGGAAAGCTTGATTAAGTTATGGTAAGATCCAGCTAGGTTCTGAGGTTTTTTTTTTTAGCTACCAAAGCTGTAGCTGTAGGGATACATGCGTGTGTTCTGCTCTCACTGCATTAGCTCATTATTAAACTAAAAGGAGTTTACTGTAACTCAAGAGTGACAGGGACAATACATGATATTTAAAACAATGCAGTGTGGCTGTACTGTGATACACTGATGGCATTAAATGGTACTTTTATATAGTGAAGACCGGGGTTAATTGTTTTATTGCTGTGAATGTTCATTTTTGGAAGTCAGTCTGTAGCAACGCAAACTTTACAGTCTTGGCTACAAATAAAGTTAGTGAACATTTACACTGCCATCAGCTAGAAAATGTGTAGTTCACTGAACACACAAAAATATTTCACTGAACATACATTAAAATATATTTAAACCAATGTTTTGGCATAAATATTGTAGTTTATAAAATGTAGTTATTTATAACATTTTAAACATATTGTCTCTGACTGTAAGTCAGTGCACACATACACGCACGCGCACGCGCACACACACACACTATTGCCGAGTAAAGATAGAGAACAAGTGTCATGACTGGTGACAATCACAGCATATAAGAATCAGCCGAGAACATTGTCCCTCATAATGACCGTTGTGTTTTTCTCTTTCACTGGAAGTGTTGAGGAGCATCTGTGTGGACGTGAAAGGTCAATCATCTCTCTGATTACAGTCTCACTTCTGAGGAACGAGTGTCTGAAGCTCTCCATGTCCACAGAAGCCAAACAGCCTGTCAGAATTACCATCACTCACTTCAGTCGAATGTGATGCAAATGTCTGCCGCATGTTGGCAGCGCGTCACAATTTGCACCTTCCAGGGAAGGTTAAATCACATCGTATGTGAGCTGATAAATATTCAGTTAATCACTTGAGCAGAGCGGCGATGTGAATAGCGCACGGCACCGCAGAACGCCTCGCCATGGCTGATTGTTTTAATCAGGCAAAAACAGCTAAATATGGAGTAATTAAACACTCACAACACGCTCAAAAACTGAACACTTTGAAAAGTCATACTACAGTAAAAAACAATATATATAGCATTTAGTCAATATATATAGCATTTCTGCAAACGTTTCCAAAAGTACCATGGTCTAATGTGATGCTGTCTGAGTTTCTCTTTCAGTCACGTGATTTTATGTCTGTCAAAGAGAAACAACAGCTATTAACAAAATCTCACTGGTGATTTATTTCTCATGAGCTACTTTGATATGTATCACAGTCATACACAGCAGTGCTGACATGTTATTCCTATGTACTTTAAAGAATATCATATGAAAACCACATTAATTCCTATAATGGAAACTGGATTTTGTTAACATTTGCACACTTTTAGTCAGCTTGACACTGTCTAATCTCACAACACAAGTGAATTTTGTTGCAGGAAGATAGTAAAATGTTTTGATAGGCAGCAGTAATACTTCACAAGCTTCTGTAAGTTTGATCATTTCTGAGGCTCTTCCACATTTAATATAAACAAACTTCCTGGAGTTTCTGAATGGAGGCTTAACTTCCTCATGTTCTGCTGCTGGATTAGTTTTCCTGTGGAATCAGGCTGCTGTAACAGATAATAGAGTGTAATACAGGTCTGAATGGTGGAAACGGCATTAAAGAAGTTTGGCTGTCAACACAATATATCTGTGCTGACTTAAGAAGCCTCAGTAAAGCACTTTTAACACTTCATAATGCTTCATCTTAAGTTTGCTGCAAGGAGATGTTTACACAGAGCTCAAGGGACTATTTTTGAAGAAACAGTTTACCCCAAAAATTAAAATCTGTCATTTATTCACTCAGAACCAAGACATTTTTTACAGTGAAACATCAAAAAAGATTTTTAGCAGAACGTTGACAGATATAGAACAGCCTAAAATATCAATAAAGTATCATAAAAGCAGTCCATACGACTGAAACTGCAGTCATTATTAATTATTAAATATTAAAGTCATTTGCTGTCTTGTGATTGATTCAGAGACCCATCTCATCTGCATAATAAGGCACCAATGCATACAAGCGTGATACAGATTTGAGAGCTACTGCAGATAGAGAAAGCTTTAAAAGAAAGAACAAATTAAATGTAAACTGCTGTCACACAAAACATGCCTTTAAAAGATCTGGAACATAAAGCAACAAGTCATGCATTAGAGGGCCTGCTTTTATCGTATGTCTTTGATGCTTTTTGCACTTTTTGAGCTTGGCAGCCCCTGGTCACAGTCTCACCGTCACTGACCTGTCCTGTGTCCTGCGCTCTCTCGGACAGCACTGAGAAATTTCATCTTTCATCAAGAGTTCACAGTTCACCTCACAGCAGATCTGAGAGAAGATGTTTTCCACAGCAAAGTAGTAGTAACATCCTGAAGCTGGTTGGGGACAATTTGTCTGTCAGAACAAAAATTTAGTGAGCGTCAGGAAGCTGTGAAAACAATTCCACCGCCAACTGCTGAAGATGAATCCTGGAAAGCAGCCCACAGAAACACATATTTACAGTGCCATGGCAGCTCCAAGAGTCATGTATTACCTCTTTAATTACTTGTTACTGTTAATTATAGTTGCTACGAGCGTGTCCCCTAGCAACGGCCACAAAACTGGCTGCTTATTTGGGAGGCTGTAACGCAGCTCAGCAGATAATTGATCATTAATGTATGGGAACGTGCATGAATGCATGAGCCCTGCCTTTGTTGTAATGCTAACTAATTCAAATTACGCTTCAACACAAAGTCATAAAAGTATAAACAATGCACATGAATAAGAACTAAGCCTGCGCCCTTGCATACTCAACTCGTGCACACATAATGAAACGATCTGATTTATTGTTCATAAACAAATCCTAAAAACAAAACAGGAGGGATTTGCATATAACATCCATGTGTGACAACACGTCCGTTTAGAGGACATGCTAGGAACTGGCCTTTAAAACATGTCTGGAGGATATGATAATGGCATGTGAATATGGATTGCCTTTTCTGTGATAATTGGATTTACTCTGCAGCTGTTTTTATTCACTCTGACACTGAAAGAAAAGCACTGAAGAGAAATACGAATCGCTCAACCTACACGCCGCTCTGAATAATTACAATTACTCAATGCTGGCGGCAAAATCCTCTCAGGAGAACATACACAAGCAGAGGTCACACTAAAGTGATGCTGCTATATAATTTGCTTTATAAATGTCTTATTCTTTACAACCTACAGCTTTTCAGGAACACAACACAGAGAGCGTTTCTGTTGCACGCGTTTCAACAACTGTGAACTCTGTGATCTGTTTGCCATGTGCCAGGAGTCAGCAGTGGAGCAGTTATCTCACAACGCTTGTTCTTCACAAATATATTTCCCTGCACCAATACAGAGGCCATGCTGAACTCTTTCCCAGCCACATTGCAGGGAAACGTGTAGGAAACGGTGCTGCTGGCAAATACTTTTGTTGTTGCCTGAGCACTCCAGCCTGCCGCCTGCCAAACGAATCCAGTCAACACAACTCTCCACTGAAGAATTATCAACACAGAGCAGCAGCTATATCACACAGACCTGAAATAAACAGACAGGTTTCAAAGCTCCTGAAGGGAATATCCATGAGACCTAAGGAACAGAGGCTACGGTATGATATTATTGGTTGTGTTTATGAAGAAATAGTTACCTTTGTAACTACTGATCATAGTGTTGAGCGTCAA
The DNA here is from genome assembly GCA_036877525.1 of Chromobotia macracanthus. NCBI lineage: Eukaryota > Metazoa > Chordata > Actinopteri > Cypriniformes > Botiidae > Chromobotia > Chromobotia macracanthus. Next base: position 6,063,954 of record JAZGTH010000072.1, on the reverse strand, counting down.
ACTACTAAATTCACCTCAACTTTACTGTGAGAGGTGTAACTTTCACCTAAAAACAACAAACAAATGTACAAATTTACAGACAGTCATCCCTAGCAACCACATGGCAATGTGCTAAAGGTCACCTAGGGCACCTTGGTAACAGCACAGAAACACTCGGACACACTAGGACCCCCCTGGCAACAGCATAACAATGCACTGAAAACACTTTAGTAACCACACAGCAACCACACCACATGTAAGAACCATCAAATATACTTCAGACAAATCTAGCTGTTATCTACTACAGGTCAAATAAAAGAGTAAACCAGCTCAGTGCGTGAATGATGCTGCCTCAGACGCTTCAGCGATCATTTGCATGAGTGTGATGTAAATCCTGCGTCATTCCTCACAGCAGAACACGCATGTGTCACTGACGCCCTCCAGACCATGAACACCCCACCTCAACCTTTGATTCATGCTCATTTTTCATTCAATAAATGAGCTTGTCCAAGCAAACTCAGAGACCTGCGATATGAAAACTCAGAATAAAAACAAACTGTATAACTGAATAAGAGAACAGTACAAATGTGGCTCATTTTCTATTATTGGCTGCAGGCTTCGTAAATGTTTGTTTCATTACTCTGATAAACAGCCCTGAGTGTAACCCCCCAAACACACCAACGACATCATAAGTGAAGAAGTTCATCTGCCTGAGGATCTGCGAGAGATCGCAACCTAAAAAATGCAGGAAAGAACCGCAGCAGGTTGCTCTGCTTCTGAAACAAGTGCTTGTTCAACATGCAGTCTTGACACGTGAAATCAGTGTTCTTGCCTCATTTATGGAATCTGTCAGCCGGGTTCCAGTGCATGACCACAGCATACAGGAAATGCAGCACACCTTACGTTCACACGCAGTCAATCTATGTCGCCTCTCGGGTGGAACGGAACCTGCTGGGCAAACCCCCCCCCGCTGATGTCACGGTGGAACAGTCCACATTATCATCTGCAGAAAATGACATGGCGAATTTAAACTGAATATTGCAGGGCAATTTGACAGAGGCGGGTATACTGTACGTGTTCTGTGTTTAAACGACGGGACGTGACATCTTGTTACATCATAACAAATGTCTGTGTGTCTGATGAATGATTATTTATACAAATGCTGAAGACATGTAAAAGAAATAAAAATCCTGAACCCAATAACAGGATTTTCATATTGCATATCCAAAAATGTGCTGGCAGTGAATCCAGTGACATTTTATATCTACAACAAATAAACAATTGGATCTAATATGATATATGATCTCTGTCATAAAAAAGCAGTATGAACATAGTAAACATAGTTTTTCTTTGTATATGCCTGTATCTATGACACAAAATAATGTTACGGTCTCTAAAAACAGATACCCAAAAGCAAATTATTTTTATGCCGCAGTTCCTTTGGTCTCAGAGTTTTCTCAAGTATAAAACAACTTAAAATAAAGAGTTTTCCTGAAAAGTTGAAATGAAATCGAGTCTATTAATCAACTCCAGCAGAGCTGAAAATTCTTCAGCTCAGCTGAATCCCAATGAAAACGTGACTGTAAACTCTTGTTGACTTCAACATATTTGATATTGGGCTTTCATACTTGACATGGGCATCCTTCAGTTCATCTATATGCTTGTGTACTTCAAACCATTTAAATGTCCTGCTCTTCTCTGCCCTTATTTCTGACCAGCAGTAGAAAAGCAGTGTGGACATAAACTACAGGCTATCAGAAAGCCATTCCTGAGGAAATGTGTCAACACAGGAAAGAAACTCTTAAGCTGAGATAAGAGAAAATTACACACTTGAACCTTTAAGACATGCAGCATAAATCTGAATTAAATCATTTGTCCAGTATATAATGTAATTATTCAAGCATTAATGACAATACAATGTGGCTATTAGCAGCTCCAGATAACAGAATCTTATCCAGTGTTGCAGTATGTCCACTGACTCCATCAGAATAACACTGTGAAGCCTCTGTGGTTGTATGTTGATGCAGACACACCTGTTCTTACCTTCAAAGCTGCATGTAGAACAGAAGAGCGCTGGAACACTTCCACCTGAGAGCCACTTTCATCACATTTCAAAGGGAAAACTAAAGAAACACAGGATGACCGGTTGTAATATTTCTATGAAAAAAGCGACAATGTTTCTGACTGTGTGAAGAGAAATAAATTTAAACTGATTTAAGTTCAGATTCTGGTCTGTTCAAGAGGTGCAGATTCTAGAAGAATCTTCTATATTCAGCTTTATGATTACAGTAGCACCAGTTCACTGAGGCGGCTCAGTTATCTACACCAGACAGCTGGATTAAACTGAACTGGTCAAGTGTGTTTGAGCTCTTGTGGCTATATTGCATTTGCTTCTTGCATTCGCTGTATGGTACCGTTTAATTTAGTATGTTGTACGTTTTTTGTAAGATTTGTGTTTTTCCTTATAATTTCCCTAAGTAGTACAAACTATAATGTCCTTTATAAGACAATTAATTTATGCTTGCATATAATGTCACGATTTAATTTTGTTAGTCATGATTTAGCTTTTCATCATCCTGAGATCTGGAGCATGGAGCAGCCAGCAGACTCAGCAGGTCTTTCAGACGCACTGATCTACAGCAGACTGAAGAACTGAAGTCACAGAAGGTCGGTCACGTGTAACAGTCTGAAAACATGCTCTTGAGGAATAAGAATATTCTGTCTGGGTGTCAGTGGAGTTCTTGATCAAACAAAGGGGAAGAAATGTCAGTGGTTTCACTGAGACCAAACTCAACTGAAGGACAAAGAACATCAGAGCATTCTTCCTGTCTAACAACCGTCAAAATGTCACTCGCTAAAACTTCTCCTGTGGACCATACTGTACACATGCAGAACCCAGAAAACTTCTGAAAGTTTACCTTCTCTCCACTCTGAAGAGACAGAGTATTTGACCTTTCAAATTGTCTGAAGAACAAAGTATTGCTAATAGTCTTTAAAAGCTTCTCCTTTCAGAAGTGATTTTAATGTCACAAACTGATCAGATCTTCAAAGCTCAGATATTTGTCAGATTATCTTAACTATATAATCTACATTCATTTACATCCAAACTCTTATTGTATTTTATGAGAAACATCTGAGAAAGTTGATACTTCCAGGAAACACAAGCGAGAACTCCATCAAAGCTCCTGTGTTATGAAAGAGAAATATCTTCTGGGTTATTTCAGTGTTGCTTCAGTTAATTTTTACTCAAATGTTTCTTCTAAAAGTGAAGTCAATTATTGAAATGCAATTACAGTACAGAGCTTTAAAACTCATGTAGCACAGCTCACATCTTCTTTCCATCAGGACTGGAGAACATCTGATGAATATTGTTTGAGTTCATACTATATTGAGACTTCTTATTAACTGCAGATGTTAGAAAATCTAAGCACAGTTTAAGACACTGTTAAGGACACACATGAGATTATTGGGGTCAGGAGACACCATCAAATCTCACTGATATTGAGACATTAAAGAGATCTCAGTTGTTTTTTCCTATAGGATAACCCAGCATTTCCACACAGTCCCCTAAACATCAAACCTTAGAATGCTGCAGTATATTAAACAGTCATTTTCATTCACACCGTGTTCATTAGCTAAATATAATAGTGAACTATTGCCTCATCTTATATCAGCATGAGGCAAAATAAAGCTCTTATGAGTATGTGAAAGTCAGCAAATATATCAGCTGAATTAGAAAGTAAGCAGATAGAGCAGCCACCATCAGCAAAAGCCAAAGACGGAGGGAGACTTTAGAGGGACAGATGCGGCCGGCCTCCGACACTGATAACCTTGTGGAGGTGAACGAGGTGAGCATGAAAAATCTTCATGTATTTGTTCTTTAAACACGCGGAAGTTGTGCTGATCCAGCGCTTATGAAGAATTGTGCTCGGCTGCCTCTGACTGTATTGATTTCATTATGTGGGTTTGTGTTCCAGCATTCCCAAACACACACAAACAACTTGTTATTAAATTATTCATTGCATCCTCTATACAAATGGGAAATTGAACATTTTGAAAAAGACGACATCAGTTCAATAGATCAAATGCGCTGATAATACACAACGGCGACTAAACGAGGGAGAAATAATTGTTTTTTTAACCGGTGTGTCTAGCTGAGAGCATCAAATCTATACATGCAATCTCTCGATTAGCTGCTCTCTAAACTAGGGGTGGCGCTGTGTAATATCTTTATGCTAATGAACATCTTCATTTTAATGCAGTGAACTGCTCATAATTCACACAAACATAAACACAAAACTGTCGGCAGCAACTAGAAAGGTCAACTGTGTACACGTACATGTTTCTCCTTCAGTATCTCAATGTGATTCACGAAATAAGAATGTAGAAACACATTACAGTCGTCTCCGAGTGGCTAAATGAACCTTTTATCATGAAGCACGTGACTGGAGTTTTTAAATCTGTCAGAAATGTCAAAGCCAGAGATGTATTTTCACAGTCTGTTAACCAGTTAGTTCACCTCAGAGAGACCTACATAACTAAGTACACTTCCATCATTACATGACACCGCTGAGAAACTCGGCTGAGAGATTTTCAGCTCAATTCACTAGGACGTATCTTAATTGAGATCTTAACACAGTTCAACAGAGAGCATCCAAACTCATTTACTGCTGCTTGCTTCTCCTCCAGACAAAAGAGAATCCTTCAAATGAACACGCATGCAAAGCTGAAACTAATTCATAGTCCATATTAACAAACGCTGTTAATTTTTTAAACGTTTCAATGCACTGTATCTTAATTATTCATAAAAATATTCATTAGCGCTGCTTGCTAAGTCAAACGTCAACATCATTATGATTTATAGAGTTAGTGATCGAAACAATCTGAATCTAAATATATTTAACTCATCTACACTGTTTGTGCTACAGATGTCATGTCTGCTGAGGAAAAGTGCACTATTATTTTTCTAGGTGATCGGATTCCATTTTTATCTGATGGATGATACAGACAAAACAACCACAACTTACACTGAAGGAGTGACCTGAGGTATATCTAGAGTCCAAAATAACACAGATTTGGGGTGGACTTAGAAATGTGCTAATAAGCATTCAGAACATCTTAGCCAATACATAGCAACGCCCTAGCAACCACCAACAGTACCCCTGTTGCCAGGGTCTTGTTTTGTGGTATCTAAGGTGTTAGATATCACATAGCAACACCCTGGCAACCACTCACAACATCCCTGCATCATGGTGAGTTTTGCAGTCATGCACCACTCACATATTCTTCAGGAAATGTAAAAATGTAGATTGTTTCATTAATACTGTACAAACACTGGGTGATGGCCCTAGTTAGGGATACATGTACCAAAGAAAACAGAAAACAGCTACCAACACTTGATATAAAGCAATCATTATATATATATGTGTGTGTGTGTGTGTGTGTGTGTGTGTGTGTGTGTGTGTGTGTGTGTGTGTGTGTGTGTGTGTGAAATTTATCTTGGGAGTCTCACCACACCACGGTCCTTAATTTATAACCAAAACGCTTATTGTTTTTTATTGGCCATTTGTACACTTTCATTCTGACATGGCCTTTCTCACAGTCATCTCTTGCAGAAATGGAAATAAAAGTTTAATCACAGAGCATAAAATGTCATTACGTTTTCTGCAACAATTGACACAGTGAATTCAACAGATTGAGATGCTTGTGGCAGACAGAATGGAGATAAAGTCTATCTGATCATTTTCCTTCAGCTGCATCTAGCCGGGCTTCGTGTGCAGTCTCATCTCCCCAAACATAATAACTTTTATGGTCAGGTTATACAGTATCACACCTTCAGTATGATAAATGATGACCAACACACTCAGCTATTAGCTGAAACTTTTCTAGGAAGTTTCAGAACTTTGTATTCAAAAGTATTCTATTACCAAAGTTTTATCCACCATCTGTCATAAAAAAGGTTACAAAATCCTTCATCTTCTCATCTTCAGAAGTGATCATTTATATCGTACTGATCATAATCTGTATGTCTTCAGATCATAGTACCTGCTAAACAAATAAGTAACAGTGTTAAACAGGTAACTGCTGCTAACCTCTTCACACCAGAGTCATCAGGGAAGATAATGTGACACAAAACATCACCTTACAGCATCATCTGGCTACGTCACTGCTTTGGTCTCTACAGGGTTTGATCACATGTTCAGAAGCAATCACTGCTCTTCCCCGCAGGTCACATGACTACAGGGGCTCTCTACATCTGCTTGATTTATCAAAAATGATCTTGCGAGATGATAAAACGGCACTCATAACTCATAACCGACAAACAAAGATAAGACCACTGTTCTCCAGGGGAAACTTTATATTCACAGAGTAAAAGGGGAATATTTTACACAGATCCTCAGTCAAACCATGATTTATGATGAGGGAATATTTGCTAAGGTGCATACAATTCTGGACATCTTTCTTCAGAAATGTATATTGTGATGCAGATAACAGCAGGTGACCTACAAACTCCTGTACGACCAGAGGTTGCTCTTCCAGAAGTCAGCTCAGCTTTTTCTCAGATTTATCTTTTACAAATTCTGAGGGGAAACAGAAAGAAATCAGTAAACTCTAATCACACAGTAACAGTACAGAGATTCTGTGGACAGCACGATATTTGTACTGGGAATAATTTGAGCAGAAGAGAATAACTGAGATATTCTAAGATAACTGACTGTGTGTTTCAATGCACAGAAGTTTGACACTATGTTTCCTTTGAAGCCACAGGAACTCAATACAAGGATAAAAGGGACATCAGACCACTCTGTGGTAAAGAGGTCACCTCTCAAGTGTGCACTGATGAGTTGTCTGTTTCTCCAGTGGACAGTGTGCAGCTTAGTGTTCTTGATAGATCACAGAGAACTGAAGACTCCCACACTGGTGTCCTGAAGACGGATGTTTCTCTGAGCTCAGTGGGACCATACAAATGAATCTCTCTACAGCAGGTGAGTTCCTCCTGCAGTCGAGATTGAGTTCAGAGATACAAAAGCAATTGTCATTCTCCTTACAGTACAACAAAACTCTGCAGCACAGACAGCAAGCCATCAAACATTACTGTAAAAACCCACAGACAGTAGAGTTAAGTGCCGTCTGATGCAGTTGTCACTGGCCTCCGAAAAAAAGAACCTTAGACCTTCAGAAACGAGTATGACAAATGACTAAATGAATAAACATGAGTGTTTAGGTATGCGTCATGTGTCACATACATGCACTTTCGTGTGTGTGTGTGTTGTGTGTGTGCAAACGTATGTGTGATGACATCACAGGCGTGTGGATTTGACCGTGTGGATGACTGCTGCTGTTGGGATGGTGATGGGTAACTCCTGACATCAATGTCATTACACACTTCATTATTGATGTGAGTAATATTCCATCCATCCTCAGGCCTCTCTCTCTCTCTCTCTGACTTTATTAAACAATTTAATAAAATATAAATGTCTCAAATTTTACAGCATCTGTCCTCTGGCCTTCGTCTTAATTTCAGATTCCACCCTCCAGTATCTATGAAGTAGAAACTAAAAGGTAAAAGAAATGAGGAACATGAAGTTTTTAAACATGCTCTTGTCATTAACTTATCCTCATTACGTTCTTCTGCCCAACACAAGACGACAAACTCAAAACAATGTTGAAGCTGCTTATTTTTCCATCGTCTGAGGCTAAAACATTCTGACAAACATCAGTGCTTCTGTTTCATCTTTGTGTGATCTGTTCCTTTAAATCTAAGATCAGTTACAAAAAAAAATCAGAAACTGTTTTTATTCCGAGACCCAGAAACTGAACTCTGTAAATGTGTGATTCAGCTTTATTAAACTCACGCAGAGCTGAAAAACTAAATCCACCAAAACCATTACAGATCTATTTTTTCCTCTGGCACACATTTAATGAGTTACAGATGGAAAATGGCTGAAATTGTAGATTAATTCACAAATACGCTAAAAGTCCATGCATTTAAATTAAGAATCTTTACCGTCAGTATGTTAACAGAGCTGTTTTGATGCTGTTTTTCTGCCACCCACAGCGAAATGAAAGCAGTTAAACAGTTTTGTACATAATGATTATTATATCTTGTGATACTGTTTTCCATCCTGCTTCCAAAAACACTGTTTGGATGTCGTCATTTTGAGTAAAATGAGACGTCAGCTTTCTGATACAGATTACCATGTGCAGTCATAATTCTGTGTATACAGAGTAATCTAGTAATTTATGACTAATACACACAGAGGGTTGGGGGGGTGTCTGAATACATTATCTGTGTTTTCCACACTCAGTCAGACTGAACCAGAACAAATGGAGAAACACTAATGAATCGTAGGAAAAAGCGCCTGAATACTTTTTTTTTCTATACTTTGCTTCCATCTCGCACTTTTTCACTGCTGGGTTTTAAAATGAGTTGTGACTAGTTTAGCCAAAATGTGCCCATATCAGATTTATTCTTCGCTGAGTGATTCTGGTAAAGCCATGAACTGAGAAAATAAAAACATGTACCTTCATAGCTTCACAAAGCAAACACTTCAGTATGTAAAAGACTCCATAAATGATGCAGAGTGTTTGATGTTACTCTTCAGTTTGATGTTACTCTTCAGACCTCAGTCAAACAAAATGAACAATGTCAAAAAAGTGACACAGGCATTACTGGACAACTGAGTATCAGTGAGACTAGAATCTGGCCCCTTCAGACATGGGCCAGTACAGAACCACCTAACAACTACAAAGGACACCAGAGAACCCCCATAAAATCGCCATACTATAGAATGACAGCACCACAAAATCTTCTGCAATGTCTTTCAGAAGGTTCAAGGCAGGAAACTCTATAATGCTCTCTGTATTCCAATAAAATGACTTCATTAGAACATAAAAGCTTCTTACACGTTACATTATGCAGTCAGAGGTCAGTTTCAGAGCTGAACGTGTGAAGAACATCAATAAATGTAAAACCTTTTCATGGAAACCTCTTCAACACAATTATATTCTCCAACGCATTGATTGCGATGCAGACGAATGCAAATTCAGATCTCTTGAGACGCAGTGAATCTACACCAATCAGCCGCAGGTTTCTGGCTCATATACTGTATGCAGAACACTCACGGGTGGAGAAACAGAAACAGCATTTGAAAATACAGTATTTACGATAGTCAAATCAAACAGCACCAGTTCAAAAGAACTACTGATCTTACAAACCCACGGTGTGTTTTATTCTCTGCTGGTTTTCTATAATGCTATTCAGATATGGATGCTTGCTGTCCACTGACTCATGTTAATGTATGAAATCAGATTTCAATGAAGTCCACAGATTTATCATTATTTGTTATTACTGCCATATACTTTATTACATCAATCCTGAATTATATTAGCATTAAATTATTGCGGTAACTATTGATTTTGGAAAGACTGAATTATCTACAGAAACATTATCTAGACCAGTGGATCTCAAACTTTTAAACTTCAAGCCCCTCAGCCCCATTCACAGCTTCTACCCAATAAAATATTCTACATCTTGGCAACTAGAAAGATGTGTATACATTATAAAAAAATAATCAAGCAGTTTTCAGCTTATTTTCAATCATTTTAAGACATCTTGAGGTCCCCGGTTGACAAACACGAATCTAAATATTTATTTGAATATCGTTTATTCACAGTAAGACCAGGAATGTGTATTAAACAGGTAAACAGAGTAACTGCTGATCTTATGTTGTCTAAAGTTCAGGGAGAGTAAAGGTCATTAAAATCAGTCAGAAATCCTCATTCTACACTATAGAGCTTTGGTGGGACTCTATGGATTAAACGCTTATCAACATTTCAATAAAACACTTGAATAAAAGAGGCTTTTAAGTGTCACCTCAGCTTTGAGGATTTAGCAATTATTCTTTCCTTTATTATTGTGGCTCAAACTGAATAATGGTTTGTAAGGGAGCTAAAGAATCGAGATCTTTCGTTTTGTGAATATATCTACAGTAGTGAAGACGTGTCTGCGCAGGCAGCGTGCTTCATTACTGCATAATGCCTTTTCATTCCAGGACAAGTTCAACTAAGATAGACACTGGGGAATTAATAGCTGTTTCTCGCTGCATGCAGCTGCTTACTCTTCTGCTCCTGGAGTCTCTGTAGTCAAATCATCTTCATATGTTCCTCACAGTTCTGGAACTGATCTAATTCTTTAGACAAATATGTTCTGCTGTGTTGATATACATCACCTGTTCGAGGATGTTGTGTGTACAATCATACAGTCGATAAGTGAATCTTAGGAACCTGGTCAAGAACTTTGTTCAAGACATTTGAAAACATGAAAACATAAACATTCAAATATGATCCTGATGTGTTTTGATCTGCCCACGGCACATGTTCAACATCACGATTGTGCACAAATATACACACATACTGACATCACATGTAGCGAGGCGTCTGACTGTGTGTTTGAAATGAACGCATGCTCTCAGCATGTGTGTGCGTGTTCGTCAGTGTCATCTAAACTGCAAACAGAAGCAGCAGCTTTCTTCATAGCAGGGAATCTGGTACATCATTTCCTCTCGGCTGTGGAAGGAAAATGTAGATTTTCCGTGCTGAGCTCCAGCCGGTAGGTTCAGCCGTGAATAAGATTCACTCTCATGTTCATTTCACTGACAGCTGAGAAAATGTTACAACAAGTGGAGTCTAAAGTCCATCTCAAACTGCTGACCTTTCTGACCGACTTTCTGTGAGAACAGCATTTCCTGTTCAGACCGGCGGCGCAGCGCAGTCTAATTTTGCCACCAAAAGCACTTTCACACTCTGCAAGTCCAGCACACAGCTGACGAAAGCGAAGCAGAAATCATCATCAACACACATCTGAAACATTTACACTTCAGTCTGACATTTCCTTTAGTGGAATATTTAAAAAAAGAGAGGAGGGAGGGGTGAGTAAATACACCAGCACTGCTGTGACATTAACAGGTTGAAAAATCACAATGAGATTTCTCTTAAATATCTCAACTGATTCTCCTAGACAGCAAACAGAGAGCAAAAAGAGACCTTAGCTGCTTCTTCTAAGAAAAACGTCATAAATCTCACGTGTCTCCAGGTGTGAGCCTCAGATGAGATCACACATTGTGCCCCAATAGACGATGACACCAAAGTGTTTAGTCAAAAGATCTCAACATAATCTCAAACATTTCTCATCAAATTCTTTCAAGACCAAACAACCTGAGCTTGGCTTTCCATGTTTACTATATAGCTGTATATTCATACTGTATATTAATAATCACCTCTTTTGTGTCTGACTTTATTTATCTCAGTAAATGTAAGAGAATTGGAGACAACGCTGATACTTAAATGAAACAACTCCTAAGCTACAAAAGCGAGTTATCTCAGTTTTTTCTATTATCACAATAAATCCTGAGATAACTTAATCCTTAAACAAAGATTTTTTACAGTACAACATATACAGAATCAAGTAAACAAATATTTCAATCTATGATGAACAAGATTTTACATCAAACTCAGATACACACTCCTCCCTCAGGCAAATTTCTGCAGCATTTGCTGTGCGGCAGTCGGGCAGAGATTCAATTGGACACATTATGGTAAAAGAGCTTCAGTGAATGTTTTCTTAGTGTATCTCAGAGGGATTGAGCAGTCTGAATGAGGGGAAATGTAAATCCTACAGCTCTGAATACGGCCGCAGGCAGAGTGTGGGATGTTATCAAATGAAGTTACAATCTGCCAGCAACAGACGTTTACTGTTTCACTCAACTGCTGAACTTACGGGAGCACACTCTTTAAAAAAAAGAAAACTTCTTAAATGGTTCTTCACAGAGATGCCATAAAAGAACAATTTCTAGTTCCCTAGAGAACCACTCAAAGGTTCTCATATCTATTTACAGTATAAATAATCTTTTTCCATTACAAAGAACCTTTTGTGAAACTAAAAGGTTCTACAGATGTTAAAGGTTCTTTATGGAACCATACAGTCAAAAATGGTTCTTCTATGGCATGGTGAAGTGCATCTGTATGAGTGGATGTGAAGTTCAGAGCTCTGGAGATGCAGAAGTCTGGACACCGGCTCTGTCTGGAGCAGAACACTTACCGTTCACTGAATAGTGTGCCGTACACAGCAGCTCCTCTGTAAGGCAGCATAACAACCATCTTGAACCTCACTGGTTTGTGAAGCACTACATAGGTATGAGTTTCATGTGCTACACAAACTACACACAGCTAATTAACAATAACACAATACTCTGAATAACCATAAAAATAAACAGCACACAGAGATATTCTGTCAAATAATCCGGTTGTAATTAAACACACATTTTTAGCAACAGTTTTCAGTATTTGATTTAACAGGTTTATTTAGAATCAACAATTTTGCAGCTTTGAATGTGAAGGACGCGTGCGACTAAAGGAGAAATGTTATGAAATGGAGCGATTATACAGCCCACATTCAGCGTCTGTCCTCCCACTGAGAACCAGCATTAAAAAGATGCAACAGCTCTTTTCACTGGCGAACAGAGCAGCAAACTGCCTACAAATCTGTACAAAGTTACAGAGATGAGATGCATTTGCACAGAGCATGTAACGTTCTGGCTCACGTGACCTGTTCAGTGAAACGTTACTGAAGATATTGCTCCTCAGTACCAGTCAGTTATCGTTGTGCATTGAGTTTATCTGAGAGTTCAATTACTCGCTTATTTTCCTTTCGTGTAATTATGCGTGATGTTATTCATTACAGAACCTCAAGCGTGTTTATGCAGCGGGGAGGCGCTAGATGAGAAACAAACACAAACCGCTGACTTCAGCCTGTGTATCAGGTCAAACACAAGGTCACTGTCAGCGGCCACAGATTCAGGGTTTGATCATTACTCCAGAAGAGCTCGTTTATACAGAAAGAAACCCATCACAAGGCGTCTCGTGCTTATCAGCGGCGCAGGAGATAAACCGGCTGCAGTCAAAGCATGCAGTGTTTGGCTATAATAACTTGATGCCTGTGATAAATGAACGCCTCAGTGAACAGTTAACACGGTTCATCTTATACATATGCATGAAGAGTTTGAGCCCATGATCGCACTACCTACACTTCTGTTTTCTGAAGGCTGCGAGACGACTGTGTGTTATTAAATCAAATGTTAAATATAGCTGCAAGGGACCATCATCAGGGTCTGAACAGATAGGAAAACAGGATAAAATGACACATGAAATGCTAGTTGTTTTGGTGGTAAATGTAATCACACAGTCACATTATGTAGAGGTTTTCTTAAATTGAAGCACCTGAGCTTTGAAAATGAGTGTAATTTAGTGAAAATGAGTGTAGCATATTTCTTCCTGTATGTACCAACTTATTTAAAGTTTGGACGTTGTGTTGCAATGCACAGGTCAATTAGACAATCATACATTAGATATAAACAAACATACAAATTCACTACAGTGCCACCTTGTGGCAGGTTTTTGTGGCAGGAATTTCTGTCCATGTAGTTCAATTAACAAAAACATCAAACTGATTGCTATAGTGTCTCCTAGTTGTGAAAGTGTGCAAAACGAATGCCATGCATAATCTGATCTGAGACCAGCCACCATGTCTAAAGTCTCTGAAACTATTGGAACAAACTAAACAGCTTCAGTTCTGCAGCATAACTGCTTGGAGCCTTAAAAAATCTCAAGAAGAAACTGTTAATAGATGTTGGTGCATAATGGAGGCGATGTTGGCTCTGTTTTTGAGCTCAGCACACAGCAATTACCATCAGCCTTTCTCAGACACCTAATCACTGAAACTCAACACAAACCGCCTCGCTCCAGATACTGCGTCCACTCATTAGGGCTGATGAGTAAAGGACACGCTGGTCAGGAGAACAGGGTCATGGGTTGGTGTGCTGATATAGCACTGAATCTCTCATTAGAAGATTTCAGTGGAGAGCAGCAGCATCTCAACACATCTGCCCTGCGCTGCCAACATCCAGAGACACTCATAGAAGAAAACAGAGACAAAGGTGAATAACACAAACTCCCAGTAATCTCTAAATCTTCCTAAACAATCATGAACTTTCTTTATTATTCAGAGAGCATGTACACACCATGACTCTCACAGCTTCAATCTGACAGTTATTATATTCACATAATTTACACATCTGTAAAATCTCCTTTAAGCAAATGGTTTGAGACTCTTCAACAGTTTCATACCCACACACGTTGCCTCCGCTCCTGAAACACTCCAAACCATCAGCGTTCTTCCCAACAAACTCAGAGAATCCATGAAAATGTTTGAAAACTTCACTTACTTACTACAAAAGCAGCTCTGAGACATTAAAGAAATCTCTTCTACATATATATTTAGCAACAGCTGAAGCTCTAATATCCATCCAGCTCTGACACAGGAATGAAGAGGCCACAGAGGATCTTGATACTTCTGCAGAAACGTTCTTCAGATAACTGCAGTGCTGTGAATCTGTGTTTTATTTGACAGGTTTTTGTGTGGAGTGTTTATCATCCATTTATAGCTATCAAACTCTTGATGTCATTGTAGGAGTGTCTACACAAACATGAAGTTTTACCACGACCCTTTACACAAATATATTTAGACGAAGAGGAAATCAAGATCTCATTTAAATTCATTGGAGATGTTAGTTCTAAAACGTTTACTTGATTTCTCAGCAGCAGGGTTCTGAATTTTGCATCTGTCATGTTTTATCTCAAACAACTATTTAATGCTTCTGATAGAGTGAAAATACTCAGATACCTTCAGGGGTGAGTCAGTCTGCAGAATACAGATCACTGAAACCTGTCTCTGATGTGTGTCCACCTGTTTACCTTTAACAACACCAGATACGCCTGTTAGCTTGTGTGTGGTCTGTCTGTGTGTGATACACACAACACTGCTGCCTGTCTACCCATCTGCCCTTCTGAGTGACCGTGATTGGAACAGAATACTACAGTGTTGCACACTTCTCAGTATATACACTGTATGCTGCATACCATCATTTTCTAAACAGCAAATGTTTTACAAAGCTGTGCTGTCAGCGCTAATCTCAAAAATATCACTATTTTGCAAAATTAATTTAATCTAATTTTGTGTAACTTTTTCTTAAACTTTTTAAGATATTTCCAAGATATTTTCAGCATTCGCTGAAATGAAGTTGTTAAATTGTTAAATGTTTATCTATGCCTAATGTGTAGGCAGGATTGAATGTCTACAGAACAGCATGCAGTATGCCAGTGTTGCTTTCTGTTCATGTCACACTAGAAGGTCAGGTCAAGAGCACTGCATTGTACTGCACATGCATACAGTAAATACAGTAGAACTATACTTTAAACACAGGTACAGTACTACAGCTGGTACCGCTCCAGTCATTCAGAATGTACATCAGATAAACAATACACTACATAATAATGAACATCTGCGCTTGTGTTCATGTCGTCTAATTACTTGCATTAGGCCACATGAATTATTCTTTGTAAGCCCCTCTGGATAACAGCATGTGTTATGAATAAGATTATTTCAGCCAGTCAATTATGACCACTCCCTCCATCAGCACGTAAACACAGCGTCAGCTCAATACATCTGCTTTCAGCTTATAATCAGAGTTGATTAAAACTTTATTCCCTAAAGCTATCCTTCAATAATCTGCTGAGATATAATAATGATACAACTGAATGTGTGATAGAAAACACAATCAGTTAAACAAAGTTCCAGCAATTACCCTGGACCAACACCTAAATACCACAGCCCACGAATATGATCATCATTCAGAACCATGGTATTTCCATCTGATAACATCCAAGAACCAACAGCTGGGTCATATTCTTGTTTGACACCCTAACAACACCCTAGCAACCACTCAGAACTCCCTAACAACATGCTGAAAACCTGAGGCAGTTTTAAATGACTAACCATATGTGTGACCTCAAGCAAACAGCTATGAACTAAAGCCACAAGCCTCTAAAAACTCCATTAGCCACAACAGTGTATAAATCTCACACATCAGATCATGACCTCAGGTTTCATGCACCTCTTTGTCCTTTCACACTGCTCATTGTTCTGCACTGGGTTCTCGGGTTGCGTTTACAAATTGTTCCGTGTTATCACGCTGGGTACAAACAGCAGATAGGATGTGTAATGTAGGGGAGCCAGTAGCTGCATAAGGGCTTCTCTGATTTTAACAGAAGGTTCAGAGAATAATGAGAGTGAGATAAGATCTGCTTCTCTCCTCTTCCACACAGTGTCCCAGGAGCACACATTCAATCTGAACGCATTGCTGCACCTCTTACTATCTGGCAGACTGCCAGTCATCATTTTCAGAGCGTTGTGTGTGTCTCTCTCTGTAACCTCAGCGTGTCGTTTACATCACAGATACATTAAATAATGCAGCTTTAGAAAAGCGCACTTCAGAAGTACAGTGTCATTTAAAACTGTCAATTACATCTGAACAGGAATCAGCTCTACAGCCACTCCAATGATTTGAACTCTCACAGGAAGACGGAACAATAGCTAATGATCAAGCAAATCGCAAAGCAGCCGACACAGAATTCAAAAGGTGATCAGAAGCCCTACAGCTTCTGAGAATGACAAACTCTAATAGATCATAGAGGAAAAAGATCTGTTCATATATTCCCTATATATTTATATCTTAAACACAGCCCACCATGTTCTAGCACAATTAATGATGTTTTAATACTATTTCACAAATTCTATTGATTACTACAGCAGTATGTGTCCAAATGAAGGAGAAGAGCATTATAACAGACATATAGTCATACACCAGTCAAGACGTCTCGTTAGCTGATTTGCAAAATGTCTTCAGTGAATCTTATGCTAAAACAACACAGAAAGTCTGGGCAAATAAACACACTTCACAATTCATACAAACATCTTAAATAGGATTTTGTCTTAAAATGAGTTTAGAGGCAGCGCTACACTTCCAGTGTCATTACAGACAGGCAGTGTGACTGTCTCATAATGTAATCAGATCAGCAGACTGATCTGCTCCACTCGTCTGTATTTGATGCACATGCTGGCGGTCTGAATGCCTGGAGGTGTTTGGCTCTCAGTATCAGCCGGGAAAACTTTATGAGCTCAGACTCGATAAAAAGCAGCACATATCCCTCCCTAATGCAAACAAAAACACTTTAAATCTGCAATCCATAACTTCTGCCTATCTATCGCCATTACTGCTTGAAAAATGCAGGTTACTTGTGGAGTTATTTTCTTAACATCTGTAAGAACAAGCTACAAACGCTGCACCATCTAGAAAGAGCTTAACTCTAAGCATTGTGTTGCGAGCGCTCACTTCAGAGTTCAGTACACAGGGGAACGTAATGAGGTCATAACTCTCTCTATAAATAATATAAAGCATTGTTATGGTTTTATTATACAGAGGTAATTTGATGTTTGACTGCGCAGCTCCAATTAGCTTGTTGCTGAATGACAGACGCTGAACTTTCAAACAGTCAAGCAGCTGTTATACTCAAATCAATATGCATGTGATGCTGAAATCTAATAATGACTGAAACTATTTCCACTATTAAAACAGTTTCTATGCACTCACTCATAATGCAGGTTTACATATTAACAGCATCACTTAACTCTCATAATAAACCGTAACATTAGAAGAGAGGAAGTTTACCGGTGCAAATCTTCTTTATGATTAATCTGCTGGTTTATAGGGACACAGGTGTGTGTTTGTCCTTCTTCTCTGGTCGAACACAACACCAGCATTCACTGAGAGGAAGGCAGATCATTATGTGGTTGAAATGGGACAGTGTTGCTCAAATGTAAAGAATATAACAAATGTATTCAGCTTGAGGCTAAAGTAGCACACGCTTCATTTGCACACTTGACACCGGTTGTAGTCACCTAATAACAATGTGCACTCATTTACACAAGCCCTGAGGCCTTTTCTAATTGGTTGAGTCTTAATGAATGATATTTGCATCATCTTAATTTTACAATATATGAGCATTTAATGAAGCATTTAATATATATATATAACTCATAGAATAACTCATAACTCATAGAATCTCCAGAAGAACTTGATTTAATTGGATATTCCACTCTGAGGTTAATAATGTCCTGCAGACCCTCCGAGTTCAACACATGATTATGTAAACAAGCTCAGCAGCCACAGGCATCACTCTGTAACACATCTGCTAAAGAAATCTCAGGTCACATGTGAAGCATAAAGCTGTTCATGTGATCATAGACGCAGATCTTACAGCCCTGAGACCTTGGCCTAATGTCTTCAAAGTTTTCAAAGATGACATCTTCTCTTCAGAGAGGACAGCAGCAGGCTTTAGCTCTGTGTTGGATACAGAAACACTCTCAAACACACACCTGCACTTTCAGTACAACATCTGACTTCCGCTGGTGTGATTTTTAGTGATGTGGCCTGTTTTTTTAAACTACAACAGTGGTGCTGTTCAAAAGCACATCTCATCACCTCACAGCTCATGGTGACCTTCGTTCTTCTGAACCCTGAGGTTGTGGAACCGTACAGAGCCTCCAATCTTAAGGAATGAATTATTACTCAGAAATACGGTGGAATTTTATAAATCACACAGGCTTTGTGCATCTAACATGTGGTTTGGATGATGCTGTTATCAGACTTCCTCTGTTTTTAAACCAAACGGCAGTGTTCAGAGAAAATGACTGTCATTTCAAGTCCTGGTAAATTAGAGAAGCTTCGTGTATTGATGATCAATTGGAACGTTTCTGTGGCCTCCAGCACAGCTGCTGCAAACATAATGATGCTCTGATGCTCGTGACATCAGTTAAATCACACACTCAAAGGGTTAAATCTGCACAACATTTGAACAGAGAAACATTTCCTGGCTCGTGCATCGTTTTCCCACATCAAGAAGGAGGTTCTGTGAAACCATGTCTTTCATGTCTCTTTCGTTCAAACACGTTTTCATTTTACTCTTTGACCCCAGCAGTGTTTCTGTCATCTCCACAAGCAATGCGTTGTGGGACGTCTGCACATACATCCACATTATCATTTAGTCACAGAAAAACACGACCAACCAGAAAACATGTTCAAAACACACACAAGCCATGAGTGGAGCTCCAAAACAGTTGAAATCAATCAAACACAACATCCACACAGTAGCTGAATGTGGCCCCAATTTACTGTTTTTGCCACATGTGGCCCAAATCTGTTTTTGGATGAAAGTCAGCAGCAAAAATCTAATTACACCCAACATTTCCAATTCTGATCAGGCTGCTTTCATCTGTGCAAACTGCATCAAAAACAGATTTGAGCAGAATCTTGTAACTAGGCACTTTGGTTGCAATGTGAACGTCTTCAGTGTGTTTAAGCAGATTTGACTACACTAAGAATTCCTTAGTACAGTGACCTTAATGTTACTTATATTCACCTGCACAGATTCCATGTTTTGATATTGTAGTCTGGCTTTGTTTGGCGTAGCTTCAGGCTAGTGTACAAAAAGACTCAATGTCAAAGGAAATGCTTCTACATGTCACACAGTCCAGCATTATATTCACATCCAAACTTCTGCTTTGCCCAGACACACTCCCAATCCAACACTGGCCTTTAATAATACAGAAGCTAAAGGAACATTGCAGCCAAAAACAAAAATGCTGAAAAATATTCAATCACCCCTGTGTCATTTTAAACCCTGCTGCTCTTATTTTGTTTTGTAAATTTAGAAGAATTTTCACACAGCTCAGACATCACTAAGAGTGACAAGATTAAAATTTGTTCACTAATAATTCTTCACTAATAATCTGAGCAGTGACTCTCAGATATCGCCCTCGTATTTAAACAAGTGTGGTTATGACACGAGAATCAACGGCGTGTGACTCCAGTAATGTCACACCTGACATGAATCTGAATCAATGAGATTCAGAAGAGATTCAAATCAGTGAATCGGTTCAATTTCAGTCTGTTTCTCACACAGAGCTCCTAGAATTTACACAAACAGCTGGAATTTTTAGTTTAAAATATCTGTGTGAAGATTTTACACCGAAATCAACAATATATTTGGAATGACACAAAGGTGAAGAAATATTATTTTTGTATGTGGTCACACAGATCCCCAATCATGATACCGCAGCTGTTGAAATCTGGCACAGAGACAGTAATGACACAAGTGCCAGGTTTCCCTGAGGGCACGACAAATGGAAAAGAGGTGCAATTCTATATGAACTAATGGCAATGATTGACATTCTGTTTACCTGCGACCCATCAGCTGAGAAAGAGAATAGATCTCCTGTCAGCTTTTCTCCTTATCTACCTCTCTTTTTTTAGTTTGCTCCTTCCCGCAACCCCCTGCCAAAATCACACAAACAATAAATCATAGGTATGGCTTACTTAACGGCCGCATTTTACCTTCTCTGTTTAAATGACATGCCACACAACTGCAGAAATATTTGCTCTACTCTCAGGAAGGGGCCTGCAGTCTCTCCGCCAAAGCTGGGGAAGACAAACTCGCCTCATAGAGACAAAACCTCCCAAAGTGTGTGTGTGTGTGTGTGTGTGTATATGACTATGCACATAATATTTTGACATTAACAAAAATTTATATGACGCATCACCTTTAAGACACCAGTATAAATATTATCACATTTTAAACATTAAAACTATCAATGGAAGCATGTCGGTTTGAGGGTAGCACTTGCCACATAATTGCTGTACTGTCCATGAAAATTGGACATAATTAACAGACAAGACACGAGATGATTGGAAACAAGATCAACAGAGGCCTTGAGTTGTGATGAGAATTATCACACAGTCAAGCGTGAAACAAGGTGCTAATTGTTCTTTAAGATAAAAATGGAAAGTTTTTCAAAGCATTAAAAGGGCAAATCTAGAGCTTAGATGTAGGAATGAGAAAAGTGACATGCATGCAGATTCACAGTGACACTCAACATTTTCCAGATTGTGGGATTTTGTGCTGAATGTTGCATATACGTTGCTTAATTGCTTTTGTTAAACAATTAGGATTTGAAATCCCACGCCATTATTCCTCTGCAGATGGAGAAACAGTTGACATTGGTGTTGTTGTAGTGTATTCAATAGTCATTTGCCACTTGCCATTAGATTTCTTCAGACTGCAAATCTGCAGCGGCACACAAGGCACTCTGAGAACTGCGACGCAACATAATCGCTCAGTGAACACGGGAGCTTCGGTCAGCAGACTTCACACGCAGCCTTTTCCAGCATTATAGCACAAAATCAGCATGATCGTGTTACTTGTCTTGTATGATTCGATAGCTAATTAAAAAGCAATGCCACGAGAGACCATGCAGAAATATCGGCATACACAGATATGCGACATTAGACTCACCGTTCATCAATCAAACTGAACACGAGACAGTGACCGCCTCACATTTACAGATGTGCTAATTAAAATAAAAATGCACTCACTGGTAGGCTGTCTGAATGACAGATCTTATGTCCTATATCATTCATCCGCTTTAGTCACATCCACAGGCACGCATGTTTTTGTGTTCAAAAGAGATGGACTGAGCTTAGAACAGAATGGGTTCTGAGAGAACACATGGGTTCTGAGAGACACTTTTAAATGGTAAATCTGTATTTACTTAACAACTTTGTGGATACACCTGCAGGCCTTGAGGGGATAAAGTCGCAACATCTCATAGAGGGTTTCAGCCTCCTAAAAGTCCTAGAATAACTGTACACATGCCATGTCTTGGACATGTCACATCTACAAATTCCCTCTCACCACTCACATTATTCATTTACATTAAAACCACTAGTTTACCATCTTTACTAACCATCTTTATCTTTACTTTATCAGGCCTTTAACAGTCTGTGAAAGGATTCATGGTTCAGATCATTACAGGAAACATGTCACTGAGGTCATCTGGAATGAGACGACTACATGACTTTCAAATGATGTGCAGAGATTTGCCAGTTCAGTCTATAATAATTTCATGCTTTGTCTGATAATGAAATTATTCATGTTCTAAAGGGATTTTTTTCTATCCAGATAGGCCTGAAATCCAATTACACGTTTGCTTAGCGGAGGACATTTTTCATGGGAAAAATGTAAAAGGCAATAAGAAGTTAATAATGCACTACCAACTGTTCTGTTAAACAGAAAAAATGCCACCATGCACCATGTTGTTCAGCATTTGCGCTAAGAATTAGTGGCAATGTTACAAAATCCACTGGAGTCTCCACGACTCCTCAGTTTTACAACAGATCAATGTTTTCAAAGGCCTGTATCACAGGAGAGCTGAGTAAAGCTCTCTGTTTTAATGGCATCAGTCTGCACTTTGTTCTGCTGAGCTCCTGTCCTGATTTGGACAAAATCGACTTCCAGAGACAATCAGTTTAATGCTACAATAAACCATATTTCATTTCAACTTATAGAAATTAAGTTAGAAATTCAAAATTGACCACATTTGCTTGCTTAATATACATGTTCCAGGTCTTATAGTGAATATTGTTACAGTGCTATTGTATCAAACAATAAACATCTGCCTCGTGATACAATAACTTTCTTCACTTCTTAAAGTGTTCAGTCAATGCTGAAGGTCGGTGTTATACATAATTTAAAGACAAATAATATAGACAATTAATGCTAGTCAACATTATGCTAATGAATGTTTCAGCAACAATAACAAACGATTACAGATGGTATAAAGTGTTATTACTGACATGACAAAAGATCTCCAGAAGTGGCTGCCGGTGACACACTCAGTTGTGACTCTGATATGAAATGTCAATATAATCAGTATAATATAGTCAAATTCTACGCCGAATTATCCAGTTACACTTCATGGTAGTTAAATGGTTTCTGAATGCCGTCTCACGTTGACTTTAAATGGAAGGAATTGCTTTTACTTCATTAAAAATACGGATTGCTTTTGATTCATGCGTTTAATGTTGTAACAAACATCCTCAGAACAATCCTCGCTGGCCCTGATCTGCTCTGAAGAGGAAATGAATTGATTAGCACTTCACACAACAGTAGAGGACAGGCAGATTAAAACCAGTTTTAGTTTAATCTCTGTTTCCTGTGCCATGTTTGGACGAGCAGCTTCCAAGCACTCGGCTCTTCTCCGGCGTCCAGCCGCCACACGTAATTACCCATAATCCCCTGTACATGAGGAGGACTCGCTCCAGTGAAAGACTTTAAGAGGCAGGGCTGAACGCAAGCCTCTCTCTGAGAGAAAATAAAACAAATGGATGTGGTAAAGAGGACTGAAGACAGACAGACGGTCTCGTCCTCTCTAACAGCACTCTGCGTCACTTCCACTCTTCCATGTGTTTAACAGAGCTACACTAAAGCGGCAGTTTCTTCCACTCTTCTTTCTTTATTTCCTCCTGCTCACTCACACTGTCTTGTAAGGGTATGTGTAGTTCATCAGTCTATAAGATCATGACAGACAGATGTGACAGTTCACAGTGAGTAATGAAAACATGAATGATTAATTATTCACAGCGCAACAGTCATTTTCCTCTGACAGCAACATATTTCAACACGTTCAAAACGTTGTTCTTTATAAAATACACTCAAATACACTGGAAACATTCAAACCTAGTAGTATAAAGCTGCATAATTTCTTTTCGAAGTGTAAACAGAAACAGCTATTATATAAGTACATAATGGTTATAAATTCAGGCTCCATTTGAAAATTATACAATGCAAAACGTTACAAAAGTGTAACTCTTTCTAACCAAGGCTTTTAGGAATGTCTTGTCATTCACAAATTTCAATAAAACTTCATTTACAGTGCATTAGCCAGCTACACAATGTTACCTAGCTTAAGTACAAAACATGTATGTTAATCTACAAATATAAGATAAATATATTTATCTTATATATTTATATATACAAATATATTACTGGTTCCCTGACACTAGTGCCAGCCTGTCTGTGTCTGACACCAGACAGCTCATTTTAATCAATCATTATTCCACACAGTACCACAAACAAATCAACTGAGTCATTAGGGCTGCAATATTCTATAGCAAACAGAGGGACGGACGATACAAGGACACAAACTTCTGTACAAGGATACTGTTTTATACAGCTGCGTGTTAAAAGACAATAAAACAGCTGGTTAAAAAATAATAAGCTAAATAATAAGCTTTACAAATAATGAGTTTTAATTATATCCTAATGTCTTGATTCAAAGGGCATTCGGTTTTATATGACATATGAAATACCCCACCCAGCTCTATAAAATGCATGGAGTGTTGTGTTGTGTTCCCCCTGAAGGGGTGTCCACTGGGGGTGGTATTGTAGACTCATCCGGGTTTTATTAATACAATAAATAACAGCATGTAGCGTGAATTATGCATTCAAGCTAAAGACCTTATGGGTCACCTTATGGTGAAAAGCACCCAGGACAGTTGTTTCTGCCTTGAGTAAATTAACAAACCTTTAAACCTGCATATAAAATACTGTCTTCTAGCCCAGCTTAATAGAAGAAGAGACAACTAGCGTAAGTTATACAATGACAAATGATATGACACTATCAAAACATCACAACCAACCCGGCAGGCTCAGCCAATGGCATATGTTTGGGGTGGGACTCTATATGGCCGACCAATAGCAGACAGGCAGGGGGTGTTTGGAATAAAACCTGTTTGAATACAAATATGAAATAATTCAGAAAATACACACTTCAACTTCTGTGACCTACAAACTTATAAAACCATCTATCACCGTAATAGAGATGAGAACAAAAACTCAAACGTACGAGTTAGAAATCAATAAATGAATTATGGCTACACATTTGACCTAATAGCATTTCTCAATTGGGAACTCTGGATCCATAATAACGGTTTCCAATAAATTAAACACAACAGATAAACAGGAAGCAATATAAAGTGTGGAAAAATCGCCAAACTCAGTCGCTAACATGAGAAAGCCTTTCTTCAAAGCTTACTTTTTATTCTTTACATCAAACATCAGTGAAGTTTCTCTCATACTGTTGTCAACAGTCTGCTGGACTCTCTGCAGGATTCTGGGCATTTCCCATCATGCATCTGAAAATCAAATGTGGCACCTCTAGAAAAGAGCGGCTGTAATCTGAAATGCATTATTGAAGCTGTTGACTGAAGAACATGACGACTGACTGACGCCCTGCATATCTGAAGCTTTATCTCTCCCATTGGCCCACTTTTCCTCCCGCTTATTTAAATATATTTAACCTGCTATCTGCTCGCTGAATATGAGAATTTCTCTTAGTCATGCATTTCCTGCGATGGAAAGAACGCATTCCTGCATTCTATTTATATTCTCGGTTCCAAATAATGAGATAAAGGGGAAAAATATGTATTTGCAAAAACTATTCTGGCTCCAGGTTTCTGTGTTTACAGGAGAGAGGATATATGATTTCAAATGAAAGTCATAAATCTATTTCTTTCTGTCAGGTGGCAGGTAATGAGTTGGTTGAGAATGACTGTTTGTTTGTTTTTAATAATCGAAAGTGAAACAGCAAAACAAACAGTCATGTTGAGTTTCCTTCAGCAGTTTTTAATAACTGGATCCACAAGATTCAATCTTCCTTGGTGCTAAATAAATATGATACAAATGTAAAGCAGCTCTCCTCATGCATGCAGGTTTCACTAAAGCTCCAGAAATGAGAGGACTGGTTTTCTTACTGTTAATACATTCTCAGGTTTTCATGTGGAAATAATGCTAATTAAAGGTGCTCATACTTAAAATCTCCACCCAAACAAACACATCCGCCCTTCATGGCTCCACCCTCAAAATAACAAACATCCGGTGCAACATATGCACAAGCCCCCTATTGCTGTGAACAGACAAAACTTATTTCAGTGTGCTCTCAGACACTGGACTTCACAAGCCAATAAACAAGCTGATCTCACCTGCCTGGTGTTGCCTTTATAAACACCTAAAACAGTTTGTTGGTACTAAAGAAAGTAAAATCAGTACACTTAAGATAATAAGAACATACTTTTAAGGGTAGAAAGACATTTCTTGAAGGTTTACCACAGATTTTTGCTAAAGTAAATCAGGAGGCAATGCTTCAGAGAGGTTATATCAAAAACATGACCGAATGCTGAAGTTATACAAATCCAGGAACATTTGTTCTACTGTGACTTTCTCACATCTGAATCCCGCTTTTCTGGCTTTTTTTTACAGAAATGTCAACTCCTGAGAATTGTGGGCTGCCCATGTCGTTACTGCTCAGTGCGAGCCATCCTTCTCTGATGGTAGAGTGAATTTATGACCCTCTACTAAGACTACATCTTTCTCATCCCCAATTTCTGGTAGAAGATGTAAGATCTAAAAGGTTCTAACATTCTCTAAGGGGAATTTCCAGAATTACACTGTGAATAAAATCCTTATTTCATGAGGCACTGATGACTTAAATGTATGTATAACCACAGGCAAGAATTTGTTAGATTATTGCTGCATCTTGGACCTAAATGGTTCCCAAATCTAACATAACATTAGTGCTGCTTGCTAAGGCAAAATCAGCCCATAATTCGTCCTGCATCTCTTTGCATCAGAAAGTTTAATACATTCAGGAGAGGTGTTACTGCTTTTCTAAGTGATCAAATGTTTTTCACTAGATGGTCAATAAAACAAGCAAAAAAAGGCCACAGATTTACACTGCAGAAGAGATCTGAATTATATCTAGGGTAGAGACCAAAATATCACAGAGATTTGAGAGTGGTCTCTAAGTAACACCCTAGCAACCAGACAGCAGCATACTAGAAGCACCACAACACCACCCAGTAACACCATCATCCCTGGATGGCTAGTTGGGCTACAAATCAAATGAGCTCCTGACCACTGTCCTCAGAAACATTCATGTAACTCCAGGGATTTGTGCTGGATGTTGGGGGACTAATTGCCATGGCAACCTAAAGTACATCAGTCAGTTCAAAAGCAAGTCAGAGCTGCCGAACTCATCAACTTTACACCAAATAATAAATTCACTCCCACAGGTAACAGTAAGCAAATTCAGTCTTCCTTACTGTAACTCAGATCCAAAATCGGATCTATTGAGTTGATTTGGGCAGTAATGAGCGCGTTATCAGTCTGGTTCAGTGATGGAGCTGTACGTGTTCTCTGCTGCGCATGCGCAACTCAATTTAAAGTAACTCGCGTTTAAAAGACTCACAATAAAAACTGTAAATAATGTCAATGTAAACCACTGAACAAAGCTGTAGCGCGTTAAAATACACGCATGTTACTCACTCCTCATTTCTGCTCATGTGCAGCGTGTCACTCCGGTGTCACTCCGGTGTCACTTTAAAAGCGTGAATTGACGCGATCACAAAACCAAATCTAACATTGTGAACGGGATCACCACACACATCAACATCGCGGGTGAACGACAGAAATCGGGCTCGTCTGACTGAACTTCATGTTTATTTTATTCATTTTACCTCATTCACACGCCGCGGCCACACCTGCTCGTGACGTCACCGCGTTTGGTCGAGCGAGTACGCGGAACTCTGGACCACAAATACGTGACGTCACTCTTCCCCCCAAATGCCTTCTGTTTATTACAGTGTTTAAATGGTCTAAACGCAGTATCATTGAAATGTTTAAATGAAAAACATTGTGATAATAAAACACATTACATCTGAAATTAAAAGCCCGCTGTCTTTTAGTTGCTACTCTCACTTACAGCTATCTGAGTAGCTGATATATATAGCCGAAACACTTTCTGACAACCTGTAACTCCATTTAAAACTATTTTAAGCAGCATTGTGCTAATTCTCTTATAAGTGTTATGAATGCAGCTTTATGATCTAATATTAAATTCAGAGACTGCATGCAGTATTTGTATCTAAACATCATTTGCCACACAGCAAAGGTAAAAAGAATAAAATTGGTGAAAAAGTTTAAAAATGTATTGACCCGTCACAGCCCTTAAAATACATACTTTCTGTTAATGGTATATGGATGACCTACATATGCATTCTGAGGGTGCATTAGGGCTTTCAGGGGTTTAAGTGAAATATATTTCTAATTTAATTCAATGGTGCTGTCTCAGTATGGCAGTGGTTGAAGTGTTTCTGTGCAGCAGTAAGTTGAATTATTAATAGTGCATGAGGTGTTGATCCTCATTATCTTCTCTAGCAGGTGAACAGATGATTCTGAAGATATGTCAAAGTTTCCTTAACATTTCTCCTGAAACCATTAAATACTCTTCAGGAGGGGCAACAGTCATTCTGCTGTGTATGTAATGTCTTGAGGAGAACCAAATTAGCATTGCAAAGCATATGACATTGCTAATACTCTGTTAAAA
This sequence comes from Chromobotia macracanthus, assembly GCA_036877525.1. Taxonomy (NCBI): domain Eukaryota; kingdom Metazoa; phylum Chordata; class Actinopteri; order Cypriniformes; family Botiidae; genus Chromobotia; species Chromobotia macracanthus. The sequence continues at coordinate 6,035,741 of JAZGTH010000072.1, read as the reverse complement.
AAGCGATTATAAGTTATAGGTACATTAAATGATATAACAAGGACAAAGTTTGTGCAAAGACAATGAGTAGCGTGAAATTTCAGGCTGAAGGGTAATTTTGTGAATCAGCCGTGAGAGGAGAATTGATGGATGTCTCAGCACTGTTTTTCTTCAGGAACTGTGGGACACCTTGAGTCCTGACAGTAACCAGCCCAAATTGGCTCCAGAAAACAGCTTGGGTTCCGGCAGGGTGGGGGTCTCAGAAATGGCTCTGCATTTGAGTCGGGCATCATTATCAGGGCTCTCATACACCAACTCCAAAACCTGCTAGCATGAAAACAGAGAAAGGCCAGTTTGTAGTTCTGATGAGAACCTGCTGTAGACCTGCAGTGAAACCTGAGGGTCAGCCCACTAGAAATGACTGTCTGACCCACACAAGCTGTCAGACCTGCATTCACATCTGTTGTTACAGGACTTGAGTTAGTGATTCTAGTCATCACGCACAGATGTGAAGGTCTCATACTTATGTTTCATTAGCTGGATGGTTTTGGGCAGGGAACTGAATGGTTGAAATGAATGCTGTCTGAAGTGCCCCGCAAGCTTATGTCTATTTGCTGAGACTAATTTAAACTCCTAATGAACTCAGAGGTGTTTTGGTTGCTGTTTTCATTTATTTTGTTTGTTAGTTTACTTTATCAGCTTCTAAGTGGCAGCAAAAGATCACAAGTATCATTATGACAGAGATGTTGTATTGATTATAAGAACAGGGTGTTAAATTGGAATTTGAACTGTTACTGAATTACAATTCAGAGAAACTGAAGTTACACAACAGGAACTGTTGATGAGATTTTTCCACTTCTAGCTGTGTGTTACAAATACTCCAAAATCTCACTTCTCAGTTATATTGTATAGAACCTCTTCTGTTCGTCTGTATAAAGGGAGGGCATTGTATTGTATTGTAATGTTTTAACATTTTTATAGTTACAATTTAGCTTAAAGCCTGTGTTCCTGAAAGTTCCCATTGTGACAATTTACCCCATATGGTGTGACAACATGCCCCACACGTGGAGTCAAAGTGTGTTCAGTGTACTGTAAGTTTTCCTTCTGCTCAGTAATTGTGGACATGTTTAATGTTATTTGTATAGTAAAGACTTCAAAGTATGAGCCCATACAGAAACTGACATGCCTATAGAAATATTCACTGGAGTGTGACAACTAGCCCCGACCTCCCCTATATTACATACAAACTCAGTACATTCAGGCGTTCATGTGCTGCCATTGAACTGCTCGGGAGACAAACGACCTGCAGAGATGTCAGTTTTAGAGGTGAGCAGGATAACAACAACATTTCTCCACAATATCTGCTTAAACGTCCCTGCGGAAGGTGGCTGTGGCTGATGTATAGTGTTTGTGTGGGAGAGAGAGGGAGAGAGTCATGTCTTTTGCAGGGAAATGAAGTGTTTGTGCTGTGGCTGAGACATCTACACGACCCTCCCTCCATAATGTGGTGTCAGGCCCTCCTCTCATTAATTTTACTGCAGTGTTTCGTGAAAGCCTCTTGAGTGATGCTGGTGTGTGAGACAGAACCGCTCTCCCCTCATAACAAACACAATCCCATCGAGAAGACATGAGCCACAAAATACTGCAGCCAATCAGAAACATGTGCAGAGTATAGCATGTACATAAACAACCAATGACATCTGTGCTTTGTTTCTGTCCTGGAAAAGAAAGTCATAACACATAAGGTTGAAAAATGAAGATATTCATTAACACTGTAATCAGCAGTACAGGTATTAAGAAAGTTTGTCCAGTTATTACTCACATTAACTTTTTAATTGAATGTCCACATTTCTGATTTTCAAAAGAAGGTTTTGTCCGAAAATGTTACAGCATTTATAATTTGCCTTGAAATGAAGCAAAAAGAAATTACATGAAGACCAGATGGGTGATATTAAGCTTTGACCTTTAATTTTATGTGCTTCATTTTAGTTTGAAGCACAACAGTAGATAAGAACAGCATGTACCAGTTGGCAATATGAGTGTGTGTGTGAGTACAGTTGAGAACACTTACCAGATCATGACTGGCTTGAATTCTTACTATCATAGAAGAACCAACGTTTGCAGAGAGATTTTAAGAAAAGCATCTCTGATGAGGCAGAAACAGGCTGCAGGTGACAGATGTTAGACATGAGTGTGACATTTTTAGGGCTCATGATGAAGACTTGACAATTGTCTACACTCAAAATAGTAACACCAAATGAGACATTTAAGATTTGGATTTAATAAGCAGGTTGCAGACCATTATAGTTTATGTACTTGTAAGTATGTAAAATATGTTAAAATATGTTATATATATTGACAATTAAATCACATCAGAGTAATTACCATGAATAATACTTGTTAAGTGTTTCCAGGTCTATTTTTCGTTGTTTAAAGAGAAGAAAGCAGACACCCAAGCACACCATTAACTAATCAGTTAATTAAAGAAGATAGTGGAAATGTAGCATTGATGCATCGAATGTGATTATTGATCTGCTGTGGGAGGTTGTATACTTACAGCCACCGGGTGGCAGTGTTGTGTGAACTTGCGTTGTGTTGTTTGTCATTAAAATCGTTTCTATTATAGTTTGCACTGTTCTGTAAGGGCACCGACTGAGTGTCTTAGTGTTGGCCAATATTCACTTCATGTGTAATGATCTGATAAAGTGTTAATATGTATGAAAACTGTTAAAGTGAAGCTGCAGATCGTGTCAAAAACACTGACTTGTTAAGGTTTGTTGTTGTTTTAATAGATTGAGTGATATATAAATGTTGAATGATAAAAAAGGCAAATGTGTACACAAGCCACGGACCTTTACTTCTTTAAACATCTGCAGCTTTAAACAATGTGTAGATGTAAAATGCAAAAGACATGAGCCAAAATTATAATAAATTGTCATTTAAGTCAACAGTGTATTTTAGTAAAGTGCATCACAACAACACAGTGTAAATGGTGAGTTTGGCTGTTCTCAAGAGTGTGTGTGAAGTGTGAAGGTCAAACTGATGCAGAAGGTTAAGCAGTTCTCTCACTTCTCCAGCAGAATCCTCTCCTCCTCCAGCCTCAGTCTCTGCCTGCAGTCTTCCAGTCTGATCTCCCACACATCCTTCATGATGGACGCTCCGCACACCAACACCTCTGTGCTTCTCTCTGTCATTCTATTGACTCCTGCTATCAGTGCAGATTAAACTGTCAGCAGAGGAACATGATAGACTTACATTCAGCTTCAGAAGGCTGCACCTTACAACACCTGTACACACAAACCAGACTGAGATCACCATCAGACTGAATTAATTAAGAGCTTCTCATAATGCATTTGATGAAGATCTGATGATTTAGTTAGTAAAGAGTGTGAATACTGTTAGGAACACTTGCACATTTGTATTAAATAATGTCTTTTTAAATATAAATGAATGTTAATAAATGAATGCACATGAAATTGCTTCCCTGATTAATTCTCTGATCCATTTCTAAAACAGCATTACTGAATTGAATTGTCATGCTATAATTAAACTGCATTTAAAATGTGTGTACTGGAAGCAGCATTATTTCAGGACGAGGCATTAATGAGAAATCCCTGCTTACCTGTGTGTGTTCTGTGCCTGTTGTTCGCTGCTGCTCATATATATTGTTGGGTGTCAGCTGTAGCTCATCTGCTCATGTGACCAGATCTCCTGAAAAGCAGAAAAACATTCCTCAGGCCTTACAAATGACAGAAAAGCTTCTCATTAATGCCGTTCTAATATTCTTATATTTCAACATGCTGATAGAACTAGTTCAGAATTCACTTCATCTGTGAAACCTTTGTGTCACTATAAAGAGTGTTCTTGTCACCTTTATAGATAATTAGTCAAAAGTGGAATGTGTCAGAGTTTTAAGTCATGAAAGTGATGGATGATCATTATTACACTGCATTTATAGATGTACATGACAGCTGATCATTTAAATCACACAGCCTCTGACCTTTTATTCACGTGAATATTCACATACAGCATCTTTGGGCTCGATATAGAACCATGTCACTAGAACACTGTGTGTGTGTGTGTGTATGAATGACTGAAGAGAGAAACAGGTTAGGACTGTGAGGTCTGCATATGGACCTGACATGTGTTGACCTCTCTGATGACCGGCTGTACAGTATATGTATAAAAGTATAAAAGATGTCTAAGCACTGTGGTTCTATTAGGACATTGCTCTGTTTGTTGAGCATTGACTCAACCAATGACATGAGTTTGGGGCGGGGCTACCTGTTTATCCAACTAATGGCAGATGAGGAAAGTCTTTTTTCACAGTTCTGTTTAATGATGCTAATGCAGCTGAAATTACACACTTCACCTTTAATTTACCTTGCACTGCATATTTTAACAGATTTGGTTAATTGTTTTCCACCATAAAAAATGCTGTGCACAATGAAAAGCACAGTATTAATTTATATAACACTATAGAGAGACTGAACAAATCATACAGTCTAACTAAAGCCATAATTGTGTCAAAAGCTTTTATGGGGTCCCTTATGTTTTTATTTGTATTTGTTGTGTTTGTTTCTTTTTGCTACTTGCTCTGAGACGTAATGAGATTTTTATTTAACATTTTCATTTTCAGCTAGAGCTGCAGTATGCTGTTGCACTTTTGACCAATAAAACTTGGCTTTAACTTTATTTCTCATTGTATCTCTGTATGTCTTCTTGAAAGTTTCAAGCAATATTGTTCTGCTCCTTCATTTATTGAATATTTGTCTCAGTTTAATTTTCAGTGTTGAGTTTCCACACGAAAACACTTTCATTTTGCTGCACATTTGTCCTTGTTGCTCACAAAAGTTGCTGACACCCGGAATCATAACCTTTCTAAGTGAAGAAACTCTGTCGTGCCATTCAAACAGCAGACAGCTCATTAGAAGAGAGCCATCAACCTTTGCATGGCTGATAATGATTCAGCTGTCAGTACATTGGCAGTTTTCAGAACAGAAATCACAATAATCTGATCTGTCAAATGTTCCCTGTAAGACGCTGAAACTCAAACCCACTGTCACTCTGCAGAATGACACAGATTTACAATCAATATACAGACCTGTCAAACTCATGCTAATGAAAACGTCTCTGTGTACCAAACCAGAAGAATGAGTGTCGGAACAACAGTTCACCTCACAAGTGAAAATTGTATGGTAGGTTTAATTAATTAGTTAACAATTTAAGCTATGGATTAAAAAATGAAGTCGAGTAAAAATAAATGTTACCTCCTCTTACTTTCATTGATGTCAGTAAATGATCACTGTAAACATGCTTGCACACCTAATGGGCCCGTCTCTGGATAATCCTGGGGCTTGTTAATTATGACAATGAAACACAGAGATATGTAAATTAATTATGAGCCAGCAGGGGGCTCATATGAGCCGGTGTACAAGAGGGGGTTCAGATTACTCTATTAAACATAAATTACCCTGAGAGAGTCATCAGCTGCAGAATAATGAAGCAACTGTGTCTCATTTCCTCACCATGCAGTGGTCATCTTTAATAGAACATTCTCCAGCCAGGAATCAGACGCGGGTGATGTTATGTGGATTAATGGGAGGTTTAGAGCTGAACATGTGCAGGGTTCGAGTTTCATTGCCTTGTTTTGTTCTGGTGAAAATGTGTCAAACAGTTATAAGAAGATTGTGCTCACACGCAGGGAGGTGGAACGCAGCCGTGTAGTATACGTTTGGTGAGCGATGACTTGTGAATTTGTGTATTCATCAAAACAAAAATCAAAAATATTCATCAAAACGGCTCAGCAGAGCACAACAGAGATTGTCCACTATTTCTGCCTTTGTTCCCTTCGTTTTATCAGCAGAGATTTAAAGAGAAAAAAATTTAATAAAGAGAGAATTAAACCCAGCAGCACTGAGATGAATCATAAGATCACAAACTTTAATTTAAAGCAAAAAAGTGTTTTGAAAAGCACTGAGAAAAACCTCATCACCGGTGGCAGGGGCTGTGATTTCTGTTTCCATGGTAACAGCCATTGACTTCACTGGTTGGTGGATCTCTCTTTAGGACTATAGTTCATGTGTTTCATCACACAACATCATTTTTTTGGAACCTTAAAGTACTTTTGTGCTTTGTGCAAAGTTTTAAAGTCGCTGTTTGTAGTGTTGTGGTAAAGAGAAATAAAGCATATTGAATTTTATTATTTTATAAATAAATAATAATCATAGTTAGATTGTTTGATTTTTGCTTTTTATTGATAAAAACAAGCCACAGAGCATGACATCATATTGTGATGTTTATATTTGCTGTGGGGTCTGAGATTATTTTGTATGTTTAAAGTCGAGTGTGATGCATCTTCTCCTGCTGTTTTGATTTTAGTCTAATTAAATAGTTTTAATGCTGAATACAAATGAATCTTGCACACACACTTAATCTTGATTTGTCCCCTCAAATCTGAGTCTCTCTGCCCACCTCAGAGAACACGACACACTGTAAGCACTAACAGACAGAAATATACCTGTGAGAGAATAATTCACCTTTTGACTCCATCTGTTTCTATGCTCTGGTTTCTTAGTCAACCTTAAGACAGACCGCCCTGCCTAACCATCTGTGACCTGACAGCTCATTGGCTGATGCTTTCTGCCCGCTGGCCAATAAATGACACAGTTTCTTCTTAAATTTGCCATTTCCAATAGAATGTCCCCTTTATGCTAATTATTACTGTAAGTAAAACAATGATTGGCTTATTGCCTTATTATTATTCCTCATCTCATCTAATTCTCTCTACAGACTGGAGTTGGACTGATGTTTAAATTAATGCTCTACAGTTTTTTTAGGGCTTCTATGTGGTTTTAAGTGCTTTTCTGTGAGGTTACTTACTGGACCAAGAGCTTCATTTTGATATTCATAGAATTCATGTATCTAGATACATATCTAGATCTTCAGTGTAAGTCTGTCTTTTCACCCATGTATTCCTCCATCCTGTGAAAATTGTAAATACCAGCACACTTCTCTACACTGCTAATGAATGTACAAACCTTCACATGATTATTATTTACATAGATTAACTAAAACAGCCAACTGTCAGTATGTAACAGGCAGAAGCCACTTATCATCTACAATGTTAAACACAACATGTAAAACATTCGGCCTGACCTTTATCTGTTCAGGGTCGCTCCTCTTGAATGCCTCACCAGCTGTATTCAGCCACTGCTCCTCATCACCCTGAAAAGATCCTTCTTCTGGATGAACAGAGTGGCCAAACAATTCCCAGCAACAATTAGAGGAAATGTTTTCATGAATGTCAAAAAACGTTAATGGCTGTACAGCTCCCCCAGTGTGACTGATTGTGCTGGAAATGAAAAACGCATCAAGGCCAGCCACATCATTTGCATGTCATTTCATTTTTAAAAGAATGATTTTTCACATTGGACAATATGGACTGATTCTGATTATGTAAAAGACAGACATACATTAAAGTGAAATGTAAAACAGCACAGCTCTATCACTGAAGCTTTCAGCTGGATAATATTATGCTTGCTTTGTAGAAATGTTGAGTTGAGATTTGCCAGAGCGAGAGAGAGAGTTCAGGCTACTTTTATACTGAAGTGTGTTTTGAAGTTTCTTATGAATTGAAAAGTGATTTGAGTTTCAGTGTTTGAGACATCTTCACTGTTACAGACACCTCCTGGACTTAAAAATAATTGGCTAATTAGAAACCGATAGCAAAGTTTGTCCAGAAATGAAGTGAAATGTGCTTTTGCATCTCTAAAGAAATGAACCAAAAACTGCTCTCTCTCTCTCTAATGATTTCAGGGTTATATATACTTAAATACACTTACTGAGTTTCCTTGTGAAATTTCAGCCGACAGAAACACAAGCCAAGAACGAATCTGGTTTTAGTGCATAATGGTAATAAACAAATCTCCAAAGCAATTGAGAATGATTTGTAAGCCCAAATGTCAACCTCAGCAACAAGATTTTGCAAACGGTTGAATAATTTCACATCTGTCTATAACAGATTAATGGGTTACTTTAGTATGTTAGAAGCTGAGATCATTAAACTTGATGGAGTTTGATGGAGTATGAATTTGATGGAGTTTGGTAGAGTTTGATGAAATATGATGGAGTTTGATGGAGTTTGATGAGGTTTGATGGAGTTTGATAGAGTATGATGGAGTTTGATGGAGTATGATGGAGTTTGATGAAGTTTGATAGAGTTTGATGAAGTTTGATGGAGTTTGATAGAGTTTGATAGAGTATGATGGAGTATGATGGAGTTTGATGGAGTTTGATGAGGATTGATGGAGTTTGATGGAGTATGATGGAGTTTGATGGAGTTTGATAGAGTATGATGGAGTTTGATGGAGTATGATGGAGTTTGATGGAGTTTGATAGAGTATGATGGAGTTTGATTAAGTTTGATGGAGTTTTATGAAGTTTGATGGAGTTTGATAGAGTATGATGGAGTTTGATGGAGTTTGATGGAGTTTGATAGAGTTTGATGGAGTTTGATGGAGTATGATGGAGTTTGATGGAGTTTGATGGAGTTTGGTAGATCTTCCTCATTTAAACCACACACCCGTGCGGTCGATTGTTCGTGTGAAGTATTGAAATAAAGTTGGTTGAGAGAGTTGACGGAGCTGTGATGTGTTTTGTTTTACTTTTCTTTAATAAATGTCAGACTTCTGTTTGTTGGTTAACTTCTTTAAACGGGGGAGGTGATGATGATGTCTTAAAGATGTCTTAAAGATGTCTTAAAGATGAAGTGCTGTGCTCGCAGTCATGAAGCAGCTGTAATGCTTTTGATGAGTTTAACGTGCAGTTTCAGACACTAAACAGCTCCTCGTCTCAATGGTCGAGCATTTGCATCAGCGCTGACCGGAGGTCAGAGCTCATGTGTAACAGTGGGAGGGGTTACAGGTGCTAACAGCACTGAAGATAAATAACAGATCCCAGACCAGAGAGAGGACATACAGAGAGATCTGCTCTGCTGTGGGATCGGTACTGACGCCGCTGGAGAGCGCCATGAGAGGTCCTCAGATCGGGTGAGTGAAGCTCCAGCTCCTGGAGAAGCGTTCAGATGAATGAGATGAAGTCTCGCTGTAACTGCGCTCCTCTCGCAGGTTGCTGCTGTCCGCTGTGCTCGTGTGTCGGGCCGTTTCTTCTGGATCAGAGACTCATCAGACCGCCGGTCCATCTTCAGACACCCGGTACCGGCCGCATCTTCCCGAACAGCCGAAGCCGCACGCAGAGTTCCTGGACAAGTTTAACGAGATGAACCCGCAGACGCCGCCGCGGCAGCACCGCACCGCCGAGGCCGTGCTGCCGTTCCTGGGACTCACTGGAGGTGAAGCCACGGTCACATTTAATCCAGATCACACTTCACTGTGAACCTTCAGTGCATGTCTCTCATTCTTGTGCTGTGGGCCTGCACTGTGTCAGCAGACAGCTTGTGTTGTGTTTGAACCAGATGTGTGCATGTCCAGTCATAAATCTTACAGAGTCTCAGTGTTGCTGACCGGCCTCTTCTTTCTTCAGTGGCTAAACAGAGTCGCAGCTGCTGTAAGAATGGAGGAACGTGTATTTTAGGAAGTTTCTGTGCCTGTCCGAAACACTTCACCGGCCGGAGCTGTGAGTACGACGAGCGCCTCAGGTAACAGACATGAAGTCAACCTGCAGCTGTGATGTATGATGTCCACACAGGAGGTTCAGGTGACACCATCTGCTTGTTTTACAGGGACTGTGGGGTTATTCCACATGGAGAGTGGGTGCAGAAAGGATGTTCATACTGCAGATGTGGGTACGGGCTCCTGCACTGCTTCCCTCATGTCTTCAGTAATGACTGCAGTAAGTTCATGAAGCGTTTCTGCTTTACAGTCAGCTGCGGCGTGTGACTGAGACGGTTTATTGTGGCAGTAGGGAAGTCAGGCACTGATTGTTTTGTATTCATTTATCTAGCTATATATCATGTGATATGTTGATAACATGCCAGACACATACTTAGACGTCTCAAAGTGGTTGTAACTGGTTTGGTTGGAGATTAACAACAATAGCCCAGAAGTTCTCACCTCAAACACATTTCCATAACGGGGCTGTGAAATCCTCACCCCTCCCAAACTTAACAAACGACTGTTCATGGCGTAACTTATAAATGGTAGTTTTCGGGTTTCTTCAACACATGTAAAACTGATTGTGATCTGAAAACTTGATCCATTTTTGTTTTTCTGTTTCTAGATGATTCTGAAGAAGTGCGGTGGTATCGCTCGGATGCTCTCAGAACTTTCATGTCTTTGTCTGTAGTTTGTATAGTTCTTATTTTACCTATTTTGCTATAAATGGTAAATTGTGTAAAATAGTTTCTTAACTGGCTTTTGTCCCAGCCATGAACTGAAAGACTTTTATTTTACATTTTCTGGGCATTTATTGTTGGCACTGAAATGCATTTTGCTTCCAGTGGAAGTTTATCTAGCTGTGTTTAAAAGCAACTGTTTAGTGAAGGAACATTGTAAATAGGGTTTTTATTGAAAATATATTTTGTGTGTGTCAGTGCTCAACCAAACATAATGCATTCTGTATTTTTCTGTCTCTGTGTACATTTATTTTACCAGAGAGAACACTGGCTGAAATTGTAACTTTTTATTCCCTGTTCATGCAGACGGCTGGTTTACAGCAGTATATACATGTAATCACATTTTTTTTTTTTTTTTTGGTAACACTGTCTTGTCTTAATTTGTTCTCTCAGCTTTTGTTTGCTGTTCTTGTCAGTGGAGAGAGTGAGAGAGTCTGATAATGTTCTGATAGTGTTTGTTGACTTCTCAGCTATTTTCTCTTATCTTATATAAACATGTTTTAAGACCAATCAGTGTCTCTCTCTGCTGCGGCTATCTTGACCTTCTAGAGCCGAGCACAGATTCTGATGAATTTGAATGAATTTTGTCTCATCCAATTAAAACTCACATCAATAAGTTTGTTGACTGACTGTTACTGACTTTCCATTACACAGTTTATCATGGGTTGGTGAAAACGAGATTGAGTGTTGAAAATAACCGAGGCTACAAATAACCGTGACATCTTAAAATGATTTTCCCATACCATCTCTCAATATAAAGCTGACAAATCATTTTTTAAAGCTTTTTTTACAGATCCTTTTGGAAAAACCAAGGAAGGTCCTTTCACTAAATTCTGTCAGGCAGAAAAGGGGTGTTGCTTTGAAATATGAAAATGGGACACAGGCGAGATTATAATGGTCTCATTATTTTCTGAATATTATAAGCTCATTTATCAACTGGATTTCTAGTAACTAGATGATTCTAGTACCCTGATCTCATGTAGCTAAATGTGGAAAGACATTAGAGCAGAACACTGAAGAAATCATACGATCACTCTTAGCTGAAAGTGCACTTCCTGTTAGCTCTCAGAAACGGGCTGAATCAACAGCTGCTCGGGACTCTTTCACATTGAAATGCTGCTCTTGTCTTTGGTATTAATAGGTGGGTGGGGTTTGGGTTAGTCTCACAGCATCATTGTGAAATCTGAGAATGGTTTGATTCTGAATGAACAATGTACTGTTACATGAGAAAGACACTGAGTGAGTTCACTGGGCAGTCAGTTAAAGAGATGCGAATGTGTTAATGTCTCGTGCGTTAATGGTGAGGATATGGACACAGTTTGATATTCAAGAATGTTACATTAAATGTTCCCAGCCATTTCTGCTGAACCTACATGATCAAAATAACGTTTGTGTTTAAGAAATATTAACTTTTGAAAAGCTTTACAAATTACTTTTTGAAAGCTTTTTGAAAATTACATCATTAAGTGGCAAAGTTCATTTGTATTGTAGGAATCGTCTAGAATAATAAAAAATATATATTTTTTTAGTTTTATTTTTGTGTAGATATTAAAAGCAGGAGTTGTTGGTCATTGGAATAATGTTAGCTACTGATAAAGTTTATGTTCAGAAAATGTATTTAAGAATAATGAAAAATGAACAGCTGCTCATTGTGGCTGTAAAGCAAATATAATTATTAACATATATTTAACACTATCAGGGTGGGTGTAATGTGTACTTTTTAATTTCATTTGGACAATAATCAGCTTTATTGGCTGCTTGCACTCATCAGTGAAATCTTTTTGGGATTTAAAAGCTTAACTAATACAAAAGCCAAAGTTTTTATTGATCTGTGTCCACAGCTTGATTTCTAGAAATGTCTTCAGACTTTCTTTCACGTTCCATTGATCCTCTTAAATGAAGCTTCTTATCTTCTTACCTCCAGAGATGAATCCTCTGCTGTCCAGAGTGACCACATACAGATACTGTGTTTCTGTTCTTTGTGCTTTAGGAAGTCTCACATTATATAGAATCAAGACATTCAATGTTTCAAAAGAAGCTTAAGTATGTAAAGACAGAAGCTGACGTGGTCTATAGCATAAGCTCTCGTCCTGCTGAGACTCTCTGTCTTGTCTGCTGGTTCAGTGTGTGATGTTTCAATGACAGCATATCACACTGCACTATTTGATGGACTCTTGCATGTGTTTAATTGGGCTGAAGAACCTTCACAGGAATCTTCACACTGAGAGACTCAGTGTGTGCGAGTAAACTCAAAAAAATGTGTCTTGTGGGACGCTGGCTGATTGGAGGGGCTGATGTGAGTTTTATAGCAGTTGCAGTTGGTAAATCTTTAGGTGATTGCATCACTTAGGAGGAAACGATGATGTTTTGATAAAGTTCATTTCTGAGCAGACAGCTGAGATGTGATCGCAGTGATTACGTCTCCTTGATGAGAGGGACAGAAAGCAGATGGTTCAAATGCTCCTCTCGTCTTCTCCCGGCAGGTGATCTTTTCTTTGTCATACAGTCTTCACATTCAGAGCTTTATGTAATTTAAATGCTTACATGTGTTCACTGGATATGCATCAGCTCAGTCTGAGGCTGCAGTCATATACTGTTAATAAAAAGATGACATTATTAATGCATGACACTCAACACACGTTTGACTGTTTCATATCAGGGACCAAACGCTGGAAGTATCCTCCGATCAGTTTTGAAAGGCTCCTCTTTAGTTTTAAAAAGCTGAAAGGTTTGTCTCTGTGCTGTATGAAGAGATCAAAACAATGCCAGTTTTCTGAACTAAGATTAAAACTTAGTTAAAGCTTATAACCCAAGAAAAGTTCACGACAAACAGAAGCTCTTACCTCTTATCTTAGTAGAAATTAAAATCAGGTGTTGAAAAGGTGACTTTGTGGCTGTCAGCTTATCAAATGCTTAGATTTATGTGCTAAGAGAAAAGATTAGTCTTATTTGCGTGTTTTCAGTCAGTTTCCATACAACACATCAAACCTGGTTTTAAAGTAAAATTAAGAGCATGCCTAATTTTCAGGAGATCTCTTTAATATCTCAGGTGTTTCTCCACAACAGCATCAAGGTTCAATGAGAGCAAATGGAGGCTTCACTGCTTCTTCACTGCTTTTCCCTGAGAAGACCTCAGTAATCTTCTCTGTCATATGAACGAATCTGATCTTTCCGTTTAATAGCTCTGTAACCTGTTGTAATGTCTTATTTGTATCTCCTGAGTAATTTTAGGATACATATCAGCTAATAACTGAAACAACCGAGACCTCTGTACATCTGAAGTCATTCTTTGACTTTTACATTTTCATGCTTCTCTGGTCTGTGATGCACAAGATGTGCACAAGACATAATACTGCCACCTGTTGGTTTGGTGCAGCATCACTGAAAATCAAATGTTTCTGGTTTTCAGCATCATTGTAAAACTGTTCTGAATAAAGAGGGTTGTTTTCTTCCTCATATTACATATTACATCTTAAAAGTAAAGAAACAGTTGTGAAATCTGAGGCCCGTTTCAAAACTCCTCTCCTGTTCTCTTCCCATCCCTGTGGAAAGCTTGTGTGACGGTGGTAAATGTCTCTGCTGCGTGGCAGTAAACAGTGGTAGATGGGGTAAACAGAGAGGAGGGCGTCAGGGGCAGGACTCGGGCTCTGGAGATGTTCACAGGACTTCAGTAATGGGGGAGCGGTGAGTTAGCAGGGATGTGCTGTCTAACTTACACTCACACAACAGACAAGCCTATACATCACACGCGCGGGGGACATATTTACCCTCTCTGCAGAGGGGAGGGGTGGTGACACTGTCATTACTTACAGAGACACAGACCTGTGCTCTGTTCTTCTGCAGGACTGCACTGATACATGGCAAATGTGGAATGGCCATGTCTTGTTTTATCATCTCTCTCCTTCTGTACTATCATTTTCACCTCAGCTTTGTTCTCTGCTCCTGTTGTTCTTCATCTTCTTACTATCTCTGTGGGAGACTCTTTCCTCTGACTATATTTAAACTCTTCCTCTCATTCAGGTTTCTCCTCTTATCTGAAGGTGATGTGAAGGAGGTCTGGAAGACGATCTACAGCGGTGATCCTCAACCCATGTTTTGTACCTAAAAACAGCCACAGGTTTGTTCTGGTGCTGAGGATAAACAATGCTAAAAATAAACAATAAAAAACAGGCAAAAAGGAACAGGCTTTTAAAAAAGAGGAGAAACAGCATCACATATTTTCTGGGTAGGGTTGTGTGTTTATATAAGTGACTCGCAAATGAGGAAGCATTATAAGTAATGAAGGACCACAGAATGTTTCTGCAAATGCATCTTTCATTAGGTAGAAGTTGGTCAAATTAAACAGATATCAACATGTGAAATGCTCTTACTCACATGAAACAATGTTGCACAATGCAGCTTGTGTAATGCTGGACCTGTAGTGTTAATCTACACAGTACTATCAGACTTTATGTTGACTTTTATACAACAAAACAACTGTTTTGTTCTGTGTGGCGTTTGAATCTGGGCCCTGAAACTGAAGCAGTAGAGAATCACTGATGCCATCTGTTTCTGGAGGGGGGGCAGAGTTCATATGTGCCGGGTGATAAAAATTCAGCTCACAAAATCCTCATACCGAAGATGTCATGGTTTCCTGCAGCCCGTTTAATTGCTTGAAGGCAGGCTTGCAGAATTAAATGTGTCTAATAGGCATGTAGCATGACTCTGTCTCGAGGACAGACGTTTGCATAAGAGTTCAAACTCCAGCCCTTCTAATGATGCAAAGAGTAATTTTAGATTAATTCATAGACGGGCTGTTGATGTAATATAGTGCAAGTAAAACACCGGAATTCAACATATTTACATTCAAGATGTGACATTTCAGCACAAAATTATTCTTACTGGTCTCACAGGCCTGCAAAACTGAGACTGAATTGGAATACAAATTAGAACTTTTCTGAAGTGAAAAAGAACAGAAATGATTGAGTGTTGTTTACCTGTGCAGAACATCGTAATATTACCCGGGCCGTTGCTATGCATTAAGGTGTTTGACTATTTTTAGCATGTTGCTATGTGTTTGCTAAGGTGTTCTGAGTGTTGCTATGGGGTTGCTAAGGTGTTTTGAGTTTTTTTAGCATGTTGCTGTGGTGTTGCTAAGGTGTTTTGAGTGTTTTAGCATGTTGCTATGGGGTTGCTAAGGTGTTCTGTATGGTATTTATACATTTCTGTCATTAACTGTGTTCTGGGTGGTTGCTAAATGGTTGCTAGGGTCTCCTGTGTAGTTGCTATGCAGTCATTCGGAAGTGTCTGCAATGTGAGTGTATCACAGCACAAGAGACACATGAGAAGATATAAAACACACGAGTACTAAAGACAGACAAAGTGAGACAGACTGCAGTGAGACAGCAGGACTCGGTGAGACCAGAGGTCTGGAATAATCCATCATTCCTCTATCTGAGGATTACAATCCCTTTGAATGCCTCCACACCCTGTTCCCCTGCAGGCTGGATCAGTATTTAACTCTGGATCAGCCACTCTTAATTAAATAACACCAGTAGTTCATGAATGAGACCAGCAGTGGGGCACTGTTTGAGACATGATCCCAAGAGCTTAAGAGAACCCTTAACAGGGAGCAACAAATGAGGATTATTTCTCCAAAAAGTCAAAAACGAATCTTTTGATTATCAACAGAAATCCAGTTACCATCCGTCTGCTTATGACCAAAACTTCACTTCTAAGGAAGAGACTGTATGACTGACATGTTAAGCAGCTCACAAGGTGTGAAATGTGTGATACCACAGTAACAAACCAGTGTGAAAACATATATTATACCAATAATGCATCAGTGAATATCTGTATGAATATGTTAATATGACAGAACGGATAAAACAGTAGTAAGTGATTTACAGCTGCTGTATTCTCATGCTGTTTGTTATTTTACAGCACTTCACATGCATTATTGCAAAACAGCTTTACGGAAAACATTTTAGTACAGAGGAAACACTGAATGAAAAACACATAAAAATATACAAAAATCATCATCATGGAGGAAGCAAAATCAACTCTGACAAAGAGCAAGACATTTCATAAGGTGCTATAAGAATTCAACACGTTGATCAATTATCTGATTTGTGTTAGTGTTGCTCTACAGTGAAAATGCTGAAATGATTTCTCATGCGCTGCTTCTGCAGTCATATAATCTTCATAGTTCAGGAATACATGTCGTTTCCACACACAGAAACTTTAATCTCAACTTCAAGTGGACACGGTTTCAATCGCTGTATAAACCCAACATCTGTCAGCACATTTGACCCAGAACTGCTGTATAAACCAGCTACTGTAAGACTAAGTGAAATTTTTCCATCTGCATCCAGAATCATTCCAGCTGCGGAAGCAAAGCATGCACACACAGATGAACAAATACTAATACATACAAATATTAAATTCTTTATTAAATTAAATTTATGAAATCCTATAACATAAAGAATTGTTATTAAACATGAGACAGTAAGAGTATAAAGCTAAAAATGACTTTGTATAGAAGAGCTCAGATCATCTGGGGAAAGTTTGATGGGAGATCTTTGAGATCATACTGTAACTGTGATTGCAGACTTCTGATTCTGAGCACAGTCTGAGACATTGTTGAGATTTCTCCTGAGACTCTTGAGGAGACACATGTAAGATTACTGGAGTATTTCTCAGGAGAAACATCTGAGAAATTGAAGACTTCAGCATGTCTACATTTACTCTGGATTCAACCTCATTGTGTCAAGGAGGAGGAAATGAGATATTTAAAGAGATCTTATTTGTGCTTTTCTTTCCTATATGGACACAAATGCACACACACTGTAGATGTCTGGTTGTTTTCTAAGTTGTGAATCTGTCATTTGGTCTCTGTGTGAGTATGCAGGGCACAGAATCTCACCTCATGCTCACGGTTTCGTAACCTGTTCGATTCTTCAGCTGCTTCACTCTTGCGTCTGAAACAGCCTCTGTTACTGCTGTTAGCATCTCAAATCTCACCTGAGACTAAACAAAACAACAGACAGTGACAGAACTGAGCAGACTTCTTCAAAGTGAATCCAGTGCTGTTAACCATCTGTAGCTGTAGATAAAAACGGTTTCACTGATAACCACCGAGGGATATTTCCAGGGATTTTTGCTCTCTGTTTGGTCTATTTTTAAAGACAAATCACTCGGCCAGCTCTGGCCGTTTTAAGCTGTCAATAAAGTGGTGCAGTCTCTCTGTCTGGACCTAATGTCCACTTTCCCTGAGGCAGCATGGATCTCAAGAGAACATCTCCTCAGGGAGAAAGTCAGCCATCTGTGAGAACATCACAGAAATTCACAACCAGCTCTTGAGCCATGAAGACGTCGTTTCATAACCAGCACAGACATGAGTCTGACAGAACATTTACCACTGAGTATAACTGCAAAAGAACCTGAAGAGAGGAGAACTACATGATGAATGTGTCTACATGCAACAGTAATCATCATTTTTGAAGCACACACACGTGTGATGGATCACATGCCTGAAGTGTGCATTTCTTCAAAAATACCAACATACTATGACATTTACCAACAAGTATTCCACAATGCACTGCTCTCAGTCATTACCAACATCAATCACAATATTGTAATTATTCAATCCTTTCCTAAATCATGATTTGATCAGACTGCTGTTGGTTAAAGAAAATATAAATATCCAAAAATATTTATTTCTGAGATAATTTGACATCAATTGCAGAATTAAACATGCAATATAGTATACATACACTGTACTGTCTACTTTTCAAATGTTTCTCTTCATTGGATACTGCATACTATACTGCAGACTAACAAATAAAAACAGCCACATACCACAAATACATTTGAATTTCTATAAAGATATGGTAGTTTTGCACTGATAATGCCTGTTAATCTGAGTGGGTTTGTTAGTGGAGTTGTGTGTCTGTATGTATGAGTAGGAGTGTAAGACTGCCATCTAGAGGTTGAGCTGAATTTCTCTGCATCTGATTGTAGATCCTGCTGATGTTTCAGTGTAAATGTGAACATTCTCGGTTGAAGATGTGCTCAGCTGATCCTGGCACTGCTGTGGTTTAGCATACAGCACTGCAGATACATTCACACTGTCAGGTCACCGTGACCTGTATCAGTCACTCCACACATACAGTGAGAATACAGACGTGAGAGAGGAGCAGAAGAGAGAGTTAGTCTCTCTGCGTTTGTGAGTGTCCCTTTCTGAAAACCTTGATAGTGAGAAGTCTCAGCTCGTCTCATTCATTGCTCATGCTTCAAACAGTTTTTTCCATTTTCCTCTCCCATCAGTCTCTCCTTTCCCAAACAATCTCAGTCAGTGTCGACCGGCCACCTCTCCTCTCATTAGCCCTGTGACACGGCTGATCTGTCTCACTGTTTCCTCTGTCTGCTTGTGTAAAGAGTTCTATTCATAGGTGATAGTTCAGCCTTGTTATCTGCTGTACAATAGCAGCAGTTAAATTGGTAATGACCTCGAGAGCAGCGGTGGCTTTCTGTTCCCTCAGGCTCCTGCAGTAATGGACAACAGAAGCATTTTTCCATGAGGTCATTATGAGGGGCAGTGATGCAGTGGTCCAGACAGACTCCCGGTTCTGATGATAGATGACTTCAGTCCGACGGGCCGTGATGGGACTGTGTGCCACTGTACGTGTTCCCTCACACACTTTGAAAATCCTCTTCTAACATACACATTTTAGGTTATATAATATTTATATACATGTATTTTTATCATCACTTACTCATATTGTTTTAATATTTTGTGATTACATTCATACATGTTTCAGTGTGAAAACGCTTTATTCCTGATCAGTTTTTAGTGTTTACGAGACCTCAGATGACTGATTTGACCTGAAACCTGAAAATGTAACTGATACACTGAAACACTGCAGTTGTTGTTAATTAAGAGAGGCTGTGCTCACTTTAATAAATCGAGACGTAAACATCGACTCTTCTAGTGGCAGATGTCAGGAGAGCGGCTGGGCCTGTGAGCTGTCAGTGTGTGTGTGTGTGTGTGTGTGTGTGTGTGTGTGTGTCAGGTGTTCTGGGTGTGTGTCTGTCCTCTTCACTGCCTTCTGTGGCAGCGCAGTGTTTTATTGGACTGTAATGAAGTTCTCACGCATCATAAAGCCTGAGTTATACCCGACATGAGTTCTGAAGTCAGGCGGGTTCCCCTCCAGCTTTCTGTCCACTTCAGTTTAGAGCTCATACAGAAGAGATGTCTGTACGCAGTTCACAAAAAAAATCACAGACAACCTCAGCTGTCCTCAACATGCACATAAAGTGTTTTCTGTGCAAACATTCAAAATCTAGTTTTGAATTATGATTTGTGTTCAGATTGATTTAAGTATTTTTAAATGCATCTGCGGGATCTTTGAGCTGTAATCTCATGTCATTGGGGTGTTTACTGTAGGACGCAGTGGGCAGGAGTGGCGTGTGCTGGGGGCTGTTGTAGAACAAGACACAATCATTCAGTAATATTTACCACAGAGTTTATTTATAAAACTGCCACAGTTACAGTGGTACATATTTACCAGGATCATTTTCTCAGCTGCTCTCCTCTACAGGGAGGTGGACACTGAGGAGAGCTTAGCATGATAAAGCTGCTCTGTTATCTTCTAAACCCTGTAAGTCAGGGCTGGTTGTTATGGTGATGTTTCTGATTCCTCTGGCACCAATACTCCGGCTCACTGCTCCATTTGTCTTTGTGTTTTTGCTCCAGAAATAAACAATGATGAGATGAAGGGCCAGAGCAGAAGAGCCTGTGCCAGATCACCCAGAGAGTCCAGCAGATGGCCTGTACCTGCGCTTTCCACTTCACAGCCCTCACCTTCATCCAGACAGATATACAGTCTCCAGACGCTCTGAGTATCATTCAGTTTATCAGCACTGGTTCTGTGGAGTAAATGTTTGTTGACGTATTTCTGATGCCTCAACATTTAATCTGTCCATCCTGACATTTTCAACACCTGCTCAAAGGTAAGTGATGTTTCAAGAGTTTTACAAAATACTTCAGTTTATGAGGTGACAGGTTTGCATGGCCAAACTACATTTCCCATCATGCTCTGTGGCAGCAGAACAGTAAAGTATGCAGCATTAAAACCTTTGATTTTTATTTTGTTGCACTAAAACGTTTTCTGTCTTTGTCCCAGTTTCATAAAAACACCCCAGGAAGACATGAAGACAGCATTAATTTTCATCCTATAAAGATGCAGAAGTTTAAATTATTATGTGTTTGATAACTTCTGTAACTTGAACATTTCAATGCAGAACCTCATAAATGTTCTCCATCTTGATTATGAATTATGTCACATTCTGTTGATTGTCTCAGTATGTTTGAAACACCATCATTCTGTGTAAAAAATGATTTGTCTGTGTAATAAAGATCTACAGATATTACATCCTCCAATGAAAAACGGTGATGTGTTATAGTTCAGAGTGAGACCAGAAGCAGCAGAGCTCAGCGATACATCACGCTGAAAGATTTCAGTTTTGTTGTTTCAGATGATGAGCTCGGCACGTATCCATGACAAATACCTGCTGAAGAAGTTTTGGGAGCATAAGATTGAGAAGCACATCCAGAGGACGAGGAGTGAAGACTCATGGATGAAGAGCGGTGCTTTATCAACGAGTGTCACAGAGAGTCAGAGCTCTTCTCAAATGATGCTGCTGTCGCTGCGTCTGAAGAATAACTGTGTCTGAGCTGCTGCTTTTCCACTCATCACTCATTTGTCTCCGTTTTTCTGCGGCTGGTAATTGCAGAGGAAGATTAAGTTAAAAACACTGAAATGAAAGATCAGTTTGACCTCAAGTCACAAGATTAGATTTTCAGGAATGGACCTCACAAGAGAAAACAGGACAAGATCACTGTTTCTTGACCTAGTTTGGAAGCTGTAAACATTCACTTTCTTTTGGAAATAAAGAATATCCTGACGAGAGAGCGCAGTGGATGGAGGGAGGTCGGGGACTAGCACATACAGGAATACAAATCTCCAGGCTTTTAACCTTACTGTAATCAAAGTAAATGAGAGCTGATCTCCAAGTGTGTAAGGAATATACAGATTATTCATGCAAATAATAAACAGACTAACACTAAAGTTAGAGAATCTAACACAGATAACACTCGTTCTCTCACAGATTATGAGAATGGGTCCAGATTCTTCAGATCTGGAACCAGCACATGATTGAGAGCATGAGAGGGTCAGCTAAGAAACACTTAGAGGATTCAGGCCATTTTAAGAGCTTGAATTCCTGTTTAGGTCAATCAAAAGCCCTTTATGAGACAGTGTTTATTGAAAATGCTGTTGCAAACATACAGATATATGCCATTAAACCGAATATGATCTTGCTTTTTGTCTTTTATGTTGATATACAGAACGTTTAACTAATGTTTTATGGTTTCGTTCTTCACACGCTGTTTAAGGGTGCAGATGGCGTCATCTCGTGGCCAGTTATTGTACTACATCTGTAGAAGTATACGATGTGCTAAATATATAATAAAAATACTGTATACTGTAATAAAATAATAATAAAAATACTGCACACAATCTGTTATTTTAAAAGATTAGACACATTTGCCAGAAATAATTGCAGGTTTGTCAACTGCACCGACCCAAAATCAATTTCTGTTAACCTTAAATACAATCTAAACCGATATTGTTTAAAATGTGTTCAGATGGAGCTCATGCAGAACTATTTAGTGGTATTTTGTTAATTTGCTGTTATTATTATGCCTTCATATTTAATGAGCTCACATTTATTTGAAGTTTAAAATGAACCTTTTAAGATATTATGAGGTCATAATATCTTAAAAATGGTGAAACAAAAATTAACTTGGTAACCAGTTGTAGCACCCAAGACACAATATTCATACATTAAGCCTGATATTATTCAACAAAATCCACAGAGAGATGACTGTGAACTAAAAACGATTATATACGTTAAGAAGAGGAATGCTGTGGTCAGTATCTATAGTAAAACTGGAAAAATCTTTCCAGAAATAGTGACTGATCATTTAAAACGTTTAGCCAATTAGAAACTGGTTTACATTCACATTCACTGTCTGCATACAATTCAGATTTAGATAAATCATTCATACTGAAATAAACTTAGCTCACTCTATTTAGAAACCATAATAGATTGTAAACCATTAACGTGGATAAACAGATTTTTAAAATTCACAGCAGTTAGGAATAAATTATGACACCACATTCACAAAAAGATAATGTTTATTGTGTAGATTTACTATTTTTATTGAAATTATCTTGTAAACATCAATCTTCTCACTTTACTGAATGAGAGGAATAAACAAAACAAAATAAAATTGTGATTATTTACACTGTGGTTTTGGCAAAACAGTTTAATTCAATTATGTGCTAAAACAATTACTAAATTAAAAGGGGAAGAAAATGATATTTTAAAATGATACCAACACCAAAACCTACAGGAATAATTTAAGTTTTAACATTATTTCAGTCTTTTCAAGATTTCAGTTTCCTTGAAAATACACTGTTCTCCCCTAGCAACTATACACAAACAGCAGAGCACGATCTATGCTTCATATATAATCTAACAACTGTCAAAATCTTCATTCAACAGTTCCAAAGGTTTCTTCTTGCTTTTACAAGCGCACACACGCGCATGTGTAAAATGTTACACTACAACTATCAGTACAGTTCATGTGTCCACAGAAAAGTGTCTTCATAGGAAATACTAGACCACTGAATGGGCTCATGCAAGGAGAAAATCCATTATGTAACACAATATGCAACAGCAGAATGAGTTTAACATTTGCATTAATACAGGTTTACAGTTGTTTAGAAAAAAAAAATCAAATGAATTAGTGTTGAAATCCATCAAGTTTAACAGCATCCCACATAATCCACCTTAAGCAGTTAAAGCAACATACAGGATTCTGGTACATGGTTAAATTAAATATATACATAAATCTGTACAGTACAAAGTGTCCAGTAGTGTTATTAACACCGCCCCACACATATCTGCTCTGTGGATTTCAAACCAACATTTGCTGCCAAAATATAACAGCAAGCAAACAGCAAGAATATGTTACTTAACACAGGGCGTGACTACAAGTTCTATGACAGTGGCAAATTATAAACAAGGTCAGAGTCTGAATTAAGTGTTTTCTGACTGCCACCGTACAAGGTCTATGAGTAAGGCCAAACACTAGACCAGATGGCCTTACACAGAGGTGACAATATAGGAGCCACTTTCAGTGGTGTCACCTTTAGTGTCTTTCTTCTTGACACTGCTTGTGATAGGTGTGGGGATCTGAGAAGGACGAGGTGTTGCACTGTCTGCACTGCTCTTTCTGGGGCTCGGTGTATAATTGAAAGGACTGACTCTAGCAGCCACAGCTCCACTGGGAGAGCTGTGTTTGCTAGAATTACTGGAGCTAAAGGGTGTGCGTTCAGCAACCGGGAACTCATGAACGTCTGGCCCAAGGTTTGGATTACCAGGTGTAGGTTTGACATCTATGACTTTCTTATCAAGAGACTCATTGCTCCTGAGCAAATTCAGATTGGTTTCTGAACCCACATGGCCTGTAGCTGCGTTCTCACTCACCAGTGGCTGTTTTAAGAGTGATTCACTTGAGTCACAGGGAAGCCCTTTGCTTGTCTTACTATCAATGACAGGAGGTGTGTTTGCTGTGGGTGATTTACTAGATCTAGGGTTGTTTATGGGACAATCTTCAATTCTCACCCACACATCTTCAGTCTTGGACACAGCAGCACTCACTGAATAAGCAGCATCACCGGTTGGATCTGGTAAGTCTAATGTCATAGATGCAACTTCAGTCTCTTTCATTTTCCTCCATGTTCCTTTCCGCTCCAGGCCACCCTCTTTACCTGATTTAGGAGGTGGATTGGTGGGCTGCCGCTCATCCTCACTTCTTCCCTTTTCACTGGACTCTGAAGAGGCAGAGAGAATAGAAGAGCTGCTTCCCGTTCTTTTCCAGGTGCCAACTCTTGGCAAAGATGAGGAATGTTTGCTGTGCTCCCTCTTCCACGTCCCTGTCCTGTTGATCGGGAGTCTGGATGGGCTTTCTGAGTGGGATCTGGAGATGTCTTGTCTTCTGAGTGATTTGCTATCACCATTCTCAACAGAGTTTTGACCGTGTGGGGACTTTCTCAGACCACTTGCCTGGTAGGGTAGAGAAAGAGACATATCTGGTAAGGATGGACTAGATACTGGAGTCTGAGACTGGCTTGGGGAGGAAGGAGATAATGACTCAAAAGAGGCAGACTCGTCTAATTTCCTTTTAAGTGTTGGGCTGGGGGCTTCTTTGATAAATGTTGACTGACGCACTAGTCCAGGTTTCTCAGACCTGTCTGACTCGCTCCCACTTGACTTGGTGGATGACATTCGAGACAACTCTGCTTTTTTTGAAGGGCCCGTGGCTCCACACTGGTTTAGGCTTTTGGAGGCAGATTCACTTCTAGGAATTCCACTGGTACTTCTTGTCAAACCACTCTGCTTTGTTGGTGTCTGCTGTCCTAGCTGCCTGCCTGGTGAAGTGTAAGTCATGCGGCTAGATCCTGAAGATTTTGATGAAGGAGCACTAGGAGAGGCAGTGCGAGGCAACTGAGATAATTTGTTAGATGGACTCAGGCCATTCCTGCCTGGTGAGACAGAGGCACGACCAGGAGACTGCATTGGCCTTGTTAGAGACTGCTGAACTGGTCTTGAAGGTGTGGAGTCTCTGGACCCTGATCGAGAGGAAGCTTTACTTGATCCTCCTTGAGCAGATGCTGGATCCCTTGCAGGACTTGGTTCAGAACTTGCTTGGACTTTCATAGTTCTCTGAGAGTTTCCAGGACCTGGTGCTTGAGAGGGGGGTTTTGACATTTGGCCACGTGGAGGTGGTTTTTTGGGAACTGGACTGGTGCTAGGAGAACTGCTTCTCAAACCAGGAACATGAACCATTGTTCTTCCTCTGGATACCGCTGGTGCTTGTGCTTGCCTGTGCTGAGAAGACATGCTTTCAAGACTGGGTCGGGGCTTTCCAGTTATCAGGCTTTTATACACTTTCTTTCCTCCTTTCAAACTCTTTGCAGATTCCTCCTCTTTCTTTTTGCCCTCTAAAGTGCTTTTTTCACCAGGTTTTAATATTCTTGGCCCTTTGTTTGCAGTAGGTTTGTTGTCATCTTGATTTAATGGAAGATGGAAAGGTGAGCCAATGGAGATGCCAGATTTGAGGGACAGAATAGAATCTGAATCGGAAGAACCTTGTCTGGACAGACTGGCTGCAGCCTGATGTAGACTGCTAACAATAGAATTAGCACCCTCCTGAATGGCTTTCCAATCAAATGATTCAGAGTCTGGTGACAGGGCTTGTTCTGAAACAGGACTGTGTGTGTCTGTGAGATCCAGTATAAGATCTGGTTCTTCTGCTAAAATGCCATCAGCTATCATGCTTTTTTCTTCCTTGACTTCTTGTTCCTCAGTCTTGCTTCTTGTAGGTTGTTTCTTTTTCTTTGGCATAGCGGAACTGATGCATTCTTGTAGAAGATCATCTTCAGAATCAATGCTAAGAGAGCTCAGAGAACTATTCCTGGAGAAACACACAGGGGTGTCCTCTACGTGAAAGGCTTTTGGTGCATAACCAGAGGCTTGTGGTCTGGGTTCTTCTATCTGGGTGACATCATCTTTGTGAGAGCACTCTTTGTTGTTATTTTCTTGGTCAATGTCACTCAGTGAACTAAGCGATGAGTTTCTTGAGAAACACACTGGTGTGTCTTCAATGGAAAACTTTTGTTTCTCATCACATATTGCTACCGTGTTTTCTTTGGGGGTTTGTGGAAAATTTGCATGTTTTTGAAGGGGTTTTGTCTGAGCTGTGTGAAACACTGGTACCCTGCTAGCCTTCATTGGCTGTTCTACGCTGCAATTCAAAGGTGGAACTTTTCTTTGCTCTTTATCTTTTCGCAGCTCTGCTTTTTCCTTTGATAAATCAAGGTCATCATCCTCAAAGTCAAGTGAGCTCAGGG
Source organism: Chromobotia macracanthus (assembly GCA_036877525.1). Taxonomy (NCBI): domain Eukaryota; kingdom Metazoa; phylum Chordata; class Actinopteri; order Cypriniformes; family Botiidae; genus Chromobotia; species Chromobotia macracanthus. The sequence continues at coordinate 6,009,383 of JAZGTH010000072.1, read as the reverse complement.
AGTCATTGCGAGAGAAGCAGTACGGTGTGCCCTCAATGGGTGTGTAATGATGCGGAGAATCAAAGGCAAACCCGGGACGTGTTCTTTCCTCAGCATTAGTGGGCTTAGCTGCAAACTCTCCTGAGACTACTTTGGCCTCCTGTGTTTTGGTTTCTTTGTTTTTATTAGGATATGACACTGCTTCTGGCAAGTTATTAGGAGCTTCTGGCCGCTTGAGCATCCTTGCTCTGTACTCGCTGCTTTGTGGCATAGGTTTTACAGGAGAAGTTGGCTTTTTCTTTTCCAAGTCTTGCTGAACCACACTGACAGTGGCAGTAGATGGATGATGAGTCTGATCAGACATCTTCTGCACCCTAAACGGCTTGTGAATTTTGCTTTTGGGCATTGCTGAACTGATGCACTCTGCCAGAATATCGTCCCCTTCATTCTCAGCTAGAGTCTGTTGTCTGGAAGGTAACACACCTGTATCTTTAGTTTCTGCACTTTTTCCCTCTGGTAGAGTGTCTCGTCTTTGCCCAGATACTTCTGCATGGGGAGCTGAACTTTCCATCTCATTTGGGGGAGAATCAATGGTGAGGTCACTGAGAGATGTTGCTGTAGAGAAGTTAATGGGTGTTCCCTCAACACAGTACACCCGTGGCATGTCTTCACCATGAGTTAGCGCCACATGTTTCTGCTGCTGCCCTCTGTTTTGTGGAGGTAAGAGTTTATAAACGGGGAGTTGACTTGGTTTGCGAGTAACAGGTGGAGGTATTCTTGAGGTGGATGAAGGTGACTGCTTCTTCAGTTTCCTTGATGATTTTGTAGGCATGGCTGAGTTAATGCACGCTTCTAGAATCTCTATGTCATCATCATCATCTGAATCATCTAAGATGTCCTTTGCAACTTCAGATGTTGATGGTGGTGGTTTCTCCTGGACTTTGGGCTCTTTGATGTCTTCTTTCTCAAGCTCCACCTCAACACTGTGGTCATCTTCGTGAACTGGAGGCATTATTTTCAGCTCAGTGTCTTTTTGAATGAATGGTTCATCTAAACTTAGTGCACTGAGGCTGGAAGCACAAGAGAAGCCATCTGGAGTACTCTCTGTGGCAAAATGTAAGAGTGTATCATTATCTGGTAGAACCTGCACTTTCTGTACTGCTGTGCTGACAGCTGCATGCCTCGGAGCCAAATCCTGTTTCTCAGAGTGGGGTGGGACTGTAACTTTTTGCTTCACTGATGAGGATCGTGGCGGTGGAGGTGGTGGTGTCTTGCTACGACTGGGAGGCATAGTTTGACCAGGGCTGTCGGGCAGATCACTGGGGCTGATAATTCCACTGACCATCCCACTGCATGGCTCACTCTGCACAGAACTCGCAATGGAGTGACTCTCAAAACTATCGAGGGAACTGACAGATGTACATCTGCTGAACATGAGAGGAGTCTCTTGTACGTAATGTTCTGGAGGACTTTTTGGTGTTTGGGCACCACTTTTGGATGGAGATTTAGCACCAGATGAAAATTCAACAGTTTTATGATGCCTGGCCCCATCTGCATGTCCCAGGTGTGATCCCTGATGTCGTGGGGGCTTCATGCGGACAAAATGAACTGCTGACTGGCTCTCACCTGTGCGTTGGTTTGGGGCAATGCTACTAGCAGAATCTTTTTCTGATACAGGTAGAGTTGGGTAGTTATTTGCTGAACTGACATTACGTTTGCAACTCTCCATTTCTTCTTCTTCTGAGGACAATGATGATAAAGAGCTGCCACGTGAGAAACATATAGGCGTGTCCTCCACACAATATGTCTGTAGAGTTTCCTGATTGATTGTAGGAGCTTTGCAGGCTGGATTCTTCTGAACTGCTCTAGCTGGTCCTGATCTGTTCTGAGCAGATGATGGATGGAGCTGCTTTTGTCTGCTCTGATTCTTAACAGATGCCACAGAGGAGGAACTACCCTGGCTTACATGATCTTTGACAGAGCTTTGGGTAGACGATGGCTTTGAATGACTAAACAAGACCTTTTTGGAGGAAGCCTCAGGGTATTTTAAACTGTAATCAATAGGCTGTTCTCCATGGTGATCCTCGCTGTATTTCAGGCTGAAACTAGCAGTTTGATCTTCAAGTTGTTCTTCTTCTGAATACCGCTCACTGTAGTTAGTTGGTTTGTCATCTGAATAATGACCATGACTGGAGCCACTGTTTGCTTGTTCACTGGAGCCCCTCGGCCTAAATCCAGGCATGTCTTTTTGAACAAACCTGGGCTGGAACTTTTTCAGTTTGTCTTCTTCACTAATGCCTTCATTGTACATGGGGTATCCTGGGCTTTGAGATCTTGGTGGTTTCTGATCATGTCTTTTCATTTCCTCATCAAGGAGCTTGGTTCTTGCCCACCTTTCATTCTGGCTTGGACTTTGTCGACCAGAGTTGAGCTGTTCATCTGAATACTTTAGACTGTAGTTAATAGGTGTGTCCAGATCTCCGTTGTCATCTTCCATGTGATTTGCATTGTGTATCTTATGGGCAAGATCTGCTGGATATTTTCTGTATATGCAACATTTGCCTTCATCCTCTGAGTAAGAGTCCACTGATGGCTTCATCTGACCCCTCTTACCGTAGCCATCACTGCTGTTTACACTGTTCAGACTGTCATTCGATGCTCTGTATTCCAGCTTGGGCAATGGGCATGGTCTGCCTGACGGTTCAGTTTTGCTGAAGTTGTAAATGTTTTGGTGACTGTGAACAGCAGTTTGATGTCTAAGCATGTCATCTTGCACTACATGAGGGTCTAATGTGGATCCAGTGGTTCTATCATCCATACTTAAGTGCATACTCTGTACTTCCTCCATGACCACTGCTATCTGAGCTGCAGTTGTGGGAATCTGCATCATTCTCTTGCTAGACTCTGCATCAGAATGGAACCCCCTTCGTTCCCGGTCCAAACTTCTGTCCCTCTCGGCCCTCAAGCTTTCTGCATTTCCTCTGTTGTCCCGAGAGGATGGGCTGGAGAGCACCGGCGTGTTCATGTAAGGTGAGCGAACACCCACTCCGTTAGGATTATAACCGTCTGATCGACACACAGCATCGTAATCACCATAGACATTGTGCTTATGTCTTGGCTTGGCCCTGTGAGAGGCCTTTGGGCTCAAATTGTCAATATTATCAAAGGTTTCAGACAGGTGCTGTGCATCTAATTCTTCAAACAGTGCTTTCTGTTTTCTGACGTGGAGGGAGGGCAAACTGGATCCAGGGGACATTATGTTGGCATCTTTATATTTGGCAGGTCGGTTGGCCATGAGGTTTCTCAGAGCAGCTGCACTTCCCATGGCTATCATCTTGTGTTTGGAGTGAATGAGGTTCTTCAGCATGCTAACTGCACCCATATCCCATAATGATTCCTGATCTTTAGCGTTCCGGGCGGAGAGGTTCCACAGGGTTCCACAGGCATTGCTTACTATTGTCAGACTGTGAGATTTCAGGTGCTGCAGAAGAGTCTGTAGACAACTGTTTTCCCTCAGTATTTGCCTAAAAAAGAGACAAGAAAAATTTAGATAAGAAAAGCCACATGAACACACACATGAAATAAACATATTTACTACACGGTTAAAATAAATGTATTTACACACAATACACTTTAAAATAAACATATTTACATAGCTAAACAATAATGATACAGAAGGGTCAGTGTGAGACAAATCTAAATAACTGGCTAACAGGTAAAAAGACCCTTATGGTTGAGCTCTGACTATATACAGATATACAGTCTTCTACTGTACCTGTGCTCCTCATTTGTGGCGATGAGGCTCGACACGTTTCTTAAGATGCCACCTCCACTTTCTATTATGGCAAGAGTGTTGGTTTGACTTCTGTATGTTAAAGTGCTCACTAAAAAGGCCAAAGCTCCTGGAACGGTGCAGATATCAGCTTTGTTTTCAGTGCAGTGAGCCGAGAGGTTCCAAAGAGCACTCAAGACACTTTTTAAGGTGGATTCCTGAAAAAATAAAATAAGAGAATTTATTTATTGCATTACTCGATGGCTTGTTAGCAATCTATTAGCATTACATGATACATCACAGAATATCAGCGAACCTTCTGCACTTCTAAAGCACACTCCATCAGGGCCCGAACACTCCCAACCTCTCGAAGAATCTTCTTACTGTTCACATCTGCTCGCCACGACAGGTTTCTCAGAACACTGGCAATGACCTACAACAGTACGGTATTTCAGTACACATTCAGAAGAACCTGGAATAAATGTTTATATGGTTTGCTTTTGCTTGGACCATGCATTTTCAAACAGTAATATACCTGCTGCAGATCTTCACTCTCAGACTTCAGCTGAGCAACCATGGCTCTCATACAACCTTTCATTGAACAAAGTGTAGCCTGTGTGCATGAAGAGACAGAAGAAACAATAAAATACCCTAAAATGACCAGGTGCGCTCACACAGATGAGCATATGTGCTGAGACAAATAACTCGCCTTGTTGGCTACATCTCCAAATGTTAGATTAGTCAGAGCCATGCCAGCGTATCTTCTGAGAGTAACACTGTAGTGGTCACTGGTCAGACCATAAATCTCACAGTCCACCTGCAGAAGTTCTCCGATGGCCTGAAGACCACCTGCAGTAACACAGGGAATCAAAGAGTTCAATCAAAGAGAAGACAAGATCTACAGTCACAGTTCTGTGATTCCATTATCTGAAAACATACCAAGCTCATTCATAGCATGTCTGTGCTCTTCATCAAAGGAGAGCTTCATCAAGACACAGACGGCTGGACAGATCTGATGCTCCACAGGAGAAGGCACTGCAGAGAAACATTCCTGATCTTACACACTTCCACATGCAACAGATGCAGAAATCATCCCTGAAGCTTCTTTTGCACCACTGCATTTCATATGATTAATATCCATAAATGAATAAAGCATTTCATTTTCAAGCATTTCTCTTATTTATTGGTGTGTGTGTATAGGCTATATATAAATTAGTGGTTTAATACCAATAAACACGATTCAATTTAATGATATAAAATAGGATACACAAAATTGTGTACACGAAAGTCTTACATTAATTTCATTAAAACTGACATGATTACCCACTGACAGACAGATTCTGGAACCTACACAAGAAACACTAATTAAAATCTATTCTAGCTTCTGTTTTGTATATATTTCTAATTTAATGTTTGTTCATTAAAATATTACATTCCCAACATACAAATTTGACTGAAGTTAAATTAAAAGGTAACCAAATTTACATTTGTTTAATGACACAGAAATGGTGCAAAATTTTAAATATGATGTAATGATTTTACAACATGTAATTTATTTGCTTTACGTTTTCGGGTAAAGAACCCTAAAGCTTTATTTCCATGTTTAAAGAATATTTTTAGTTGCAAATTTTTACAGTGGACCTTGACTTTTGAACCCGCTGAATATTCAAATCCCTTATTCAAAAACTACATGTCATTTACTAGATTTATTTTCAGACATGCCTGCATAACTAAAAATACAGATCTGGATATCTCAACTCTGTGCTATTCCTGATCAGGTACGTAAAAGGCGATACAGGAGACCAGTGCGGGATATATCTGGACTTACTGGGATTCTTGTCCTGGTCGACGCCACGCTCGTGGCTCTCCTGCCACTCCCAGCAGGTCTCGCAGTACGCTCGGATCTGCTCCAGCAGGTGGAGCACACGGATCTCGCGCCGTCCGCGCTTGTCATCCGGCTGTGAGTGGATGATGTTATGCAGGGCAGCGCTCGCCCTCGCGCGGGCCTCTTTACTGCCGCGAGAGTTTCCCAGCAACACAGAGTCCTTGTCGTTGCCATGGAGAAGCTGAATGAGCAGCGGCAGGCAACCGGACTGACGCATGGCAATGCAGCTGTCCTGCGAGCTGGACATGGCCAGCAGGGTTCGAGACATGTCATCCTTATCATGAGTCCCCAACATGGAGAGCAGAGAATACACCATTTCCACCTGTGCACGAGACACACAGAAGAACTCTGCTTCAGATTCTGATTAAACAGCTAGTAAAAATGTTATCAGTGAATGCGTTTAGCAGCAGCTCACCTTAGTCCCCAGATGACTGGTCAGTCTGCGTGGGACAGAGTAACTTGCACTCTCACTGACTGTGTCATGATCCAGACGAGAACTTGAGCCCTGTCACACAGATATGACAGATTCAATAACTTTATAAACATCATAAGTAACAAATAGCTGGCAGCAGACATGAAGTATTGATGTAAAAACCCAGAAAGCAATGGGACCGAAGAGACCGAAAGTCTGAAAAAAATGACCCATTTTGTTCTTCAAAATGTGAAAATGTTTTCAGTAATATGAGATGATACAATTGACATGTTTTATGGTATAAGACAATACATGCTGTATGACATTTACATAAATAATCTTTAAAACCTTTTGGAGTGTGTGAGGGAATATAATGAAGAAAGGAAAATGTAAAAGGCTAGACCATTTATATCAGATTTTAAGTGGTAAAACACCATCACAGCCTTTCTCTGTAGTTACAGGTACAGATCAGCATTCAGACAAACTCTCCTACATTCATATACCAATTAAATACTGAAGTCACACAAAATAAATACACACTGTGATTATAATGGTGAACTCTTGTCCCTTTTACAGTATAAACAATGTTACAGCTACGGCTGGTCAAACTGGATCACTTTATTTACACCATGAGTCTGAAAACACCACAGCAGATTACTGCTATAAACAATAGAAACAGTATGAAACAGAAAACAAGGGCCGGGTTTAAGCTTAGAATTTCATAGTCTCTCAAGGGCTCAATGACCAACAATAAAACCATTAGCATTTGTATTCAGACCATTAATATTCAAAGCACACTGAAGCTCTCGCTTGGGACTGAAAGGGCTTTTAAAAGCGCCTGAATCTCTTGGCAGCCATCAGAGAACAACTCTCTTCATGAATCCATCAGAAGAATGGGGCTCAGTGATTGGCTGAATAAATTAAAACCACCGCCCACCTGCGAGCAGACGGCCCCGCCTCCAGCAGCATCTCCTGATGCATGGGCACCTTCCGCCTGGCTCACACACTCACGCTTCACCTGATTATACAGAGAGAGATTGAAGGGTCATTTCCTCCATTTCACATCTGCAGATTGTCAAAGTAAACCAGGAAACTGCACAACAGAGAAAAAGGAAATTGCTGGAAATTGGTGGGGAGAGAGCGAGAGAAACGGAGCGTGAGAGAGAATAAATTAGAACACACGTGACATACAGGGACACACAGCCATTCAGTGGGGCTATAGGACAACAGCTGCAGGACATGTGTCTCTTCCTGACCTACATACATCACTGGTTCAGCCAGTGAGATTACAGTAACAGAGGGGAGGAAGAGAAAAAGGCTCCAATCAGATACTTCCTCTGAGAGAGACGATGAGGAGTATAGACATACACAAACTCAGGGTATGTCAGTCACTCTTCATCCAAACACTTATAAAAAAGATTCTAGCATGTTGACAGTGCTGCAGCTACTGTTAGCATGCTAAAGCATGCAAGAAACTCTCATGTCTCAAGAAACTCTCTAAATTTAAAGTGCTGCCACTGAAATTATAAAATCAAGTTATTGGGTTGTTAGTTATCTGTACATGCTGAACTGGTTTTATCCGCTTATCCACATAAAGTACTTAATTAATGGCACATCCTCATAAATTTCATGGATTCAGTGTTTCTGTATTTTCTGCACAAGAGAGAAAATCTGTTTTGATGCTCGTTACAAAATAGCTCTGCTGTGACGCTGAGGGATGAAGAATAATCCATCACCTCTGAGTCGTTCGACTGCGCCGGTAAACGTGTCCGAATCCTCAGCATGTCTTTCTCGATCTGCTGAATCCGTGCGACACGCATCTGAGAAATGAGGAATTCTCCATTACTAAACAGCATCTGTGCATGATATGTTACATTTAGCAGGAAACTTACAGTGTCCCCTGCAATATCTCAATCTCTCAGTTTCAGCTTGTGTTCTCACCTGCGCTCGTTTCTCCATGTCCTGACACGTGCCCAGCTGATTCTCCATCGCAGCTCTGATCTGACGTGCCTCGTACTCCAGCTGTCTGCGCGTCATGTCCGTCTGCAGAGAAAACTGCAACACAACACAGGTGTGATGCTACAGAAGTCACCCTCAGCTCTGCACTATAATGACATAGATACATCTGTCTTACGTTCTCAGTGAGCGGCAGACTGTCGATGCGTTTCGTGAGGTTTTGTAACTGAGCGTAATACCAATCTTTCTCCTTTTCTTCCTTCTCCAGCTCAGCCATCAATAAAGACCTGACAGAACACAAACACACTTGTGAAGACGATGAATTTAGAGATTACAGATGAACAGAGAACAGCCAATCAGCTGAATTTAATTCTACATTGATTAATACATCATTTGGCAACCATAAACATCCTACAGCTGACAAGCTATAATACCTGAAAGATATACTTCAATTATTATTATTACAAAAATGTGTAAACCGATGTATTTTATGATTTTGCTGTTTCTGCTAGTTTATAAAAGCTACTCATGGTCACTCTTGGCCAAAAGTTACAGTAATTTTATTTTGTTATGCCAAACACTGCAGTAAAATCACGGTAACTATCACTAGTGGCTATCAGGAATACACCATCTGTCGCACAGTTTACCATGTCAATCTCATTTACTGCAAAAGCCTTCAAGAGCTTTAGAAGAATCCTTTACTGAATCTTCTTAAACATCATTTAGGGATGCAATCAGCGCTCACCGCTCTTTTTCCAGTTCCTCCAGGTACCCAGCGCTCTCTCTGCCCCCGGCCGACACCCCTCTCCTGGGGAAAGAGCTCATGGGACTGGGACTGGGGCTGCTGTCAGCCGAATGGACTGAACCAGAACCCTGCAGAGAGGTCTTGGACCTCAGCTTCACTCCAGAGAAACTGCTGGGATCAAGACTCATTTCTGCAGGACACCAGGGAAAATGAATAAAGACACCTGTTTGTGTGTTTATGTGTGCTTATTATAAAGACAAGATCTGGACATCTCTGTTCACGCAGATCTGTTCCAAAACTGTGTTATCCCTACAAAGGCAGCTGCCTTCTAAGACCTCATTCTAAAGAAAATGGAAGATCTACACAGACAACCACACAACTGGCACATGAAGCACACAGGAGACGCAATTCACTGATTGCAACAGAGAACAGCATGAGGAAAACAGTGAATGCTATGAATAAGCCAGCTGTTCCCATGACAACAGTTTGCTTACCTTTAATTCTTTCCAAAAAGTCGATCTGTCCTTGGGGATCTTTTGAGTCCTCTTCAATACTTCCCTGTAGCTGCTTCAAAACCTCCTGAAAGACAAACAGACGTTGTTTTTTCCTCACACGAACACTAAAAACCACATCTGTGTGAGCTGCAACATTAAAAGCCATCCTGTCATGTTATTTGAAGAAGCGCGTAAGGTTACGGAAATAAGCAGAAGATATTTTGAGGTGCCACCACATGTAAGAAGATTTCTTCTGCCTGTGGGATCAGCAGAGCTGATAACGTTCCATCACAGAGCTCTGAAGTGCTTTGAAGATGCATGTCAGAAACATCAACAGCTTTGAAGCTTCTAAAGATGCACCTGCTAATTCTTTAGCTCTGAGATTTCATGTGTGATGTTGTTTCTGAGCCCTGATCTCACTCATTTCCTTCAAATGGGCTTTCGGATGTATGCGGAGACACTGGCCTTGTTCGACCAAAGCTGACACCAAGTGTGTGTGCAGGATTTTACCACAGATCTTAACAAAACGGCAAACGGATATATAACATAATAAACACACACCTGAGAATTTACTGAGCAATAATAATAATAACACAATAAACCATAACTTTGTTCGTGAAAGATACAGATTAAGAGCATTTAGGCAGCCAGAAACAACATCTTTCAGTCTGATTTTAACACAGGATTCTTCTGCAGCTACATGTCATGTTTAGAATGAAATCAGTCATTGACCACGTAAATAAAGTAAAGTAAAATTGACCATAGTAAATAAACAAACAAAAACTCATCTGTTTTAAACACAACAGATCAATACTGAAAGGGTTACACACACATGAATCTTGGCATGACGGCAGTACAGGTCATGAAAAACATGAAGTATGTTAGGAGAACTCACCGCTGTGCATCTGATGAGATCAACGTTCATTCACAGCATCATTATAAACCAACCGAACGAGGCCCAGTCCCTCAAACACACAGCAAAACCATCTACACAGCAGACTTCTGCACCACTGCCCTGAGCCTCAGAGCTCTGTGCTGCGTTTGGAAGCCAAAAAGCCCCAAACAATGCGACTGCCTCACAGGAAGCAGTCCCCCCCCACATCCCATCCCGGAGACCCGAAGCCTGACAGAGAATACAGATGCCGACTGGACCACCCTTCCCACCCGCCCGGGGTCAGCTGGAGACACACAGAGGTGTCCAGAAGAGACATGACCTTCCCCTCATCCAGCACAGAGATATTCAGTTTCAGCACTCGGGATTTCTCCTGAGGGAGTGTGACGTCACAGTGAGCTGTCTCAGAAAACAACAGATGCATTATAGAGGAGGAGTCATGTGATTACAGGCTCTTAACTCTGAGTCAGAGCTGTACATATACTGATGACAAACACATCAGTTTCTCTGAAATGACACGGACCCCCTCAGCTGTCTTCATCAGAAAATTATCCAGCACCAAAATGTGATCTTGTGCTACACCTCAGAAACAACTTTTCTCCTGAATGTCAAAATGTGAAGTACTTGTTTTTAAACCACTAACCTTAAACTTGAGTAATAATACCAGTGATGTCTGGACTAGTTTAGCAAACATTGCTATTAATAACATCAAAGCCTACATGTTTCCATCCAATCAAAAGCAGAGAAACATAAATAAGATCCACCCACATTATTACCCACTGTATATGATTTAATTTGCATATAAGTTAAGTTGTAAACACCAGTTCATGTTGTTTTAAATGGTCTACTCCACAAATATCACAAAAGCTATTTGCTGAAACCCTAAAATAACCTTTGTGATAAGATTACAGTTATAATAACACTCTGAAACAGCAAAATACACATTAGGAAGGACGGTATTTTCATAATGGGTTTCCAGGGCTATAACAGACTCTGTGCTAAAGGCATCAGGTTTCTGCTATACAGATGCCCTGGGTACAATATTAGAGTCATCGGCCTGCTCATGTGAGGAGCTGAACCACACAGCTCTCTTAAAAATGTAATGCTATACTGTCACCAATGGAAATCAATGCTCTGAGGCAGCCGTCTGCAGGGAGCCTGGAATATCTGATTCCTACCCAGCATGCATTTCACCTGACCTGCAGTCAGCCCAGACCCGCAGGCCCCCAGTTATTGTTCAAATCTGAACCGTCTGGATCACACCTCTGAGCTTTCCCAGCGATAACACTACAATGTCCTTGAAAAGTGGAAAAAACAATGTCACATGACACACACGGTATGCAGTTGGAAAAAAACAAATAAGACTAAAATCTGTGCTGTGTAACGTTGGAACGTGAGCTCCTGAAAGTGATTCATCACAGATAATTCAAGATCATTCAGAAATCATTTAGTCTAAAACAGAAGAACAGATGCTTGTCCACTGATGTCATGCGGTGATATTAAAACTCTGAGTTGACGTTTCAGAGGCATGACATCACCTGTAATCGAGAGTGACAACTCACTCTTAGCCTCACTAACAAAAGATCTTAAACAAGTACGACACAATCCTCTTTCCTCTGTGCTTATCCGTGTTTTTGTCCCAAGCAGCCATGAGTGTGACAAACACAGAACGACAGAAACATTGGCCCTGTTGATGCTGGAAACTATTTGTATCTTTCCTAGTTAGGAATGAAGAATTTTCACCCCCTTTGAACACTTGCTTGCTAATAAAACCTGTCATGTTGATTAAGGAAAACAGCTCAACACAACTAACATTCTGCTCCAGGCGTGTGAAAAACAAGAGGCGTTGATTAATGTGTTGTGTTTACTGCCTGCAGATGTTTGTCTCAGCCAGCCAGAGGGGAGAGGAAACCACTGCAGGACGGCCCAGAGCTGCATTCATCCCACAAACAAAGACAGGAAGAGAGAATCTCTAAATTAAGCTGTGATTATCTGAAAGGCCGGGAAAAGGAAGAGGGCCACTGAACACTTCCACAATCAAGTGCAAGCAAGGAAAATATTTCTGATGCTGGAAAATGGCTGAATATGGGACCTGCATTTAACTTTCCACAGGGCATTTCTGATTAATGACATCACTTCCTGTGCCACTGTAACACTAGATTTAAAACAAACACTCAGTGGTTTAGCGTTACAGGTTTTGAAAGCACATCAGAAAACGTATTACTTCTCATATGCAGTTCCTGTTGAAAACATTGTTTTGCTCATATATGAATGCTTAGAAGTCTTTGAGAAGTCTCTGAGAAGTGCCCGGAGAAGTGCCTGGAGAAATGCCGGACACTTTCTCTTGTAAGAACCACATTAGAGATAAGTCGGTTATGCTTGATTGCTACATCGTAAATAGAGCAAAAAATTCCAAAACTGGATGGCAGCAACACAAATAGACTCACTGCAGGACTCTGTTGCATATGCTGCAGGAAAACAGTGCTAGAACATGTCATTAAGTGTTTGAAGCCTGTGATTACGTCTGGAGTAGCACAAGCGGTGGCATCAGGGCGGTCTGGATGTGCCCAATATCAGATCATCCTAATGAGAGCAGTTACATCAAAACCTCATTACATAAGAGAAACATCAGCGCAGACACATCACTTCCTGAGGAAAATACTGTCTGTCTCTCTTTGGGTTGATAAATGGAGGGCAGATTCCTCCAGAGAGGGGCACACCTAGAATCTGGAGGACAAGGACATCTGGAGAGTTGGGCCCTCTCTTACTCATTCAAATAAAACATGAAAATAGACTATTTGTTATCATTTACACAACTTCATATCTTAGTTTAGATTAAAAAAACTTGCCGTCACAAGTCGCTATTCATGACAATTCTTTAATTTCCTTTAAATGTTCTCAAAAAACAAAGTGCTGTCTGAGAGCAAAACACCTACAGCAAAGATAACGTCATTAGAGACAATTAAAGCATTTCAATTGATTGATTATAACAGATACCGTTCACTGGTTACATTCCTGTCTTCCTGTGACACTCGCTTAACCATCAAAAAGACCCTCGTCTCATGTAAGGACTTCACAATGTATGAGCATGCAGAGAGAAAATCTACTTCCGCTTCAAAGAATTCCCCCTAGCAACAGTGATCGCACATCCTCAGTGACACAAATTCCCTTCAAGAGACGTTCAAACGTGTTAAACAGTACGAGACATGACAGCAAGCCGTAGCTTATCTAGAACTCAACAAGAAACATCACCATATATATGAACTTGTCTGAACTCTCTCTTTACACTAAAACACAAAAGCAGGGGATGATGGACTCGTTCTAAAATGTGTACATTAACCAACTTTTATTGTCTCACTACATTGTTTATCCCTGAAGCTCTTTAAAAGCTCTTTTCTTTCTCAGGTCTCCTCTAATGACCAACAGCAGCAGACTAAACCTCCACTTCAAAAGCTCTGCTCAGAGAAACGTCTCTGAAACTGCCTCTGGTGTGAGACGCTAAGAAAAGAAAGACTACTTACAGAGAAATCAGTCACACAAGGCGACACTTTTAGCCCTGGCAGTCTGGGACATTAAAAGAATAATAAAAAAGCATTTGGATGACAAAATAAGGCACTAGGGCTGTAAAGCAATACAATCCATTTACAGCAGAATGAGGGAAATTCTGACAGAAGAGTAGGACAAAATTATGCCTGGGAAAATAATCAAAACCTTCTACAACACACACAAAATGATTCTAAAAAATTCTAAATGAGTTTCTTATTAGTCCTTTTACTTTGCTGGTTATACATATAAATGACATTTATCTGCCTGTTCTGTCAACATAAAAGTATTTCTAAAAAACTATTTCATTGTGCTCAAGGATTATGAACAGAGCTGCTTGAACAGTACATGATAAGACAAAAGATCTTTATTAAGAAGATACAGAATACCTTCATATTAGAGGCCTCTGTCTCCAGTTTGGTGAGATGGTTGGAGTTGTCCTCAAGCTCTTGTCTCAGGTTGGAATTCTCCATCTTCAAGGCCTCCACTTGCTTCAGCAGCTGATCATAAGACGCTGCAGCCATCTTGGACAATCTTCTGACCTGCAGGATCCAGAAGAACACAGAAGAACATTAATGACGTTCTGACTGCTGCTTTATTTTTGACCAATACACTGGTTTGTAGGGGTTTAACTTGGATTTTTGATTCAATAATGCTTTAATTTTGCAAAATCAACCTTAATTATATTAAAATATATTGAAAACTCAAAATTATATAACCAACATACATTTCACATTCTTTCTGGGAAGAAACACATATTCCAACAAACATTTGTGTGCTAATCTCACTGCATTGACCTCAGACTCTGTCAATACATAATCGTTTTAAATTTTAAAATAATTTACTTATTGCAAATCATTGCTATAATCATATTGCGATATTTTGATGTATCCTACTGATATGTTATACATTTAAACAAAAACAACACATCCAGGTAAATAAGTAGTTGTCATCCACAAAAAGATGCAAAACCATGGAAGAGGAATACCAGATGGTAGGGATGGGGAATCAGCAGGAAACTGGAGATTCAATATTACTACAGTTCTTCACAGGGTTTCCATCTGGTTTTCAACCAGTCATGAGTATCATGAGTGACACAGTGAACACCTCTGATGCTCTTCTGATGGTTTCAATAAGAATTACAGTGAGGAGCGTGACTCACGTGTGATGCCCGCGGGTCTCTCCACCCGTGCAGCACACGCCTAATCGAGCACACGGCACTGAGTGACATGATCATACAGACACACAAACACAGAGCTGCAGCCTGGACAGGCCTGGAGCTCAGATGAAAGCTTCTATTTTTATCTCCATCCAGAACTGAAGGCTGATCAACCATGTGGAAAAAAACTACCACATCTCTACTGAACCAGCACTGTCAAGCTGGAGACCCACAGAGAGCTGTTCAGAACCAGAACCACATTTCTGTGTGTTCTCTGGACTGAACAAGAAAAAAGGGGTTTCTCCCAAACCATATTAACAGTGTAAAATCCTCACAAAATTGATTCATTTACCAAATGTTTAAAGAATAAGTGCTGCTTTGTAGATGTAATTTTTGGTAAATTAATGTAACTTACATCACAAGTCACCCTCATAAATGTAACTTACATCACAAGTCAGCATCACAACTGTTTTACAAAGTAAATGCTTCCATTCCATATTCAGGGTTAAATTTGACTCTAGTTTAACATTAACCAAACCAGCAGTGTACAGCAGAAGCAGAACCCACTGCTGTCGTCTGTGTTCAATCAATGTGACTCCAGCACAGATCTGACACTGTTTCCATGGCCATTACAAACAGAACTCAACACGACTGATACTCACTGCTTCATTAATTTCTGAACAGGCCTGAATGTAACTGAAGAATTATTACAGTGGATTTCCAAATGAACACAAATAACCTAAGAGAAAATAGAACAAAATAACTGTACGCCTTAATCTATTTCTCAAGCATCATTCCAGAAACACTGGGTCACATAATAACATCAAACTCTTGTTATTTCAGAATGACATTAATAATGATCCAGCACAGACGCAGATGTTATCTATTATGACAAGAGACACACAGATCAGCTGTTATCAGGACACAACGGGCCACAGGAATATACTGACACACATCTCATGACACATATTCTGAATAAACAAACACACACTGACGGCCATCAAGGATAAATGGCTTAATGAATGTATATTATAAAACACTTCATTCATATATTTACACTCACAGCCATGAATCTTACAGAACCATCTATAACTGTAGATCATCCCTTACATCTTTACAATAATAATTTCACTGCACTGAATAATTAAAGGACATTTCATGTTTTAAATAAATGAAGGATTAGGCAAAGCTGACTGTGCATGTGGACAGATCAAAATGGTGGACATCTACTGAGCAAAAGGCTTGAGGTATCGAGAGAGAATCAGGAGGAAACAGGGAGGAGGGGAGAGAAGAAAGATTCATAAATATTTCAACACTTCCTCACAAGAAACACATCTGAATGTAGACACTTAACTAACACTCTGCATATCACATCTTTGATGCTGAAATAAAAATGCATTCAAATGTACAATTGCAACTCCTTGATGCAGGGATGAACAAGAGATGCAGGGCTGTGCATTCGACGATTACAATGCATTACAAGGAGTCACCTCTTCACCAGCCATGCAAAATTCCCCGCAATCAACTGTACGAGATGCCCTTGCCTTCAATGCACAAAGGCACGGTGACCGAATATTTACACTTATTCACAACCATCATCAGACCTGGAAAAGCAGCTTGTTTTATACTGAAATCTGAAATTAGCACCTGCAGCGTGAAACATCCACTTTGTTCAGGCATCACGGGCTGTAAGAGGAGAAAAGCTTCTCCTGCAGCAGCCCTCCATCTTGACAGGGCAATAACTGCTCGCATTTACTGTGGCATCTGTGTTCACATCCTAAACCTCTACAAATACCCTGCCTGCGTCAGTCTGTATGCAGCACAATAGAGGCGTCTTTACAGACAGCGTCTCAATGATAAAGCTGGAATCAGAGCCATGCACATCCCCCACACCCTCTCAATAACCAGCCATCAAAACAAAAGGCTTATCGGCACGCCTCAAACGCACTATTACTTCCCCTGCAGGAGCTGCGACTGAAATGGCTGCAACGTAAGATGTTGCATCTGAACGGTTGCATCTAAAGATCGGGGCATTTAAACACAGACTTACCCCATTCTGCACCGGTGACAGCCTCCATCCCAGCAACCCGTCAACTGTGTCAGTTGCCAGCGAGCAGTCAGCCAGCCCTGTGTCACATGGGCACAGGCTCAGCCAATCAGAAGACAGCCAGCTCAGGTCGGTGTTGGTGCAGTGGCTGATGGTGGCTGGCCAGATTTCTGCCCCAATGTACAGTTGGGGGTTTAAAAGCCCTCACAAGGGAAAGTGATGCAGGCTGCAGACCCGAAGGTCATATGACCCAGCATGGAATAAATAGATTATAATGGCATTATTTTTTAGGTCCAGGTCAGGGCTGTATAGCAGATGCATTCAACCAAAATGATGAAAGATAAACCAACTGACAGATGCAATCAAATCCTTAGGACCATCCAAAACACAAATCAAAACCAACATACAACCAACCTCCTTTTAAAAACAATGCCAAACTTAAAATCATAAAATTATAATAATAAAACAAATTAGTTATTCAAAACTCATCATTAAGATGTCCACAAGGAAATACAGACTAGCATGACTGACAGGAAATTAAAATCTTTCATTTATCTTTTTATCTTTATCATTTATCAAAATCTTTTCATTTATTTCATTCAGTTCATTGATTTTTTTTCCAAAGTTTAAACATAAATGATTCTTTCAAAAATTGCTATGCTTGACGTACAGTCACACAATATCTTTAAACACACAAAAACTTTAAATATACAAATATACAAAAATTTGTATATTTAAAAATACTTTAAATATACAAAAACTGTCTGCAAAACACTGTCATGGTCTGACACTTCCTCATTAGACTGACTGATGCAAAAAACAATGTGTTCTTATATATAACGTCTTTAATAAAAAGGTTTAAAATTGAGAACTGGCTCTATTTTAAAAAAAAAACAGTGTAACCGAGTAATTTATGACACTTGATTTGTGGCTCATGAAAGCCTGCATTCCTCTGCCAATGCAGATGGAAAACCATCTTAAAATACTCTGACAGTGTTTCCTGCATCACCACTGATTCTACAAAACCTCACTGAGAAAGACATTCAAAAGACATTACACAGAAAACGTGTCTTTGTGACCCCTCACAATTATTTCTTTAAATAGTGTCGACTACAATAAACGTAGTGTACCATCTCTGCTGTAAACAAACAGACATTCTCTCTGTCTGTAATCTGTACTGATGGGTCCCAGCATTCAGTAATGCTGCTACTGTACAACTGACTGTCATATTCAGTGACAAACTGTAAGAGTCACTGAAGCAGCCTTTGTGATTAATAATCACATTCTGTGATTTGGGTCTTAAATGGAAGATGTGAATGTGTGTGTGGGGGGGTTGTCTCTATACTGTGGAAGGGTTTTTTTCATGTAAATTAGTTTTAGGTCTTTCAGAAAATGGACATTGGCAGAGACTTGCTGGTCAGTTTCTCTCTTGTTGTACCACTCAATGGGAAACTGTCCCCACATTCTCTTTCTTGTGTGGGAAAACATTTCAAACAGAAAGGGAGACGCTATTCTGTGAGCTTTATAAGACCTAAATCTATGATTTACTTCCTTAAACATCCACATGCATGTATCAGTGACATTTACAGCCTGTGGAGTGTACCTGCCAAACAGTTAAACAAACAATAAATGATCAGATAAATATGATGGGTTCTTATGAACTTTAAATCAGTTTTTAAAAGAGACTGTGCCAAATTAACAAACATCAAGTGAAAGAGAACTTAACTGCAGCTGAGGAAACACCCGACAGGACTCACCTTAAAAATCTGTCCACACGTCACTGAGTTACATTTAATCAATTAAACATTAATATGACTTTTGTGAATCAACAACACTAACAGAAAAACAGAGTGCGGACATGAAGAATACAATTAATCTAAACCCACAACAAGAATTCAGAAACACTTTCAGATCAGTCTCAGCGAATTCAATTTACACTTACACTTCAGTTTATTCATGGAGTCCTTTACAGATACAAGATCAAACATCTTGAATTTCACAATACAAAGCGTGTTTAGACTTCTCCATTCACAAGCACACAGAGAAAAACTGCAGTGAAATCTTTCAAAGCTGCCATGAACGTGTTTACAAGGAAAAACCCTAAAGATAACATTAATGATGTATTATCTGCAGTAATCTACGTGATCAACAAAAGATAGCAGAACTGGACCGTCCACGCTTCCAAAATAATCAATAAATACATTTAAATGAAGACGTTACAACTGTATATTTCTGGTGATAAAGTAAAACAGCACACAATAAACAACTATGATCGTCCTCTAGCTGCAGGTGAGGATGATAAAGCACTCTCATGATGATAAAAACCCTTACAGAGCCGTGATTCAATAGACAAACCAAGTTCTGCTCACCTTCTATCTGTACGAGAAACTTTATGAGTAGTTCAGGACAGATCTACTGCAGAACTCCTGTGGAGCAGAAAACAGCTTATGAGACTACAGCTAAGCGTACAGTACAGTAAGTACAGTACAGTACTGCTGAGTACAGTACTGCTATGTACAGTACAGTACAGTTGAGTACAGTACTGCTGAGTGCAGTACTGCTGAGTACAGTAGAGTACAGTACAGTTGAGTACAGTACAGTTGAGAACAGTACAGTTGAGAACAGTACAGTTGAGTACAGTAGAGTACAGTTGAGTACCGTACTGCTGAGTACAGTACTGCTGAGTACAGCAGAGTACAGTACAGTACTGCTGAGTACAGTACAGTACAGTACAGTTGAGTACAGTACAGTTGAGTAGAGTACAGTACAGTACAGTTGAATACAGTACAGTTGAGTACAGTACAGTACAGTTGCGTACAGTACTGCTGAGTACAGTACTGCTGAGTACAGTTGAGTACAGTACAGTTGAGTACAGTACTGCTGAGTACAGTAGAGTACAGTACAGTTGAGTACAGTACAGTACAGTTAACTACAGTACAGCTGAGTACAGTACAGTTGAGTACAGTACAGTACTGCTGAGTACAGTAGAGTTGAGTACAGTACAGTTGAGTACAGTACAGTTGAGTACAGTACAGTACTGCTGAGTACAGTTGAGTACAGTACAGTTGAGTACAGTACAGTTGAGTACAGTACAGTACTGCTGAGTACAGTTGAGTACAGTACAGCTGAGTACAGTACAGCTGAGTACAGTACAGCTGAGTACAGTACAGTACAGCTGAGTACAGTACAGTTGAGTACAGTACAGTACAGCTGAGTACAGTACAGTTGAGTACAGTACTGCTGAGTACAGTAGAGTTGAGTACAGTACAGTTGAGTACAGTACAGTAGAGTACAGTACAGTACAGTAGAGTACAGTACAGTACAGTAGAGTACAGTACAGTTGAGTACAGTACAGTTGAGTACAGTACAGTACAGCTGAGTACAGTACAGCTGAGTACAGTACAGTAAGTACCGTAGCACAGTTTATTACAGTATAGCACAAAGAACTTATTAAAGTTGTTTTTGAGGTACAGGTGTTTCTGTATCTTGAATTCACTGTAAGTCGCTTTACGTAAAAGCATCTGCCAAAAGCATAAATAAATAAACGTTTGATCATTTACTGTGGCACAGTTTGAGCACAGTATAACAATTATAGTGGAAGAGCTGTATTAATGAGAGTTTATTAATGCACAAAGTTTCCTAAAGTGACATCAGAGCAGAAATGACGTAATGTAAGCAGAGATAAGTACAGAAACATACAGGGATAGGGAAGTGTATTAGAGCAGAAAGTTTATTAAAGTAACAGTTGATTAGAAGTGTACATGCACATGAATTATACTATAGAGGAATGTAGTACACTTCAACACACAACGCAAATAATGAAATACAACACAAACGAGCAACCCAGAGAACAGAGACCTCCTTAAACACACAGTTACTGATAAAGAGTCACTTCTTCACTCTCAGCTGCTTCATAACGTCACAAGCGCTCCTCAGACGTCATCATCAGACGTCATCATCAGACGAGTGAATGTGATTGTGTTCAAGTCTTACCTGCACAAACATTCGCTCTCTGGCACTAATAACTCTGTCTAACGGGCAGGACGGAGTAAATCCGGGAGCTCATGATGTTTAAGTGCTACGGGCGGAGATTTGTCTGTCTGCAGGTGAAATCACGCGTCTGTCGAAAACTTTTTGCTCTTTTGTGTCTCTGATTTTCTCCTCAGCAGCTCCGGGCGCCGCGACGCCTCGCCATGTTGTTCCAGACTGTGCGCATGCGCGGTGCGAGCGCGCCGGCCGACGGAAACGTCTTTGTTTTGGAAGTAAATGTAGATTTAATATCGTTTAACTTAAACTGTGATCGCAAAACGACAAACATCGTAAAAATAAATCCATTACAAAACAATCCATTACATTACCCACACTGACTGATAGTTGTAGTCACTGTTCTGTTTGTGCACAAATGATGTGTATAAAGTCGATATGTATATGGTAATATGATCGTATTTCTATAGTAATATGATAGTCAATATTTACTTAACAAAATAAAAACAAAACGCAAAATAAAACAGCTTCAGAGACGCAAAGACCTTTGAGGCGGAAGATGCGCTCCGTGTCCGGCAGGTGGCAGGAGAGTCCAGCTCGTGTGGACCTGCGGTAACACAGTACGTGTTCGCCCTGTGGGGACGGGCTGTGGTCCCCATGAAGATACAAGCTTTAAATAATACAGCGTGATCTTTTACACCATCTAAAATGCAGAAAGTTTCCTGTGAGGTTTAGGGGCAGTGCAGGAACAAACAGCTTGTGAGTTTGTACTGTATGAAAAGCATAATGTCTGCGGAACGTCCCCATTAAACCTGTAAACCCGTGTGTGTGTGTGTGTGTGTGTGTGTGTGTGTGTGTGTGTGTGTGTGTGTGTGTGTGTGTGTGTGGTGGGAGGAGTCACGTGGGAGAGCCGCTCAGGCTGCTTGGCAACACACAGCTTGATCATTCAGAGAGATCTGGGGACTCTTGGAGATCCAGCCCGACATCAGTAAGTAAAGTCCCCTGCAGTGGAGAAGCGTCTGGTTCACTTGTGTGTGAACAAAGTTTGCTGCTCATGTGAGCTCACACTGGACGTGATGGAAACATCTGCTGCCTGAAGACTCTGAAACAAAAGAACAGACAGACATCACTGGAGAACATGGACTGTGACATGACACAGGAAGACACACTGTAGACTGCTGAGTGTGGATCAACATGAGCTGTTTCTGTGCAGTCCAGGAGGAGTTTTACTGTGAGGTCCTGCTCCTGGACGAGTCCAAGTTAACGCTGACATCTCAGCAGCAGGTTATAAAGGTAAGAGATGCATCTGTGGTGTCCAAAAAACAGGGTAATACAATACCATACTTCATGTAAGTCTGAAAAGACTTTCACAGCAGTGAGAGCTGTGGGTCCACGTTAGATCTTCTGTATGATCTTCTGCATGATCTTCTGTATGAAGTCCACACCCAGAATCTGTGATCTCATCACACTGGTGACCAGGTTCCAGTAATCACATGATCAATGAAAATGGTCTGAAACTTTTATCTTATTAAATAATCCAGCACTGATTGAATGTTAGTGTTTCAGGTTCTTTTCAGACGGTTGTACAGTGTGGTGTATAAATGCAGCACGTGTCTTGGGTTTGTGTCCACTGCGTGATTTCAGTGATTTTCAGATTTCTTCCTGCAGTCTTTCCTGAGAGAGAATGTTGTTCCAAACCATGACAAAAGATCACATTAAAAAACAGTAAGGTCCAAAACAGGTGTTACTATTTTATTGTGCCCCCATAGCCTATAGTTTATACTAGAAATGTGTTTGGTTAGTGTTTTTGATCATGTACTAGTAAATTATAAATACATGACGGTATCTGTACATACACACACACATATATATATATATATATATATATATATATAGTGTAAATGATGTGGTGCATGATTGGGGTAATCATTCAGTGTTCACCACAGCATCACTGATACCATGACGTGTATTTCAACAGTCTGTGAGCTGAAACGGACCCACCTGCTGGTACCTCTGAGCTTTTTCCTGTTTCCTGCAGTATATCAACATTCATATTTGTGGAGACTGTATGATTGTCTCTCACTGCCCTGATCTGATTCATGATAATAGATGTTTGGTTACTTGTCATGAAGCAGGTGAAAAACACAACTAATAATTGTGCTTGTTAATTAGTTTATTTCTGATATCTCAGAATGTGACAGTACATGTGATCTCTCACACACACACACACTCACACACACAGGCTTTTCTCTCTGGGCAGTGACATCAGTAGTTTCATATTTCCCGGGTGTGTTAAATTGTTAATAGATAGTGGAGCTGGCTGCATCTTTACTACCTCTGTAATATACAGTATATAAGGACTTTAAAATGTTAATTTGCTTTATTTAACACAACTGATGTTGTATTATGGTTTGATTCAAAATTGCAAAAAAGATCTAGAACAGAATATTAAACTTGTTTTTATTAGAATCAACTCACTAAAGCAAAGTTTAAATGCGTTTACATATTTTGTGTTGTTTCTTATTGGCCCAGTCAACAGAATCTACAAGTGTAAAGTCTCTTTAATATTCTGGTCTCTAGAAATGACTCGGGTCTCTTCTGCACTCTGCAGTTCTGTCATCTGGCAGGTGAAAATTGTTAATTTGTAGATAATAGCACAGCCCTTCTTAACACAATTAGAGTATAATTTATATTTGTATTTTAAACAGAGTGATCGAGTTATGCGCTGAAGTTTAATACTTACAGATAGAGGGGTTTGTTCAAATAACTAACCCTAAGGATAAGCATT
This sequence comes from Chromobotia macracanthus, assembly GCA_036877525.1. Classification (NCBI taxonomy): domain Eukaryota; kingdom Metazoa; phylum Chordata; class Actinopteri; order Cypriniformes; family Botiidae; genus Chromobotia; species Chromobotia macracanthus. The sequence continues at coordinate 5,985,727 of JAZGTH010000072.1, read as the reverse complement.
AGGATAAACACCCCCCACACACACTCACAACACAAAGACTTCATTGAGTTTACTCCGAGGGCCGTGTGTGTAGTTGTGTGTGAGCAGCTGAACAGCTTGTGTTTCTGTCGTCTGACACACAGCAGCGTGGTCGTGTTTGTGTTGTCTTTGGCCTGGGCCGGCAATGTGCGGGCTTTTGACATCTGGAAATGTCTAACGAAGAAAATGTTTATTTAGATTCTCTAGTGCATGTCTAGTGCATTCAGGCCTTCTTCCTACATTGTGGTTGTTGTAGAGTTCAGGGGTTTATTATTAGACAATTGTTTAATGAGCATATTTTTTAATTTGATTTCTGAGTGAGATTGACCATGTATGGTATTACAATTGTGTTAGTGTAAAAAACAAGGTAATACTCAGTGCTGTTGTGTTCAGGGAGTGACGTGGTGAAACGCAAGGAAATGTGGATTAAAGATGAGTGTGTGTAAAGCCACTGAAGCGACACTGGTTTCTCCACACCCACTCCGTTGGCTTGGTGTGGGGGGTTGTGTGTTATTTGGGAGTGTGCCGGCCGCTCCACACAAAGACTGAGGAATCTCTGTGTGTTATGGGACAGATTTCTTCTGACTGGATGTACTTGGTGGAGACTAATGCAAGCTTTGGATCAAATCCCCCATTGTTATGTTTAATGGGATTTCTAAACTGGCTTGAGTCTCAGCGTATCACTGCAGCCTGTGCATTATTTTACAGGCAGATGTAGTATGATGTGCAGATATATGTACATGTGACAGAAACATGATATTCACTGGCCATAATCAGGCTGTAATATAAATCAATACACAAAAGTGTTGTTATTTCAGTTCAGTGTGAGCTGCGGTCAGAGGATTTAACAGGCATTTGAAGAAACATCAAAAGAACATTGAAATAATCTCTTTCTTTCCCCACAGAGGAACATAGTTTGTCCTATCAAGTCCAGAATCCACACAAAATTCATAAATGTGAACACATACATGAGTTATTCACAGCAATAAACACACATCAGTAATCAGATTATCACAAATTATTTATTCGATTGAGATGATTGAAACACTCATTAAATTTACATCAATGACTAAATTCAAAGTTGCTTTGAATATTAGATCTTGAAGTTCAGAATAACCAGATCTGTTTGTTGCTCTTGGTTTTGGTTTATTTATATTTTTCTTCACTTCAGAAGGAGTGGTTAAAATCATACGCTTGGCAGAATAAAGTTTCACACTCAGTAATGAAGGAGGCAGTTGTGTCATGCTGAAAACAGATCCTGGATCAGTTTGAGGTTTTGCAGATTTCTCTCATCAATAATAGTTCTGAAAGTTTCCTCTGATGTTGAATTCAAGTGTTTAGGGGAGAATTAACAAACACTCATCCGCCATCAGCTAAAATCTAAAAGTGAAATGTGACGGTATATTTTTAACAAACCTTTACTGATCTGGAATCTGATTTAAACCTGTCTGCTGTGCTCAGGTGTTCAGAGAGATTTTGTCTTTTGGTTCCCAGACAAAACACTTAATATTCTGTTATTCAGATGTAATGGGTTTTAGGCTTGGTGCTTCAGTAATTTTAAAGGTATTCTTTGTACCGTGCAATCATATGCTCTGTCTGTACAACTGAACTCCAGCACAGGTACATGTTTTCATTTCAGGGTGTTTACTGCTTGTAAAACTGCTTTTTTCAAGACTGTGCTTGTCAGAGATCTGGTGTTCTGTTGAATACACAGGCGCTATAAACTGGTGCAGCTCCACACATCCCATCCTTCTCTTTATTTTTGAGTAACTATGGAAACTGAGAGGGTCTGTGGCACCAGCGCATGGGGGGTTTCAGACATCTGGACCGTTTCCAGCAGTAACCAGAAGAGGAACAGCCTTTCTGTTTGTTGTAATCATCGAAACACCCTCACGTGCCAGAGAGACTCACTGGATAACCTGCACTGAAGTAGCAGCAGTTTTTACCCCTGTATCTGTTGTGATAGACAGCTTTAAGTAAATCTCACGAAACCTGTCAACACATTGTCCTGGTTATATTTCCCCCCAAAAACAAAGAAAACATTTTGCAGATGTAAATTCAGAACAACATACAAGCATGCTACATCAATGCTTCACAGGTTAAATACTACCATTATTTGTTGTCTTGCAGTACTTACAGTAATTAGAATACATTTTTTTCTATTGCAGATTTGTATGGTTCAAATTTTGAGAGAAAATGTCACACTGTAAAAAACAGCCTACTAAAAATAGGATTTGTTGGCTTTAAAAAAAAGTGAAATTTCGTTTTGCTAATTTCTTTCTTTTGGTGTGAAACAGGACGTTTCTGACAGGGTTTGTGAGATTCGTGTCGGTTTTTTGGGTCTCTTGGGAGTGGAGAAACATCTGCTGACAGAATCGGAATATCTGCATCACACACATTTAAGGTTTCTATGCATTGTGGGGACTTGCCATAGACACAGTGACTTTTATACTGTACAAACTGTATATTCGGTCCCCCTTAACTAAGCCTGCCCCTAGACCTAACCCTCATAGAAACCTTTCTACATTTTTAGAATTAAAAAAAAACATTGTTTAGTATATTTCTGTCATGGGGACTGCTGGCTGGTCGCCACAATGATAAAAAACAAGAACACACACTCGCACACACACACTCGCACGCACACACACACACTCAGGGTCACTGCCACACCCATACAGCCGACTGGAGCAGATGGTCAGGTCTGTCAGTGTAATGACCACGTTGCCATGGAGACAGCAGGGCATATCAGAGGGAGTTAATTGTTTCAAAGAATGTCCTAAATGAACAATCACCCCACACACACACATCTCACTCTCACACACAATAATCTCACTCTCACACACAATAATCACACACATCACACACACAATAATCTCACTCTCACACACAATAATCACACACACACATCTCACTCTCACACACAATAATCTCACTCTCACACACAATAATCACACACACACAATAATCTCACTCTCACACACAATAATCACACACACACAATAATCTCACTCTCACACACAATAATCACACACACACAATAATCTCACTCTCACACACAATAATCACACACACACATCTCACTCTCACACACAATAATCTCACACACAACAATCTCACTCTCACACACAATAATCACACACACACATCTCACTCTCACACACAAATCTCACTCTCACACACAATAATCTCACTCTCACACACAATAATCACACACACACAATAATCTCACTCTCACACACAATAATCACACACACACAATAATCTCACTCTCACACACAATAATCACACACACAATAATCTCACTCTACACACAATAATCACACACACACTCACTCTCACACACAATAACTCACCACACACATCTCACTCTCACACACAATAATCTCACATCTCACCACACAATAATCTCACTCTCACACACAATAATCACACACACACATCTCACTCTCACACACAATAATCTCACACACACACATCTCACTCTCACACACAATAATCTCACACACACACAATCTCACTCTCACACACAATAATCACACACACACAATAATCTCACTCTCACACACAATAATCTCACACACACACATCTCACTCTCACACACAATAATCTCACACACACACAATAATCTCACTCTCACACACAATAATCTCACTCACACACAATAATCTCACACACACACATATCTCACTCTCACACACAATAATCACACACACACATCTCACTCTCACACACAATAATCTCACTCTCACACACATCTCACACACACACATCTCACACACACATATCTGTCTAACTCTAGAAGTCCTTTTAAACTTTGTCTGTAGTCACAATCTAGGATTCTGTTATACGGTAATGTAATGTTATTAATGTTACTAGTGTTATTAGGACTAAATGTCCAGCAGGTTTTTTATCGATGTTTCCATCTGATGGACATACAGAGATATGGGCATGACTTTCGCTCCCAGCAAAACAAAAGAAGCTGCTCTGGAAAACTGTCATTTTTATCCAGGTGGGAGAAAATCACCAATGCCAAGCAGAATTTCTCAACATGAGGAAATCTATTTTCTCTCTGTTCTTCCCTGTTATTTTAACATTGCCACTCTGAAGAACAGGGAGTTTTATCAGGAAGGGAGATACGGCAGGAATGTGGAGAACGTGTTTCTGGGAGGATCTTTTCTGATGGTACAGAGTGTTAGTGTCGGGTTCTGCCAGGGACCTTTGGAGATGCTGGTGTTATTGCAGCTTGTCACGTTCATCTCTCCTGCCGTCGGGCTTTTGGGATTTGAATTACGGCACTGACATCAGGGGTCACACACAATGGGGTATTTCTCCCTGTGTTCTCTCTACAGGTGAACCTTACATTTAGCCACTGGGCACCAATGGTGCTGGAACTTGAGCGCTTTAAACAGAGAAGTGATCTCCTTATTCAATAAGATAAAAAACATTAATATAAGCCATTAATATAAGCCCGTATCTTACCAGAATGTACCATGGTAACCGAGCTTATAATAAAATACTTTAGGTACCATAAAATGGTTTGTAAGGGACTCTGTTTATGTCATCGTAAATGAAAATGTGAATCTAATGAAAATTATTATAATTGTTATTGTTATTTTATTGCTTATAAGATTTAATGGAGTTTTTATTTGTTTCTTTGAAGTATCAATGTGTTTTCTCCTAAAAATGTTTTGAAGAAATACAAATATGCAAATGATTATTGACATCAAATTGTGTGTATCTTTGCCAGTCGGAGCACAGTTTTCTCTTCTGAAACTCTAGAGAGAAACATGAGATTACTGAAATTCTCAGGAGAAACATTTTTGATAATTTGCCATTTGCTCTCTGTTCAATCTTATTTCTAATTTTGGAAGAAAAGTTAAGAGATTAGAGACACTTCATTGGTAATTTCATTCCTGTGAGTTTGCTTGTGTATATGATGTTTCAGATTGTCATAAAAACACTACTGTGAAGTTTGCATTGTTGTGTGTTGTGTAGCCTGGAGTGTGTAATAGGAGAAATCGTGACATATGTCTGTGTGCAACAGCAGAAGGCTTAATACACACCAAGTGTGTGAATACACAAACACACATTCCCAGAGGGGAGAAACTCAGTCAAGTTTCCATCTCAGCAGAGCATCATGTGAGCTTGTGTGTGTCATGAATGTGAGCTGCACAACTAACAGCAGAGGTGTCACATCAACACAGAAGATTTATTACTGTAGTAAAACTTTAATTGGTGGTTACATGAATGTACACGCACTGTGGTGTACTGGTGCAGCTCTCTATTTCCAAACACTATCAAAATTTAAATACAGGGAAATTATTTCTGTAATTGCACGCAGGGTATGCTCTCAATTTTAATAATTTCCCGTTGTTCTGCCATTACGATTTTTTTTCCCCATTGTTCTGCCATTACAAAATTGTATTTACTATAACAAATATGTCAGTTAATCCACATACATTAACAAATCACAAAAAACGCGTCTCCAGACTGTAACTTTTGAAATGTGCGACCGTGTTCTCCGTCTCTGTTCTGACGTTAGTCAGTTCAGTGCACACACACATTGTTCTGTTCGGAAAGACAGAACAATGAATTCTGTTGCTGAAAATGGGCCGCAGACACGCTGCTGCTGAGCAGCTGTTTATACAGGTTGTTAATCTTCAGAGCACTATTTCAGGTTAATACAACTGAACACATGAGTGACGGGCATTTAATCCACAATATTCCAGTATTGTTGTGTGCTGCCTTAAACAACAGCCTGACCATGGATTTCATTTTGATGTGTGTTTTATGTCTCTCTGCAGAAATCAACCAAGGGTTCTGTTCTGCTGGATTATGTGTTCAGTCACGTGAATCTCGCTGAAACTGAATATTTTGGCCTTCGCTATTGTGACCGCAGTCATCAGACGGTGAGTGGCTGAAATCTACACGATTTTTGTGTCATTTCTGTTGGTGCTTTGTAGAAAACTACACACAGTCTAAATTAATAGCTTATCCAAAAATGTAATTTTTTTCCATGCAGTGAAAAAATTATAAAGGTAGTTGATATGATCGGCGCTCTGTTTATAAGTCTCTTGAAGACACACGATAGCTTGTGTGAGGAACAGACTGAATTGTAAATCATTGTTTTCTGAAATTTCATTCAAATCTCTCTCACGTCTCATTTCTCTGAGTAGATTTGAATATGACTGAGACTGGGAAGTGACATCAGACCTGCCACAGTCAGAGATAAATTTAAGTGTACACAAACATTCCTCACACAAAGCTATCCTATGGCATTTAAAAACTGGGGATATAGTTATGTAAACTACGTTTATGAAACTTTAATGTTGTTTTTCATGTCATTTTAGAAGCTTGACAGTCACTCCTGTTGTTTGAAAAAAGCAGCAGCCTGGATATTTTATTTTGTGTTCAAACAAACACAGTCAGAAGTGTTTCTTTAAGAACGTTTGCTCAACACTTCTCCTGTTTGTTGGGTCATTGTGTGGTCATGAGGTCTCAGTAGCAGTTTGCCCTTTGACATTCTAGCAGAAGGGGAAATCTGAGGTGAGTGGCTATTACCTTGGGGCAGATTTTGGGTTAGGCAAAGTGCAAACTTTTGAAAAAAAAACACAACAGTAATTAGCTCATAAGCTGGACCAATAAGAGACGTGTTTCCCACAATGCCTTCTGGGGCCTGTCCCATGAGTCTAGATTTATGATCCTGCACTGGGTGAGAGGCGGGCCGTGACTTACATTTGCACAAATCTATCAACTGTATGAGCAGTGATTATGGTAAACACAGACAGGAGATAAAATACCACTGTAATTTACATGCTAGTATCTTATTTCTGCTGTGCAGGTGTGGTCCGCATGTCATCTTGACTCATAGGTGTTTCTCCTAATTATTAGGCACAGAATCGAACAAGAGTTTTCTCTGTTTGATCATCCACCAAGTGAAAATCATAAGTCTGTTTGCTTAAATTGAAGTAATATCACATGTCACCTCAACAACACACATGATTTGCTGATCATTCATGTGATTGTGTCACGCTCACTGTGCTACAGACATGTTTAAATGTGATGTTTCTGGTTAGAGGTTTGTTCAGACTCTATCAATGCAGCAGTTATTGTTATGAATTCTGTATCCTCCAGATCTTCTCATTGTCCTCAGAAATGAAGACATTGAAGAAATGAACTGTGTTGAGCCCATCTTTTCCACAGCACTGAGTGAACCCACCATCTGCTCTGATGTGATTATTACATGAGACTCACCGATTCAATTAACGTATTCTAATTGAATCAAACACAGCTCTAATCCTGTTTCTGTCTGCGCACACACACGCACACAGCTTCACTCGTTTCCTGTGGTTCTCTCTCTCTCTCTCTCTGTCCCTCTTTTGTGCATGTTAAGAGCGTGCAGTAAACCTCGACATGTTTAACTCGCTGGTTAGAAGTACTTCAGGAACGTTTATTTGCATGATCATAAAATGGCAGAACTCTTGTCTGCGAGACAAATCCATCCGCACATTTTAAAAATACACATTTTAAAAATCCATCAGCACATTTTAAAAATATTTATGTCCCCATATTTGATTTGTTACAGTTGTGCTGCATTTTTAGAAATCAAATCTTAGCAAACAGATTTTTACTTGACGCACAATAAAAACGTCCTACAGACCAGAACAGTTTTGCAAGAAGCAACGCTTATTCTTCAGAACCTCTGGATGGTTTAAAGGTGAGTTGTAGTGTTGTCTGCTGTCACACAGAAGCAGAAGAAATCACTCCTCCTCCAGGAATTAGCTTCTGCACATTGAAGTGATCACATAGACGGTGTCTCTGGGTTTCTTCAGGAGAGCTGTGATACAGTTAATCATGTAGACATTCAACAGCAGGGCTGCAGATGTTCAGACGCAGTTCTGGACTGCATGCTCTGACGTGCTCATACTCATGTTTTATTGATGTGGACCAAAACAACTTGAAAGCACATTTTTAGCAAGCACGTTTCAGGACAGTTTTTATAGCCAAACCTGCATGATAGACCAGCTGAAAGTGTTTCTCCTCTCGCTCAGATTCAGGAAATACAGTCAAATGTCTTTATTAGGACAGAGATGCAGCAATCAAAATACCATGCAACTGTTCCATGCTGTCTGTTGTGTTCTTGATGTATTATGTGATTTAGGATATTACTGATCAAATTTCTCTGTTTTTCTTCTGTTGTTTGTATGTATGCTGTTTACAGTATTGGCTGGATCCCTCTAAAACACTCTCTGAACACAAAGATTTAATAACAAGTAAGTTTGCACTGCTTTTCTGTTAAACACTGAATGATGTATCCTGATCTGGCCTTTAATTCTGTCTGCTTAACAGAATAAAACATACTGAGCTAATAATGAACCTCTCATCTTCTGTGTCTATTTAAAGGGAGCAGTCCAGCAGGAGATGATGCTGGAATTATTCTTTTAAGTCCTCCTGATAAAACTAATATTGCTTTTCAAATGATAATTTAAACAGAATTATTCAGGTAAACTACACGTGTGTGTGTGTTTATGTTTAGACCTGCAGTAAGTAAAGTTTGTATTCTTTTGTGTTTTTTCAGCTGGACCTCCGTACACTCTTTACTTTGGGGTGAAATTTTATGCTGAAGATCCTTGTAAACTGAAAGAGGAAATTACAAGGTGTGTAACATTAAAAATAAATCAGCAGTAAAACACAGAGTTTAAGAATGTGAGATTAAGTTGTTTAAATAATATGAATATTATCAGAAGTGTTAACTGGTGTGATTGGATGATGTTGCAGTTTCCTTTATTGTATTGTATTGTATTGTATCTCTAATACTGTGTGTCTGTCTGTCTCTCTTTGTGTGTGTGTGTGTGTCTCTCTCTGTCTGTCTGTCTCTCTTTGTGTGTGTGTGTGTGTGTTTGTGTTTTTCTTGTGTTGTGTCAGGTATCAGTTCTTTCTGCAGATAAAGCAGGATATCCTCCAGGGAAGACTTCCATGTCCATTTAATATCAGTGCCCAGCTAGCAGCTCTTGCCATTCAGTGTATGTACACAAGCGCACACAAGTCGCACACGTCTTTTATTTGTTTATATATACAAAGTTGTATTATTTATTTTGTAATCAGGAAATTAATTAATATTATTAAAATATAATTGGAAAATTACAGCTTAATGATCTTCTGTTCATCGTTTCCTCACAGCTGAGCTGGGAGATTATGATCCATACAAACACACCCCCGGTTACGTGTCAGAATATCGCTTTGTTCCGGACCAGAAAGAGGATCTGGAGGACGCCATTGAACAGATTCATAAAACTCTTATGTAAGACTGACTAAACTACATTAAATACTGCATTACATCTACACCTAGACATGCTGTAGGATGAGAGGTGCTTTCCTGTACAAAAATGGCCTGCAAAAATGATGCTAGTGTGATGTGAGTGGTTGCCAGGGTGTTGCTATGCAGTTTTTAAGGGTTGTAAGTGGTTGTTAAGTCTTTGCTGTGTGGTTAATATGTGATTTGGCTGGTTATTAACTAAGTGTGTTAAGTGTGTATTTGGGGGGCTCAAATCCCCACTTGACTTCCAGACAGCTTGAGTTTTGGATTATTATGAGCTATCTGATTTTTAAGAGCCTGTGCACAGCTGAAGTGTCTATGTGGATCATAGATCAGGAAAAAAAGTTTTTTTATTTCTTACTAAATGTTTCATTATTAATGATTCCTTATGCAGTGTATACTATTTAATAAAACTATACATATTGTACTGCTCTGTAGGCAATAAGCTGCTTGCTAGTGAACTGATCTATTCTGAACAGCCACAGACAAAAAGAAACACAGAAACGAGTGTGTGTAAAGTAAAGGATTATGGGTATTTGAGCTCTGTGTTCTCAATCCTGACTGCAGTGGCTCATGTACTGCATCAGATTATCTGTACACACTGTTATCTGCCTCATACTCTCTGTTCACTACATGTTTATGTTCCCATCATATGTCTTAATGTGAACTCTAGAAGAGTTTTTTATTCAGTTTCCATTCACCACAATTTCACAGTTAAGCAAAAGCAGGGATGAATATTTGGTCTCCGTTTTGAGAACAGAAAGTCTACTGTACTGAAATACTTTCACAAGCATCATCTTGTAAAAGTTAGGTTCTTCAGAACACAAATGGCCCAGCTGCTACAATCAGGCAGCAATATGCAGCCACACGAACACACGGGGGCAAAATGAAAGGGCTGAATGCATTTGAGTCCCCAGGGTGCCTGCAAATGACGAGGCCTGACACTTATAAAAGAGCATCTACAATCATCAGGCCCCCGCCCCGCTCGCCCGCCCTCTCGCTTGCTCCGCTCCAGCCTGCTCTGTCTGTGAGTGGAATTTTTAATGTCTGTGTGATGGTGGAGCATAATGATACTAATGATACTGATTTCACCTTCCCTACAAAACTTATTATCATTCATTTCCTGCTTCAGTCAGAAATACAGCATTACAGTGGAAAGTGTTTATATTGATATACTGTGGTGATAAAATTCATGATGAATGATAAAAGAAGCAATAAATCAGTTGTTGTCAGTACGTATATTGATATATCTGAAGAGTTTTCTGCACAGGTTGAATTTTCTGTCTGAATGTGTTATATCTGTATGTATTGTAGTGTTAGGAGTGTGTGTCTGGCTTAACATTCCAGCATGAGTGTTAATAGGTTAAATAAACACTGATTCAGTGGAGCTGCATCAGGTCTGACCTCACTGGAATGTGTCTGTTATTCAGTGCGTGAAAACACACTTTTACAAATCACTGACCTCCTCAGTATGTTTAAAACAAACTGGTAATCCTTCTGGAGAAATGAGTTAATGAATACAAAGACATATCGTGCAGTTCTTAAGTGTTTTCCTTCTGTTACCGCTCTGGTTAATTGCTTTATCTGTGTCTTTTCTTTATATTTATGGTTTTCTGTTCTTCGCGCTTGTTTTTGCTCAGGGTAAATTCTTGCCTATCACAAGGAAGTGTTTTACACACTAAAAATCTGCTTATCCAGTTTATGAGTTAATTCCATTTTTGACCCACGTTTGACTGTGTTGTGTTTGTTTTGTGTTTGTAATGTTCAGTATTGTGTTCAGTATTGTGTTCAAGTCATTTTGTGTTCAGTAATGTGTTCACGTCTGTGTACAGGGGTCAGCCGCCTTCTGAAGCTGAGAACAATTATTTAGGACTTGCCAAAACCCTGGAGATGTACGGGGTCGACCTCTACCCTGTGTTTGTGAGTCTGAGCTTTACTCTTCTCTTCATTTCATTAGTTGCTTTGGATGGAAGCTTCTGATGAATTAAGAAATGTAGAAATCACGAGTGATTCTGATCACCACAGTCTCTGTTGAGCTTTTCCTTATTTTGTGTGATTAAATTTATCTGTTAATGGTTTATAGATTTAAAATTAATTTGTTTTCAGGGAGAAAATCAGTGTGAATATTTCCTGGGACTCACACCTGTCGGGGTGGTAGTTTATAAAACCAAAACACAAGTGGGGAAATATTTCTGGTAGGTTGATGTTTAAACACATTCATACTGTATTTTTTTATATAACTTTACTCTTCACTTTGTGTTTTAATTTTTCTTGCAAACAATGATAAAATTGACTTTCTAATGTTTCAGGCCAAGGATTACAAAATTATATTTCAAGGAAACACAGTTTGAACTGCGTGTTATGGGCAGAGATGTAAGTTGATGTTTTAACACAAAATATTCAGTATTTAACAAAAAATGTAACACAGTGCAGACTCAAGACTCAAGGTGTTAATTTGTATAACTATATTAACACATTTTGGGTTAGACAGCTCTGTTCCATCTCAAAGCAAACAATACAATCCTGTACTTCCATATATGTGTCTGTGTGTGGACTCCTCAGAGAAGAAACCTCATGAAAATCTCATTATTAATTCAGTCTTATGACTGACCCAAAGACTCTAGTGAAAGTGTCTATAACCTGTTCCTCCAGTTCACTGGGCTCTTCTCACCTGAGAATGACACAGTTTATCTGATCCAGTGAGAACAGACTCAAGACAACAGATCAGGGTTGTGAGCTGCACCACTGCTGAGAGAACATTTACATGAAGCACAATCTAATCACACAAGCTTTATTTCCTGTCTTTACAGTGTAACGAAACGTCGTTCTTCTTTGAAGCCCCCAGTAAGACAGCGTGCAAGAACCTCTGGAAGTGTTGTGTGGAACATCATACCTTCTTCAGGTGAAATCACACTGGCTTTAAAGCTGACACCATGCTATTCCTGTAGTTTTTGATCATGTTGTAACACTGTGGCTTTTTGGACAGTAATCTAAACACTTCTTAATAATTACTTCTTAACATTTCTTAATTGAATAAAATTATGAACATGGAAAGGGGCAAAAACATCTTATTTATATTTTAGAAAATGAAACTGTTGGCACATGAGCCAGTTCTCAGAGAAGCTCTGAAGTGAAGTGCGGTTGGATTGTGGGGCTTTACTGAGACACTGATGTTCAGAGGAAGTGTTTGGGGAACAACCACACAATCCTCCTGCCATCCCTGGTGTTTACTTTAAAAGAGCAGCAGTCTTTCTTTACTCCCTGAAGAGCTTCAGCGCACTCAGAATTCAGGATTTCTGCTGTAATCTGTGTGTGAAACTGAAATTGCTTTAGGAAACACAAGAGAGAGATTTACACCTCTAAACTCAAGTCTCAGTGTGGAGGAAACTAAAACTTTACCAGAGCTGCAGAGGTTAAAACAAGACAGAGAATTATTGATTATCAGTGCTGTTCACCTGCATCACTGTTTCTGTTGCTCATTACTTACGATTAATGATTTAAACAATTCACTAATGGGGGGGCACTTTTGACTTAAACAAATAACCAGTAACAGAGCAGCATACTAAAAACCACTCAAAACACCATAACAACCACATAGCAACGTAACTGCATTGCAATACCCTGTTCAAAAACTACCATCAAACTGGAGCATCACGATGGTGAGTTTTAAACATACAACAGAAAGAATACCACTCTGAAGTCACATGCAGAGTTGATGGCATCTCTGTCTGGCAAACACTGTTTGAAACATTAAGCCGAAACAAAACAATCCAGACAAAAACAAGCGAAATCATGGTCTGTCCTCATGACAGTCTCAGCTGAATGTTCAGCCTGATGCACGTCTTAACATCTGTACAACACCACACGTCTGTGTTTTAGTCAGATCTCCCGTTATGAGGTTTTTCATTTTTCTCCAGGTTTAAAACAAGCTTTTGTCAGAGCTGCTCTCTTAAAGCTTTGAATTTTAATGAGAGAAAATCTTGAACACTCGTTCTGTAATTTAGCTCATTAAAACATGGGCACAAACAACAGATTTGCCCCTCAGATATTTGGAAGGAGACCATGAACTGTTTTCCATGTTTCTCTGGAAAGAAAATCAGATAGAGGATAAAGAACAAAATCTGTACACATCTGTACAGAAATCACTCATCTTGATGTGTGTTCTTATTAAATATTATTCACAGAATGCCAGAGAATGAGTCAAGCTCACTGACGAGGAAACTGTCTAAGTTCAGTTCTCTGGGCTCCAAACATCGCTACAGGTTAGCAAACATCTCATATGTGTATGAGTAAACAAAACTCATGACTTACAGTGTTAGCAGTCGACCAGACACTCAAGATCTGAATGATCTCAACAATGAAAGTGATTAGAGAAGCATGTCTTTATAGTGACACTGAATGTTGTGTTTCTGCCCTCAGTGGGAAGACAGCACTGCAGATAGGAAAAGAGCAGTGTGTAGCTCTACCCCGAGTAGACCTGCAGGTGACTCGAACCCGCAGTAAGACTTACCCCAAGAGAAGCAGACAGCCGTCACACACAGGTGAGACTGTCATACTAAACATGTTACAAACTGCTTCATAAAGTGCTACAACAACACACAAAGCAAGGCAAACTTTATATTTGTGATTGATATAACAGTGTGTTGATTTGCAGGCAGTAAATAAATGCAAAAAAGTTTAAGGTTTGAGTGTCAAACAAGGTGATTTTTAGTGCATGTATGACATCATTTTGTCACAGGTGACCTGTCATTCTGATATGCAACATGTTCTGTGGGACTTCAGGATCAGAATACATAACCACTGCTTAGTTTTTGCATTCAATAACATTCAGACATTTCTGTTTCTTAAGTGTTCAAATACTTCTAAAGAGCCAGTGCCTTGAAAGAACCCTTTTAGATTTCAAAATCACGTGAGCTCAGGTGTGCGATGGCTCTGTTCCGCCCGGTTTGGTCCGGTTCTTTGTGAAAGCGTGTTCACCTCGCTGCACCACAGGCATGCGGTTGAGATAAACGTGCCAACAGAAAACTGCTGTTGTTCTGAGCAGGAATGTGTCCGTGGAGATGAAAGTCAAACCTGACCGACATTTGTGCTAAACCTCTATTGTTCTGTAGAGGGCCGAACACATAATCATGGAAACGGGCGTCAGAGGGTAATCACTTGAAACAATAGAGGACAAAAATGCTGCCTGTGTGGAGGAAACACGTGGAGAGATTACATGAGATAAAGAATTCTTCTGTTCTGGGGTCAGTAACTGTACACTGATGTCTTTGGTCACAGTAGCACTCATGTTTCAGAAATATGTGCTTTAGGACAGAACAATGGAGTCCAGACCATCACAAAGACAGAGAATATGAGTGCAGGCCAGTCCAGAACATCAGCACACTCACCAGCAAAGAGGTACTGAAGTCTCTGAGGTTCTTCTTTATGAGTTCAAACACTGCAGTTCCCAGTTATGTTTTACTGAAGTATTAAATAAAGAATAAAAAACAGACACACAAGTCAATTGTTGTCATACAGTAAAAGTATAGAGTAATAAAATGAATGTGGATAACATAGATCAGATCATTTACTTTTGGTAAATAGGAAATGTTCTTTTGAGATCTTTTGAGATTTTCTTTTTTACAGTATTATGTCAGAAACTATAAATTATATGACAGTCTATAAAAGGTTTTTATAGACTGTCATATAAATCATATAAACATCCCCGCAAAACAAGAATCTTTAATATTGTGTCTTGTTGTATTTACCAAAAGCCCCAAAGTAAAGACAGACAGCACTGCTGAAGAGCAGCAGATCAAACCCGGTGCACCATGGGAGGAAGACACTCCACAGAGGTACAGAGATCATGATGATTAACAGTATATCTGATGATTAACAGTAGATCTGACAATTAACAGATCTGATGATCCTGAATACCTCACATCACAGAGGACTCTGAGGTCTCTGTGTTTAGACATAGACAGATATTCAATCAGATTCTTATGAATGCAGAACCTGATATGAACATAAACCTCTTGTCACAGCTGAGACCTCAGAGCTGTTGAGCTCTCGTCTCTTAACTTGTGCTATTTACTATGTCAAGTGACACTATTCCTAGTCTTCAATCTATATACTAGAACCTCTAAACCTAATTAGTCTTTATAATCTTTATAAATGATATCTCATATTGTGCAGCTTGTTCACCAATTTTACCTAGTGGACAATAAAACAGGTGTAACTCTGTTGGTGTTTTCAATATTATTCCAAAGTACCAAAGATTACCATGATACAGTGTCCAAATAAACATGCTAATATTGTATTGCTGATGGTTTTTGTTCTGTATGTTCTTGTATGTTTTAAGACTGCACTAAACTGCTTGTCTCTGTGTTTTCTCTCAGTGGACTGTACAACTCAGCCAGTGAGCGGAACAAATCTCCCAAATTCCCAAAAGCTCACAGACGTTGTCCCTCAGGTGGCGCTGAGGATGAGAACTCTCACGCCGCTCGACGCAGGTGCGCGGGACTGTGGTTGCAGTCCTGTTCCCTCTGTTTTATCTGTCTTCAATCTTTATTTATGAGTGACCTTCAGTGTTCATGCAGTTTAAAGAGACACATGAGGCCTTTACATTAGTGAGACATCTGAATGCTCAAATGCGTTTGCTCCCTCTAGTGTAGGAAAACTGCAACAAAACTCCTTTGTTACGAGATATGGCAATGATTGTTCTGTAATAGTCTGCTTTTGTTATCAGATGTTACATTCTTCAGTGCATAGAAGTTATGATACAAAGAACCGAGCAAGTCAATTTCCTCATCTCATTTATTCCCTAATTTTTATCTGATATAATAAAACCTAGAATAATTAATTCCACAAGGCCTTTTGCATCTTATGTTAGGGATAATGTGCAGTTTTAATAAATCCTGAGAGAAGATCAGGACCCCAAGATGAAGCAGAGACTCGACTCATTATGCACTTACTTAGCAAATAAACAAATAAATGGACATTAAATATTAATTTGATTGTAAATGAGTATCAAGAGGGGAAAAGGAGTGTGGAGTGACACAGGAGACCTGGAACTAGTGTTGCTGTAATTCAGTTAGACATTTAATTGTTCATTTTATCAAAATATTTCACCACAGAATGTTGTAAATGACCCATCAGAGTCAAGTATGCGGTGTAATAAACTGAAATGTGAAAATGAATCATTTTCAGCTAGTCTTTTTCAACTCATCTTATCTAGTCTGAGACAAAGGAGGTTTTTCTGGTTATGAATTTGTGCCTCTGGGCATCAGTAAGAGATAACACCACCCTCAGGCGAGGAACCTGATGAAAGAATTTCTCAGAATAAATAAATACTGATTTCTCTTCAGAGTCTGGCAGGAGCTCACAGGACAGAAGACATGATGAAATCTGGCCAGTGTTTCTCTTTAAACCGCTTTGATTGTCTTGTGTCTCATCAGGAGGGGTCAGAGCTCTGAAGACCAGCAGACCAATAAACAGCACAGGAGAAGGTTTAACTTTCACTTATTGATTCAAATCTACTATTAAAAAACATCAGTGTCTGGTTTCTGTGAGGACTGATTTACTAAAACCATGTTATCAATCTAAATTACATTCAGATTTTGCCGTTGTAATTGGTGTATGTGATGAATCATTTGCATACAACAGTTTGTTACCACATGATTCAGTTTCTTCATTCTGTTGTTGACTGGAACCCTCCTATTGGTCCCTAAGGTCACGTTCCCGTGGCAACACCAGCAGTGGCAGCGAATCAGAGAATTCCAACAGGGAACATCGTAAAAAAAGAAACCGGTGAGGAATTTCACCACGACAGCAGTCTGGTGTTTCTTTAACATATAAAAGTGTCACTGAAGTGTCTCAAAAAGAAAATCGTTGGAGAAACGTTGTTGCAACAACTGGAACAAATAAAAACAGTTTTTCTAAATAATCCTCAGCATTTTTCGATGGTTTTGATATTTAAGCAAGCGAGAGTTTTCATTGATGTGTGTCTTTTGTCTGTTGCAGGTCCCGTCAGGAGAATGAGATGGTCGACTCTGGACCGCAGTGGGAGGTTGTTCTCCGGCGACAAAAAGAAAAAACTGCCAACGATTCAAACCGACGCTCACGTCACCGTTCCAGATCGTAAGCTTCTGTCCGGGAATGTTTTCCCAGGATGGAAACATTAAAGAATTAATTTAGCACTTTTTTACCAATTATATTTGTGTCACAGACTTCACTGTTTCCCCACATGGTTTCTCTTTGAATTATGCAGTATGTGAACGTCTGAGCTGAATGTTCTCTTGTCTGTCACAGACGAAGTCCTGATGTTCAAGCGAAGGAGCAGCTTTGGAAGCACATCCAGTGAGTGTCTGCTCCTGATCTCAGGTCAGATGAAGCAGGATGGTTTCAGATGTTTGTCAGTGTCGTGATGTTTGTGTGCAGGAAAGAGCTGGTGGATCCATCTGGTCTCACTGAGGAGCAGCTGAAGGAGATTCCTTACAAGAAAGTGGAGTGAGTCAAATCATCTCCAGACATGAAATTTAGTCTAAAGGACATGAAGTCAAAACAAAAGTCTCAGTACATGTTTGTTTCTTCATTAGTCAGGTTTTGATTGTGCTGATTGTGCTGACCCTGTTTACAGTGACATTTCTAATAGATTCATCTGTAATTGACACAAGCCACTTATGTGGGTGGAGTTTACAGGGATAGGTTTCCATTGGCTGGTGGGTTTTAGAGTGACAGCTCCATATATATTTATGCTGAGACAATTTGATGTCCAGAGATTGTTTATAAAGTGTAGAAATGTTTGCCCAGCACTTTCTGAAAGTGTTTCTGTCATCATGTTAAATTATATCCCCACTATACAAACATTAATAATTCAGTGTGTTAAGTTCCTGTCGAGCTGTATGTGAGTCTGATGTTTGAGGATGTTACTCGCTGAGTTTGCAGTGACCTGTGTGGATGTGATGTAAGGAGAATCAGACTGAAGGACTGATAAGAATGGACCTGGCTGGCACAAGAGTGCAAACAGCTGCATGTATCTCATTTCAGAACACAAGGTGACCCGATCAGGATCCGGCACTCTCACTCTCCTCGAAGCTTTCGACAGTATCGCCGCTCTCACTGTTCAGATGGAGAGAGATCTGTGCTCTCTGAGGTCAAGTAAGTCCTGCCAGCTGCTGCAGTACTCAGCTGTCATTCATGTAAGAGCATCACGTTGTCAACAGTCAGCACTGTTCTCAGATCAGCTCTCTGTTTGTGTTGTTCCCTTACATGATCATGTCTGTAGCTCTCGGGCTGATCTGGTGCCGCCCCTCCCTATCACCCGAACTGCTGATGTGCCTGGTTCCGGTTCCACCCCTGCACAGGTCAGTAGAGTAACCTGTATCATAACAGAGCAAGTTTTCCATTTCAACAAAAGTTACAGAGATTTCTGTTTTGCATAACATGCACTGAAGACTCATGCACAATAAGACCATGAAAGTGCATTTAAAAACCTTATTAACATTCTTAATGTTAATAAGGTCAAATTTTCCTCCATCTGTAGGTAATGAATGTTTAGTCACATGACCAGGGCTCATTTGAGATGTGTGTGGTGTTTCTGGTTTTAGAAGAAGAAAGGGTCAAAAGACAACCTCTGTGAGAGTTCTGAACACGACACACGCAGCAGCGCAAAGGTTGTGAAGACCATACACACTGCTCGAGTGAAAACAGAAACATGAGCACCTGTAGGATGAGTGGACCCATCGCTGGTGGAATGACAGGTCAAGATCTGCTGGGACCCTCACAGAAACACTGCAGGGATCCAGATACATGAAAGTTTAGTTCATCCACAAAATGAAACGATTTCCTCGCTGTGAGTAAAGCGTAGGGTTCCTGATATCTCGAACATGGTTCTGTGCATGACACAACCAAGTGACAAACATAAAAATTAGATTCATTTCCCACTGACAATCAAATGAAGGATGGTGGACGGTTGACAACAAATGCTGTTTAACCGTCAGAGCAGCACCTGATCGGATTGTAAACACCTCAGACTCTTTATAAACATGTCTGCGTACAGTATTAAACGTCTGTGAGGTGAAAAGTGCTTCATGTTACTGTTATTATTATTCATTGTGTCATAGATTGTAGATTCAACTCTGCTGTAGGAAAACATTGCTGCTGTAATTCTGTTTTGTTTTTGCACAATCATGTAGCCTGTGATTTCTGTTCTTAAAAACACTGTAACTAAACTGGAAACTTCTGGAGTACGTTCTTATGAGTAAATACATTCCAATACAATTACACGGCGCTTCTTTTATGTCTGTGTTCACACAGATTCACACTGGTCTGGTTTGGGCTGCCTTGAGTTCATGTCTTAGCATGTTATCTGTGAAGGGCCACAGTGTGGCCAGCAGGGGCAGTCGAGTGCCCTGTTGGTTATATTGGGTCTTATTTGTGTTTTGCAGTGTTTGTGAGAGAATCAGCTCAACTCAGATGATTATGTCTCTGAAGTTTTACAAAGGTCATATGCAGAGTATCTGACATACACCCCAGCTCCCTCCAGTGGTTCTCTCAAATGTATTAATTAATTCCAGCTTGTTTGTCTTACTTTCTAATAGTACATTCCTCTGCACAAATCTCCCAGATTCTGAAATAAAATATAACTGCTGTTCTCATCACGACCCTAAATGTGAAGCTGATGTTAAAATCCAGCGTGATGACTTGTCCATTTGGCAGAGTACCACAGAATGCCAGACCACACCCACTCTCACCCACAACCCTGTTTATAAAGCTGACTGTTCTGCTGTTCACACGCCCTCATGTGAAAACAGCAGAATGAACCTAAACCTTCAGCTGAGAGCCTCAGAAGATCTGTTTTGAGTTCAGTGTATCAGCCGTTGGGTAACTGGTATTATTTGTAGTTTCTAGGTGATGTTTTCTAGTAGGAGTGAGTCTGTAGAGGGAATCACATCTTGTGTCTCACCCTGGAGAAAGAGAATTAAATGAACAGGCAGGGCAGTAATCTCAGAATACAGCACAATCCCAAGAGCTTTTACACATGACAATATTAAAGAAACTGATTTAAAACTACAGTTTCTGCTAGTGCTGCATCACTCAGTACTGCACATTGTGAATCACTGCGCTGGATGATATAGTCCCTGACGTTTACACGGGTGGGTGTGGCCTAGTCATACGTCATACTTACTGAAATTCTGACCAATCAGCATCCAGGACCGCTGTCCGTTCAAAATGTTTTTATTTTCATCAGAGAAGTTAAAAGTTAGAGAAGTTAGTCAGAGATGAGTTAGTTAGAGATGGGTTAGTTAGTCAGAGATGAGTTAGTTAGAGATGGGTTAGTTAGTCAGAGATGAGTTAGTTAGTCAGAGACTATTTTCTCTGGGCGCCAAACAGCCATTCTGCGCTCGGTTGCCGTGGCAACAGAAGCCCGCTCCCGCGCTTTGCTTCGTATCGGACGGTACGTCAAAAACTAATTTTTTACTTTATTACAAATGCACATCTTACTAATATATCACACAATTCATGAATTATTAAATATATCACACAATGAATGAATTATGAAATATATCACACAATTCATGAATTATTAAATATATCACACATTCATGAATTATTAAATATATCACACAATGAATGAATTATTAAATATATCACACAATTCATGAATTATTAAATATATCACATTCATGAATATTAATATATCAAAAATGATATTAAATATATCACAAATCATGAATTATCAAATATATCACAAATGAATGAATTATCAAATATATCAAAATGAATGAATATTAATATAAGAATGATTATTATATATAATGAATAATATTAAATATAAAATTATGAATTATAAATATATCACAAATGAATGAATTATCAAATATATCACACAATTCATGAATTATTAAATATATCACACAATTCATGAATTATCAAATATATCACACAATGAATGAATTATTAAATATATCACACAATTCATGAATTATCAAATATATCACACAATGAATGAATTATTAAATATATCACACATTCATGAATTATTAAATATATCACACATTCATGAATTATTAAATATATCACACAATGAATGAATTATTAAATATATCACACAATGAATGAATTATGAAATATATCACACATTCATGAATTATTAAATATATCACACAATGAATGAATTATTAAATATATCACACAATTATAAATTATCAAATATATCACACAATGAATGAATTATCAAATATATCACACATTCATGAATTATTAAATATATCACAATTATGAATTATTAAATATAAAAAAAAAATATATTATTAAATATATAAATTCATGAATTATTAAATATATAAAATGAATAAAAATAATAAAAAAAAACACACAATTCATAATATTAAATATAAAAATAATATTAAAAATAAAATAAGATATTAAATATATACAAATTCATAATATAATATATAAAAATGAATATCAAATATATCACAAATGAATAATTATTAAATATATCAAAATAAGAATTATTAAATATATCAAAAATATTATATAACATATATATTAATATATAAATAAATTTAATATATAAAGAGATTATGAAATATATAAATCTGATATTATATATAAATTCATGAATTATTAATATATCACACAATGAATGATATGAATATATCACAATTATGAATATTAAATAATTATAATATTAATATAAAATGATGAATTATAATCAAAATATGAATTATAATATACAAATGAATGAATTATAAATATATACAAATGAATGAATTATTAAATATATCACACAATGAATGAATTATTAAATATATCACACAATGAATGAATTATTAAATATATCACACAATTCATGAATTATTAAATATATCACACATTCATGAATTATTAAATATATCACACAATGAATGAATTATTAAATATATCACACAATTCATGAATTATCAAATATATCACACAATTCATGAATTATTAAATATATCACACATTCATGAATTATTAAATATATCACACATTCATGAATTATTAAATATATCACACAATGAATGAATTATTAAATATATCACACAATTCATGAATTATTAAATATATCACACAATGAATGAATTATTAAATATATCACACAATTCATGAATTATTAAATATATCACACAATTCATGAATTATCAAATATATCACACAATGAATGAATTATTAAATATATCACACAATGAATGAATTATTAAATATATCACACAATGAATGAATTATTAAATATATCACACAATTCATGAATTATCAAATATATCACACAATGAATGAATTATGAAATATATCACACAATTCATGAATTATTAAATATATCACACAATTCATGAATTATTAAATATATCACACAATGAATGAATTATTAAATATATCACACAATTCATGAATTATTAAATATATCACACAATGAATGAATTATTAAATATATCACACATTCATGAATTATTAAATATATCACACATTCATGAATTATTAAATATATCACACAATGAATGAATTATTAAATATATCACACAATGAATGAATTATGAAATATATCACACATTCATGAATTATTAAATATATCACACAATGAATGAATTATTAAATATATCACACAATTCATAAATTATCAAATATATCACACAATTCATGAATTATTAAATATATCACACAATTCATGAATTATTAAATATCACACATTCATGAATTATTAAATATATCACACAATGAATGAATTATTAAATATATCACACAATTCATGAATTACCAAATATATCACACAATGAATGAATTATTAAATATATCACACATTCATGAATTATTAAATATATCACACATTCATGAATTATTAAATATATCACACAATTCATGAATTATTAAATATATCACACAATTCATGAATTATTAAATATATCACACATTCATGAATTATTAAATATATCACACAATGAATGAATTATCAAATATATCACACAATGAATGAATTATGAAATATATCACACAATTCATGAATTATTAAATATATCACACAATGAATGAATTATTAAATATATCACACAATTCATAAATTATCAAATATATCACACAATTCATGAATTATGAAATATATCACACATTCATGAATTATTAAATATATCACACAATTCATGAATTATTAAATATATCACACATTCATGAATTATGAAATATATCACACATTCATGAATTATTAAATATATCACACATTCATGAATTATTAAATATATCACACCATTCATAAATTATGAAATATATCACACATTCATGAATTATGAAATATATCACACAATTCATAAATTATCAAATATATCACACATTCATGAATTATGAAATATATCACACAATTCATAAATGATCAAATATATCACACAATTCATGAATTATGAAATATATCACACATTCATGAATTATGAAATATATCACACAATTCATGAATTATTAAATATATCACACAATTCATGAATTATGAAATATATCACACAATTCATGAATGATCAAATATATCACACAATTCATGAATTATGAAATATATCACACAATTCATGAATTATGAAATATATCACACAATTCATGAATTATTAAATATATCACACAATGGTTTTAATCTTTAATATGGTTTAATATGGACATTTGACGTGTTGTGTTAGTGGGGACTAGCACGAGTTTAATCTCAGTCCATATACTCACTATAGAAATTCTTGAAATTCTAGAAATAGAAATTCTCAAAATGTTAAGAGGAAACAGAGTGCTTTAAATGAGAAAGTTTGGGCTGAAACGAAATCTTTCTGGTTTTTCTTTGTGTACTTTTGTGTACTCAAAATGTCAATCAACATTTTAATTAGACCTTCACAAAAATGAGCTGTGTGCCAAATTTTGGCGTGTTTCAACATATACTAACATGAAATGATGGATTAAACTGTAAAAGTGTTTGTTATAAGCACGGCTCAGTCCAAAAATTTACTTACATTCTCTTGATAACAGATTATAATTTAGGCTTACTGGCCCAGGTGAACGGTTCTCAACCTCAGGTCTGCATTCACATCTGTGTGTTTACACACCTAATACTTTGAGTCTAATACTTTGAGTTTTGTTTAAAGATCAGATATCTTTGCCATTACATCCCAGATTTTCACTCATCTGTACCATGTACACTTTAATCCTCGTCAACACATCAGGATAATGTTCTGCTAAACATCTGTGATGCTTCCTCAAAAGAAGACAAATGTGTCCTCATAAATGGCAGCTGAACTTCTGTTGTGTCACGTGAGATTTGCTTCCATTCTAACAGCTTCACAAAGAGTTTGCTGTTTCATTTGCAGTGAAGCTGCAGAAGATGTTTATGTGCATGTGGCAAATGGCCAGAGCTGTGTGCCAGATGCACCCGCTCACCTCTCTTGAGTGATTTCAGAAACAGAGAAAGACACAGTGAAAGCTAATATACAAGCGGTTTGTGTTTGTGATTGTTTCCACAACACCTCTGGTTTTCATTGTCTTTTATTTGGTGGACCATGTTTTCGATCTGTCCCATTAACAACAGTCTCTATCATCTAAAAAAGAGACATTGAAAATGTACACTGTTCTACAGTCATATTTTACTCAATGAGTTTGTTTGGGTAACGTAAACAAGATTATCTAGCGCCCTAAACGCTTCCTGTTTTCTGAACCCTGGAAGACAACAGCTTTGTGGAGTGTGCTTCATGTAAACAGGATACCTTTCCTCTCAGAAAACAGAGCACAGCTCTCTTATCCAGTTAATAGCCATAACGGTCATTTCTCTTGTAGACAGTTGCCTGGTTCTGGTTTAGCTGTAATTATGAGAAACAAATGATAATGCATGTGTAAATAAATGCTACTAGAGCTTCGCATATTTGATACTTTAAAAGAAGGGTATTAAGATGAAAGAAAATCTTGTTCTCCGGTGTCCTTTCAGTCAGAAAGAGATTTAAGCAGATCCAGTTTAATGCTGCAACCCATTTCCGTACAACCGGACACCTCCTAATTCTGCCAGAAT
Source organism: Chromobotia macracanthus (assembly GCA_036877525.1). Taxonomy (NCBI): domain Eukaryota; kingdom Metazoa; phylum Chordata; class Actinopteri; order Cypriniformes; family Botiidae; genus Chromobotia; species Chromobotia macracanthus. The sequence continues at coordinate 5,960,368 of JAZGTH010000072.1, read as the reverse complement.
GTGTTTGAAAGCAGCAGGGCTGTGTGATCATAGCGAGCGCCTGACCAGTGACGCTCTGCAATTCAAAGGCCTCTTGTGCAAAGAGATCATTAGAATGAACGAATGGAGAAACATTTCAAGAGAGAACAGAATCTGTCCAGAAAGCTTCAGGTATACAGATCATTTTCATAAGCTGTGAAACACAAAGCATTTGTGTTCTTTACTCCAAATGTTCCAGTGCTGTTGTCTGTTATAGACATTTCAGTCCCATCTGTGAAAGTATTGTGGACATCCAGAAGATCAGCTAATACACGGTTCTGTGTTTCAGTGCCAGACACCAGCAGGAGTCAGAGAGACAGATTTCTGCTGGAAGGCACTTTCCATGTGATTACTGCAGTGAAAGATTTCTTATCCCCTCTGCATATAACCACAAACAAGTCTGTCTACTAGCCTAATCACCCAGACTTTTCCATTATAGCACTGAAATGATTTCAAATCAGAATTGACCAAAAACAGTAAATGAATGAGTCATTTTAATAAGGTCAAAACAGCCCTTTATACATGCATATAATTGAATAAAAATAAATCAAGGGCACGTGAACCCATTTATATCAGTAGACCAATAAAGACGAGCGACAACAGTGAGATCTTGCATATTTATTCAACTACAGTTGCAAAATGACAAGAATTACTAGTGCATCATTATAAAGATCACACAAGGCTAGACTTCATGTTTTGTACACCAATCGTACATATTACAGAATAATTCAACATATTACAAGCTATTCACTGGCTATTTACAACACAGCGTAACCTAGTCTATGAGGAAACTGCGAGTAGATTTACTTTTAAGATCAGAACGCAAAACTCAACCGCAAAGATCATGCAGTGGATATGCTGAAATCACTAAAGATAGATTAGACTGAGCTGGGAAGATCCCACTGTAGGGCTGAAAATGGAAGACTAAAGAAATAAATGTGGGCTTTCCAGTTGGTTGTTGAAGTAGGATTATTCAAAGTTTTTTAACTAGAAGCAAAGACAAAACTGCAAATACGATACCTTGCTACTTAAACTAATTACCCAAAAACAATAAATAGAAAGCTTTTGGTTACTAAAATCCATAAAGCTCATTTACAAAACCACTGTTAGAAATGTCGATGAGACTGTTGCTTTTGATGCTACATGTGCATTAGAAAATACATTAGAGGACCCTGTGCACTAAACAGAAGAAGACTTTTTATGTCACAGACATTCCCAGTTGGTGGAATAGAGCAGGAAGTCTAACCTAAGCTGCTCTGGTATGAACAGTAACACTATATAACCCATCACCCTGGGACTGTGCACAGCAAACTACATCCTCTGTGTTTTCACCACATCCTAACCAAGTTTACAGCAAAAGTAATCTGTTTCACTCCAAAACATGACACAATCTCAACCAATAAGGTACTGACTGTTAAATGAATGTGACGCTGGATTTTGGACCAATGAGAATTTCGAATTAGCAGGGCTACCATCATGTTACATTTGGTTAGGACAGGGTGTTACAGTAATATATTTAATGTGTCCTTGATGTATTTAAGGAATAAATTGCTAAAAAAAAATTGTGAAATTTATTTTGTACGGGGCTCGTTGTTTAAGAAGGATAACAGGGACATGCAAAGTTCACTTCTGCCAGAAATGACTCGTGCTGGGATCTGTAACCACGTGAATCAAACCTTTGCATTAAAGGTGTTAATAATTGCAGTTTTGTGATTGCTCCAACTCTCTCTAATTTCAGAGGTTTGTAAATAATCATCTGCAAAGAAAATTGACCAAGTATGACATCTGTTTTTCTGTCCAATGAGAAAGCCACACAGAAACAACAGGGGGAAAATTAAGTCAATCCAATCTGAGTTACGACAACCAGACAACAAAGAACCAACACCTCCTCCAAGCATGAAAATAAAAAACAAAACCCATCTGAGCTTCCTTACCAAGGAGCAGATTAAAGTCCAAAATAGCACCATTCATCAGTGTCTCAAATCCGTGGCAGCATCTCAATCACTTACCACAAGAAAACAATGCATCTCTACAGCTATTCTATATCACAACATACATGATTACACTGTAATATACTGGCAAAGCAACAAAAAATCATAGCAAAAAATTAGAAGCAAATTCTAAAAAAACAACAAAAATGAACTCCATAGTTTTTTTTAGTAACTGCATGGAAGTGGGGACTCTGAGCCTTAGTAAATACTGTAAAGTGTGTGATTGCTGACTGATAGTATAGTTTAGTAATAGAGACAGGCCTGTTGCTACAAAGTATGCACATATAAACACATCTGTGTGTGTTTATCTGGGTTGAACACCATGAAACAAAAGTGTGTGTGTGTGTGTGTGTGTATGGCAAGGATAAACTGACACATTGGTCAGGTTGACCATCCAGTATCAACCAGTAGAAATAACCCATATCAGTCAACCACTAAAGTTTGGCATGTTACAGTAACGTTTTATGTAAATACATGTTTAGAGATCACTGCATGTAGATTTAACACGTGTTGGGTTTGTTTACAGTAATTACAGTATGAACAACGAGGTGGATGAAACATTCCAGCCACGCAGAGCAGAAGTGGAGAAGTGGAAGACACGCTGGTGCTGCCGCTGTGAGAATTCCGGCCCCATGAGGGCCCACATGGAGTTTGCAAACACAGACATGTGGTTCTTTAGTGAAGCTCCAGGTCAGTCGAGTCTGTCTTGAGGTGCTGTGTGTCTTAACTGCTGCCCCCTCCAAAAAGCATATCAACAAGGCTTAGAGTCCCAGGTTATCTAAAACACTATTAATCACATAGATGGGGACAGAGCCCCAGTATCATAATTCATCTGCACCACACCCATAACCATTAAAATCAAAGATATACATGATTTAGAAAATAAAAAATATACATGAGGACAGAATTTCCCCAGATGGTGTAAATGGCACAGCCATCATCTATCCTGCATCAGACAGAAGGAATGTTGAGTTTTTGTAGCAGTCTCTCTCCACACCACCAGGTTCAGGAACACAGCTGTTACAGAACGCACAACAAACAAAGGGAAATCAACACCAACAACTGCAGTACTGTGATGTGTATCGCTTGATTAAAACCCAGAATTTACTGGAGGACTTTTAGCTTATAAAATCTGGGATACGGGTCTCACCTAATGGGATCCCCTACAGCTCCTGTGGGTGTCATTTTGAAGCAAGAACCTGAGAGAGAGAGAGAGAGAGACTATAATCTGTTGTATGGAAAGAAGATGCATGGATATTCTTTAAAACATCTGGTTTATGTTCCAAGGAGATACAGGTCATGAGAAATGTTCATATTTTCATGTGAAAAGTATCATGACATTAAAAAGAGCTAAATCACACATTTAAGGTCATAATCTCTGCTCTGTTGAAACAGTTCCACATTCCTGCTGAGTTTAACTGATACATTCTGTGCAGACGTACAATATGCTCTGCAAACCTTTCCTAACATTTACACTCCCTTTCAAACAGAAACACAGTAAACAACACAGAATATGTTTCTTTTCTTAAGCAAACGCACATGGCTGCAGCGGTGGCTCCAGACACCTGCCTCCCATTCCACTTTCCTGACTGCAGCTTGGAGCATTTCCAAATCCAGTCAAACGAGGTCACATTTTCCCCCACCTCATCCCGCCATACTGAGCGTGCTTGAACCCGATGAACCCAACTGCCTGCTGCAGAGCCGACTGACTGTGGAAACGCCCCTGCTGACACAGATCTGGCCCCAGCAGAGGAGCATGTCTGCACAGTGATACACTACCCTGATTATTATTTTATCCCTATCAAACCTGCACTTTCTATAAGAATATCTGATATGAAACAACATACACCACATTTTCACCTGGTAAGAAAAGAAAATTCATGAATGACGAATCTGTCCTAAAATAACTGCCGGCACATTTATTTCATTGCAGAAGACCGTTACAGTAAAGAAGAGACTGAAACAGAGCTGTGTAATCATTTCACACGCCCTGTATGTGTAAAACAATCATTTTAAAATAGATGACATTGTCATTTGATGTCATCTGACTGTTGGGAATTCTGTTGAAATAACACAGAAGACCGTCAGTGCCCGTATGATCGACTTCATCTGCTGGTCTAATTTTAGGACAGAATCGTGAATGCATCTGCACTGGAGCTCTACAGACAGTCCAGATCTCAGAGGGATATTCCTGCTCAGAGAACACTCCGTTCCGACAGCTCGAGTCCGGCCCTGAATGAGGTGAAAATGGTGAAAAAAAGAAAAAAGACACTGTGTCCTAACATGAACCAAGAAATCAGTCTGGCAGCGAGAGCTGCAAATGAGTCTGGCTATTCCAAACCCCTCGGACGTGCTTACAATACTGAAATCACACACATTACACATCCCACCGCAACATCTTCAGATTGTAATGTTTCGATAATGAACACGGTAACATCTGAGGTTGCCACAGCTCTGATCTCAAGTCAGATGTGAGAAGAAAGCTCCAGCTGTGCTGGTCTTACAGTGTGGAGCTGAACAGATAGTGCTGCTGAACCGTGTGTAGGTGGCAGTCTGGGGAAACACTGAGCCTGTCTGGGTACACACAGTACATTGAGTTCTGACATGACTGCTCGTCTCGTATCTTTCAGTGTCTGCTGATGTTTGTGTATGACGCTTCATTTCATTTCTTTACGGGTTCACACAGACAGATCGCACGTCAGCGCGGCACTTTCGCCGTTTCTTCTCCCGCAGATCACACTGCTCTGATCTCTTCATGTCATGCATTAAATGAAGGACTAAAGGCGTTACATGAGTCCCGGGTGTGTGTCGGGTTACTTACAGATAGTCTTTGTTCTCGTCCTCTCACTGTAAACGTGCTGCTCCGCTCCAGAAACACTTGTGTACCGGCGGGAGAGGCAGCCCGGTGGGGCTCCTACACCCCACACAAGGCTGCAGGGGTCCGGCGACAGGATCCGACTGCTCGCTTGCTCTGGCTGACTGTATATAATACAACACAGGGCTAATTTTGACCGTGCTGGCCCGGGGCCAAGCCCCCCATTCCGGCTCTGCACTGCAGCTCGCTTCTGACGGGCGTGATGACCCGGCGGGGGGCGGGGCCTCCGAAGCCCCGCCCTTCCGCAGAAGACGAATGACGTAACGCACAGAGCGCAAGTGACGGCCCGTATACAGTCACACACAAGAACAGATTATTGTTTAAAACTAATATTTATTACGAGACTTCAGTTTAGTGTGCAATGAGTTACAGCTCATTACAGCAGTGATATGATGAATGCAGTGTATTCACACAATACACAGACCAATGCAAAATTAACCTAATTTATGTGCTGCCATTAAGAAACAACACACACACACACACACACACACACATGTATGTATAGGAGACACTTAGACGTGCCAAACTGAACACTACTTTATTCATGTGAAAACATTAACACTGAGCAGTAATCACATTCATATTAATATTCAACATTAACACACTGTAGTAAACAACACTGTTCAAAACAATGACACTCATGAAATACAGTCACTGCATGACAATCGTGTTTCATTTCACCAAACACTCCCTGTCTGTTCCTAAATGTTAAACACTGAGCGTAGCAAATTACTGAAAAATATCAATTATCATTTATTAGCCTAAAAATTAAATAATAATAATAGCCCAACAGAAATTGAGCAAAACATTTAACAACCTTCTAGAGTGATAGATACTTGTCTTTAAACCAGCCCCATAATCTGGTGATCCACAGATTGACTCCTAAGTCTGTCAGATACTGGATCTCAGGGGTCAGCATTCTCCTGCAGAGGTCACTGTACTGCTGCTCGATATCCACCCTCAGGTTGTACCCCAGTATAGTAGCTTCTCCAATAGGCTGCCAGGGTTTCATATGTCCGTCTGTGATGTCCCCTGCCGAGACAGCTCCCTGTCCATCAGTACATATGACCTCCATCTCTGCATTTCTCCTGCGTAACTCCTTCACTTCCTCCTCCATCTGTCTCCGGCCATAGGCCTCCACCCTAGCCCAGAAGGTGGCATTAAAATGTTGATAGAGCTTCCAGTCAGCACCATTCCATTCCCGAGCTTTGGCCTTTAGCTCAGGGCTCATAGGAGACACAGATCTGGCGTTTCGAGCATTGAGTTTAAAAAACAGCACATCCTCTATCTGCCAGCAGAGAGCATCCTTCAGCAGAATGAGTGATTCTTCAAAGTGATCTGAAATCAAGACTAGCTGAAAGCGCTGTGCGATGTGTTCTATGCTCTGTTGCACTCTTGGATCATGAGCTTCTAAATTGTTCTCAAAGCCAAAGTCAAACATCTGCAGGTTCCTCAGATAGAAGCTGTTGATTCCGTCTGGACTGAAGTAGTGGGCTGGGCTCGTGAGAAACTCCTTCAGTTTGTTTTTACCCGGTATTCTCCATGTTTGAGGCACATACCCTTTGTAGTAATAGAAGGACGATTCAAAGAGCTCCGCAGGGTCTCTGAGAATGGTAAAGAAAAATGCATCTCCTGGGAGCAGCTTCTCCACCTCTGGTGCATTGAATCGCATGTGATTGCACACAATGTTGTAGCACAGACCCGGCTGGTAGCTCTTCACTTGAGATCGAAAGAAACTAGATGGGTAGAAAAAATCATTCCGGCCATCTGGGAGCGCAAACTTTAACTGATTCTTTTCTCCAAAACGGAGGAGAATGTTCAGCAAAGTGCTGCTGGCGGTTTTATGAGTTTTCAAGAACATCAGGTTGACTTTGGGTTTACAGCTCACGCTCTCAGTGGAGGAGTTCTGGGAATTATTCCTGAACGTGAGGTTTGGTGTGTCCTGAGCACACGAGGGCAGAGAAACACTGAGGATAATAAATAAAGCAGTTACTGTCACAAAGGTCAAGATGGTAATATTCATGTGTTACAGAGTTGAATTGCTCCACAAGATGTTAAACTGGAATGACAAATGAAATGATTAACAAGTCAAAGAAACTCAACACGCAACAGAGGAATATTAGCACAACAAAAAATAATAATAAAAAGTAAAAAGCTGTTTTGCACATTGATATTCTTTTGATGTCGTTTTTTTAAATAATTTTTCTGTAATGCAATTTTAGTCACTCATTTGAATTGCAGTTTGGATTGTATTTCATTTTTTAAACTCATTGTTCTTCCACTGTGGTCCATTTCATTTACTGAAAAATATTCACTATATAGAAAATAATAAAAATATAAGAAAACATTTCAATTAAATGCAAAAGCCTATAATATCATACAGAAATAGCTGTAAGTGTAGTTCTCACAGCAGTTACTTTAATTATTTTAATTCATTTCAGAATCTACTTTCTAAAACTTCACATCTGAATTACAGTTCTGCATTGTCACCTCAAGTTCAAATGAAATTCTAAATGACACTTAGCTTTGAGTATGTGATATGTGTAAAAAGTGAACATGAATTCACACGTACCTGTTTGTTGTGAGATGTGTTGGGGTATTAAAACAGTAAAAACACATAATGCAGATCACAAGAGTGACCAAAAGCAACTTGTGGACCAATCGTGTGTTTGCCCTCTTCACCATGATTCACCTCCCAAACGCTTCTGAATCCTTCAGACAGAAGCGTCCAGATGAGAAGAAGAGTCGAGACACATGAGGTGTTTATTCAAACATGAACTGCTGTTCTGCATCTAAATCTGACATTACATCATCTGAGTCTCAGAGGACATTTCGCATTTGCATTGCCTTTAAAGCATTTTTACCAGTCTGGTTATTTATCTCTTTATCAGAATGTCTATTACAGCAATTGTCTATATTTTAGTTTTTAAATAATAGCATAAAAAATAAGTAGATATAGTAATAGCTGAAAGGACTAATTAAAATGATCTGAGGTAAAGGGAAGAGTGTTATTATATACTGTTATATTTGAACATTGGTAAATAAATAACTACGTTTATGACTGTCTCTGTGAAAACACATTGGAAAATGGACTAAATGGAACCCAGAATCTTAATGATATAAAGGCTACAACTGTTACACTTTACAATAGGGTTCCATTTTTGAACATTAGCTAAACAAGAACACAACAGAATCAAGTCATCTTAGATAATTATTAAAATGTCAAAATTTACTCAGATCTATGTGGTGATCCATGTGGTGCTGAATTCATGAAGCTGTTTGTATGTAACAGAATTTTCATGGAAACACTTTCTCACTCTGTTTGCACATCAAACAGACGCACACCAGTGTTTGTAAGCACAACTTTTGTTTTGAAGTTCCTGCAATTGTGTTATTCTTCAGCTAAACATTTCACAACTACCTTATAAACTCAGCGTTAAACCATTTCTAAAAGACTTCATAAATAAAACACATTGTCATCTTCTAGAAACAAACTACAAAAGGTCCCTAAAGTATTCAAGGTCAAAGCATTTAATTTTAACATGGATCTGTGTAAGTTCTTTTTTAGAGAACGGGTTTTCAGAAGATTACAAATAAATAAAGACATCACAATGCATTTGGCACATTTTTTACTCACGCAAATGGTACTCTTTTATCTAAACAGACACCTCAAATCTAAAATTCTTTACTGAACGTTGCAGCATTTATTTTTATGACATTTGCTTAAAACAAGGTTTTTACAGTTTATAAATTAAAGTTCTGCTGCTCACCTGATGACACTGGTCAGTCCTTCTTACATTAGGATTTGCAAGACATTAATTCCCAAATGAAGCCAAGAAATGTCTCATCATAATCAGCAGCGAATATAACAGTGTTTGCACAAGATGTGCTGTAAATCATTAAATCAATAAATATGATTTACAGAACCACTCTCCTACAGCTTAGGGAAGTGCCTCTTTCAACCTGCTTCAGTTTCTATAAGTGGCTGTGTAACCACAACGGGGTGGAGCCATTGTGCTGCTGTCCAGTCTGAAGGTTCATGTGCACTAGTGACAATGGAATTGTGGTAGTAAAAGATTTGATTGTTTAACTGCCCACAATATACACAATTGAATTAATGTTTATTGTTTTATTAATGCTACTTCATTAAAATGATTTTGTGCCTGTACACATAACAAACTAAAATGGTTGTATTTGTATTTATGATGTCATTTATTTCTCCTAAGCGTTATTTATTTATTGTCTTTTATTGTCATCTTATTGATATCTTGTATGAGGATCCTCTGATGTGGGATCAGTAGATGAACCTGTTATACACACCCAGATCGTGTTGTGTTGTGTTCTCTTATGATATAAATGCTCTTGTGACGTCTACATACCTAGTATGTACACAGTGAGTAATACATTAAAGAGTTGCGTAAAAATATACAATGATGACAGTATGTAAAGAATCATTTATCTTTTATTTTAAATGACCAGGAATAATCTTCCAGTGATGGACCTGATGACTCCAGGATGGAACCAGCACCCTCCTGATCCTTAACCACTTTCACTCCATTCATAAGTCCAGTTTATTTGTCATGTATATCACTTTAGAGGACCATTTTGCTGTTTTACTTTTTTTATACATTATTTGCCCACAAAGTTGAAGAACTTAACAGCAATAAAACAGCAACACATGGTCAAAGCTGAATCAGAACACGTGCAGGTAGTTTATGAACCTGTATAAATCAATAAAAGGCATTATAAATAAATACCCGCTCCCATGGCAATACATTTTATTGGCATCCCACAGTGATAAGCCCACAGTGATAAAACCTCAGAGAAGTACAGCAGGTTTATTTCCCGTGAGATTGTCATGTTTATAACTCATGAAGAATACATTCAAGTCACCCACCCCCCAAAACTGTTTTTAGCTCTTTTAACTGGGTTTTTTCTGCAAAGTTAAGACTTTTTGTCTTCATGACTAGTCTGATGAACTACCACTTAGTCAAGGCTAATCAGTCTTTTTCACTAATGTATAGTGCACTATACATTTTGAATGAAGACAATCTTTACAAAGTACATTAACCATAATAATGCAAAATATATCAAATTAAAAAAATGTATGATTTATAATTGTAGATTTTATTATGTAAATGACATTATTTACATGCCTGTAATGCTATTGTTAAACGCATTCACATTTCGAGGTTGCAGTTGCTGTTCTGGGCCTGAAGGGGGCGGAAGTGCGCGTCACTTCCTGATCCGGGGAGGAGATCGTGAGCGCTTGTTTATCTGTTTCTGGTCATCAGCTGCAGATTATAGAGGTACATTCAGTTATTAATCTCTGTGTTATTGTGTCCGGACACACGAGTGCACAAGAAAACTGTTTCTCTGCTGGTCTCCTCCCGTTTGTCATTTCGGCTTTCAGCGGCTGCCTCAACAAAGGGGCTAGCAGCTAGCATGCTAATGTCCTGAAGATTGTTGACACGTTTAAATGAATAAACGTGAGGCGAGGAGGCTCGTCCATTACTGTAGATGTGTGGAGGTAACAGCAGTGAGATGTTGTCAGCGCTCGTCTGTTCATTCAGATCATTTACATTTCATTTCTTATTTCTCAAACACTGCACGACACAACACCTGCAAGTTCAGAGATGCTTTGTGCCTTCAGTGTTCACCTACTGCACACTGTTTGTGTTTCTAGTCATTTAACAGAAAGATAAACCTTTAATGTGTTTAAAGTGTAGTGCCCTACAAAACCTGAAGGCTGTATCTTGAATGTTTTGAGATGAGATCAGATGTCTGATTCAGACTGCTGGTTTAACTCTGTTTTAAAGTAAATGCAGTCAGTGAGAAGCTTTCTGAATGATGTATGTGATGTAAATTGTTGTACCAGCAGAACTGCTTTGCAGACGTTATTCAAATGTGTGGGGCTGAATATAAGTGTCACGTTTCCTGATGTGTGTTCATATAAAACAGAGGTCTTGTTTTGACTGTCCTGTGTTTTTCAGACCTGGATCCAGGACGGGTCCTTTGATGGGTTTCATGAACTCAACATGTACCACAAACACCTGAGTTTAGAGTTTTAATAGGGGATTTTAGAAGGACAAACTAGAGTTTGGATATTCTGAACGCCCCTGTGGTGGAAACGCTGTATTTCCTGGAAGGCTGCAGCTGCGTTGGGTTTGTGTTAGCAGGGTTTGAGTCATGGCAGATGGACGGATCTATGTGGGAAACCTTCCCATGGATGTGCAGGAGAGAGATATCGAGGATCTCTTCTACAAATATGGAAAAATCCGGGATATTGAGCTGAAGAACAACCGCGGCACCATCCCGTTTGCCTTTGTGCGTTTTGAGGACCCACGGTGAGTGGCTCAGCCTCAGAGAGCAGGAACGAGGCTTTATCAGTGTAGAACGAGAATTAGGAGAACTCTCCTCTCTTCCTGTAGGGATGCGGAGGACGCTGTCTTTGGAAGGAATGGATATGGGTTTGGAAACAGTAAGCTTCGTGTGGAATACCCACGATCTTCTGGATCCAAGTTCACTGGACCGGCAGGGGGAGGAGCTCGGAGGAGATTTATGCCTGCGGTCCGGAGATCCGAGTTTCAGGTTATTGTGACGGGTGAGTTAAAGTTGTAACATGATGTGAACATGCATCCTGTTTACTCGGTTAGTAATGTTCCAGGCCTTACTGTGAACGATTCTTTAGTGCATTTGTCCTAAAGAAAATCTTTCTGTCAAATAGTTTATCTAAAACGACCTTCCTTCTGACTGATTTCATCAAGCCATCTTGTCTTTCAAGCACCGGTCATAGTGACATTTTAGTTCACTGTAAATCAAATCAAGCACGTCTCTCTGTGACTGTTCTCACCCCACACATCTGTCTGAGTCACCAACACCCCCTCATGTGATTTTATGTAAATGTTTTAAACATCTTTCATTTGTTCACACGCATCTGCATTTTACACCAATGTTACAGAGCTCTCCTGCATACTTCTCAAAGTTTATGAAGCTGTTGTCATGGTTACAGGTCTTCCCCCCACCGGCAGCTGGCAGGACCTGAAAGATCACATGCGGGAGGCAGGCGACGTGTGCTTCGCTGACGTGCAGCGTGATGGAGAGGGTGTGGTCGAGTTCCTCAGGCGTGAGGATATGGAGTACGCACTGCGTCGACTGGACGGAACGGAGTTCAGATCACACCAGGTGACAGCTGCGCTCACGGCTTGTTTTATCCAGTAAATGAGGGTGTGGTTTTAAAGGTGGTATGAACTGACATTTGCATTGAATTTAAAATGCAAGTGGAAATTAAATGAAAATACCAGTGAAGCTCAATTATAGCTTAATTTCCATTAACACAGAAAACAATTTTGACTGTTGTTGGCAGAAGTGATTTGAAAACACTTTATTTTCACTGAAAGTTTCATCTTATGCCACTGAAGTCCAGAACTCATACTTTACCTTTAAAAGACATGACGATGTCATCCATCAGGGTTTGAGAAAGTAAAAACTGTAGGTTCTGATGTCATGTGTTCTGCAGGGAGAGACGTCTTTCATCAGAGTGATGGAGGAGCGCAGTACAAGCTGGGGTCGCTCGCGTTCCCGCTCCAGGTCTCGCGGTCGCTACACACCCCCCTACCAGAGCAGAGGGTCGCCCCCTCCACGCTACCGCTCCCCCCCACGACTCATGACCCGACGACCCCCCCTCCAGCATCTCAGCCCACCCCCACGTCACTATCGGTAAAGGGCAGAGGCCGCCTCCATCAGCCACCACACCCCCTTCTGTTTCACCGTTTTGTAATTTACATTCCTTTATGAGAACCCAAACGGCCTTATTCATCATTCAGTTCATTCATATCTGAGTTTGAAGGAAGTAAAGAATCATGTGGTGATTACAGAACGTGATGACTTCATGCTCATCAGAAACGATAGTTTTAAAAACATAGTTTTGTGTTTTCTGATTATTAGGCACAAGACAGACTAAAGATGTGATCTCTGATTAATCTGGTGGATTTCATAGACTACACTGTTTAATTTTTTATCATTTCAATACAAGGCTAATGTTTTAAACTGTTTCTTTCTAGATTCTCCCCATGTGATTTTTCTTTTTGTATCATGTGATGACTACACAATTTTTTTCAATTAAAGCATTAAAAGAAAATGACACAAGCACTGTGCAGTGTGATTTGTGCAGCCCAGTGTTTTCCAGGCGTGGGGCAGTGATGCAGTGTCACTGAGCTCCTGAAGGCCTGAAAACTCTTACACTGCAATACAAATTTCAGTCTTACTGCACATATTTGGACACTGAAAATTAAGAGTCGTTTAGATCGATTAATTCCAGTCATTGGTATTTGACATACAAATCATTTCAGTTACTTTTCTCCAGTTGTCACAAGCAAAATGTTTTGAAAATCAGGTGGTCATAATGTAATGTCACACTTGATCTTGGGTTTACATGTCTCATAGCTGTAATTACATTACAGTTAATAGCTTGTTTTGGCTCATAAATCATAAAATACACGAGATGTGACATGTCTGTCATACTTTGATAAATGGCAAAAGTAAATTGCAGTTTTCTTCAACTGTTGACTTGCTTGAAATGAAACCTCTTTCACTGCCATCCACACGTGTGCACACATGCATTTTCTCTGCATGTCCAGCAGTATCAGTGACGTGTTGCACAATCCTCTAGTGTGTCAAACAGTACCTCTTCTAAACTCACTGTAAACACACATCTAAGAGTCTCTGTATGCACAATCCAGCGATTCCAGCCGTCCATGAAAAAGTCAGCAGGGAGTCTCCTGATGAGGGAAGCATGTCCTCCATCCACGAGCCATCACACTCATAAATGACATCAGGTGGCGTTCAGCTGTCTGCTTTCTCTTTACTGGGGCTCATGAACTCCAGACCTTCTACAGGAATGTCCTTCTCTTTGATGGCCTTCTGTAAGTACAGTGTGCATTTCACATGAACAAACTGTGGTCGAATTACACTCACTTATTGTTATATGACCTCTACAGAAACAACAACTGGTATTACCGTCACTGTAACTACAATACATTGTAATGCTGTCACAGTAATTATTGTATTATTATATCATAATCTGACTCCACTGGCATGAAACAATAAACAAAGACAAACATTCACAATCATATTCTGAAGACGTAAACAAAGACATCACTGGGCGTTTAAGGAACATTGTTTTATTATGGGATGGCAGTGGTCTGGTACCTGAACACACGTCTGATATTTCTTGAATAATTCAGTACATGGGTCTCCACTGCGGTCTCCTTTTAGAAACTTCTGAGCAAACCAGCGATTGAAACACTGATCATAGTCTCGTTTGAGCTCCGTGCAGGCCTCACCGACACTGTTCATCTTCACAGGTCCGATCATCTTCACAGGTCCGATCATCTTCACAGGTCCGATCACATCTGATAATCTGATGTTATATCAACCACGCGGGTGCATGCGGCGTGATCTCGCTTGACTTTGCCGAGACCACGTGATCATGGCCGGCGCGCCATGATGACGTCAGCGCGCCGCATTACAAGCCGCGGAGACAAAAAACTTACGGGAAACAATCACAACAAAGATGAAAATCTTGCATTCGTTCATTTGTAAACATTTTTGCTTTGTAATTTCTCTTAAACTCTCAGATTTAGTACATTATCAGGTTATTCTTTAAATGTCAAAGCGAACAGCTGTTGATTCTGTGCAGGACATTTAATTAATCTTCTATTGATGCTTTATTTGTGATATTTTCTAATGAAGATCAAGAAGTTAAAGGGCTTTGTATAATCTGAAAAAAATGACAATGAGCCAAATACAGCCAACACACATTTATTATATATTATAATACAGATTATATCATAAGCAGCACACAGTTCTGACAGTATACTATATAATTTCACAGAGTACAATAAAAATATATAGGTTTCCAGAACAATTTCAACAAATCTTTTTTTCTACTGTTGTCAGCAGTTTGTATCACTGTGGCTTTGAGCCAAATACATTAATCATTTAAAGTTTTTACAACTCACACGTCAAACAATGTTCAGATATTATAATATTGTGATCTACATACAGTGCCATTCAATGATAGAGAGCTTAAACCAGCAAGACACAAAGAAAACCAATAGATGATACTGGCATACGAGGGAAAATAGTTTTATAACACCAACACTGCAAACACTCCGTCAGAATTACTCGCGGTTTAGCAGGTTACTACAATCACATCAAATCAACAAGTGCTGAAATATGAAACAACCTCTCGTTTGTTTGGCTGCTGGTAGTTCAGAGCACATCTGTACAGAACACACACACACATATGGCAATACATCAGATATATATGAACCCTGTCAAACACACTGTAACACACACACTCTGAATGGCTTTGTGACAAGCAGCCACCACATGCGTCCCTGAACAGAGAAACTTAAGGCAAAAAGATCAATACAAATGAAAGTATCTCTGCTGATTGTTTGTTTTTACAGTGAAGTTCTTTCACTGAGTGAGGTACTTCATTGTATAGCAGCTCCACATATTTCTGAAACTCTGAAAGATACAGTCAGTGAATGAATCTTATGACACCTGCCAAAAACACGTCATATTTCAAGTTAAAATAAAACAAAAATAAAATGTTTTTGTATAGGTAAGATTTTCTGCACTGTGTTCATTATTTCCTTTATACAAATCTCTAGATTTCTTTTGATTTCAGGGTGGACTCGGGTGTTAATCTGATAACACATGAAACAGACACAGTCCGAATTCAAGAGATCTGATATATGAATGATGATAAACATTTACAGTAACAACTGTGACAAATAATTAACCCTCTCTAATCTCCACATTTCAAAAATAAATAAATATATAGCATTGTTTTAAATACTTTGTGCTTTTAGATCGAAATCGATCTAAATCTGTATCAGAAAGGGAGTATTTAAGCATTTGTCACATCATTGATTTTATAGACAATCTTTTTATATTTTATAAGCACTTGTATAAAAACTATTATTAATTTATCTTGAAATAATATTTTTCTTTCTCTCTGTGTAACTGTGGTGGGAAATATTATAGTTTTATTAGACCAGATGAAACACACTACAGATGTCCTCTGTTACGACTGACCAAAAACAAACACAGAACATCTTTTGAATTTCTTAATGGAGAAAGAAAGTGATCATTTATTCTCAATGAGGATCTGGACCTTGTGGACTAAGTCTCGGGCCATCACCAGGAGTTTGGGGACATCATGACGCTCGGCCATTTCTGAAACAAGATACAACAGAGAACAGCACATGACTGAGAGCTTCACATCTGTGAGTGATCATACAACGGTCTAATGATTCTTCTCAGAAAACAGAAGATAACACACTCATCTCACCATTGAAGAACTTGATGATGTCTGTGAAATCCATGTTGTTCTCCAGAATAATGTCTCGATAGAGTTCCACCAAAGCCAGCGCGATGAAGAGCACAAAGTGTTGAGAGGAGGCGTAACGTGCAGCCCAGATGGTCTCCCACACCGAGAACACGTCATCATACACCATTTCTTTACAAGAGGAAAACAAACCATAGACGAACATTAGAGAACCACAGAAGAACCTGAGAGAGCCACAGAAGAACCTGAGAGAGCCACAGAAGAACATGACAGCTCATGAAGGGCCTCATTTTTCTGATATCTTTGTGACGCTCAGATCAGATATGAGTTTTATTGTCTGATCACTTATGATTCATGAAGTAATATTACAACTTCTATCAACAGCCACGAGATCTGAAGTTTCAAATGATGGAAGTCTGAGGTCATTGAATCAGATGACAAACAAACTAATTAGATGTTTCACCATGTTAAATTACCTCAGAATGACTTATAGATGACGTATAGTTCCTCCGAACATGAAAGTAATTACAAGAGCGTACTTAAGATAGGAGTTTAGGAGTTTCTCTGTGGCAGCAGTGTGGATGTGTCTCACCTCTCTTGAAGTCCAACAGGAACCAGCGATAACAGAAGTAGAAGTGTGTGTAATCTCCATTCTGCTGCATGAGCTCAAACAGCTCAGAGTCCAGAATCTGAACAGACACAGAGACAACAGCAGTCAGTGTGAGTGTGTCTGTGAGTCTGTCTGTCTGTGTATGTGTCTGTGTTCTGACCTGTATGAGCGAGCGCATATTGGCGAAGTGTGTGTCCATGGCTCCTCCATGAGGAAAGTTCTGGTTCATTCTCTTCATGAGTTCAGTGAAGCAGCTGAAAGCTTTGGCCTCTGACAATAGAAAGAAACGTCAGGAGAATGAATCGCTCTCTGAACATCCCACACTATTAACACACAACTAATGTGCAGTCACAGACGTGTTACAGTCAAAACTGCCTCATCCAGTCAGATAACAGCAGTTGTTTTCATAACCAAACAGAGAACAAACAGAGGGTTAATAGGGTTAAAACAAGGTAAAGCTGAGAATACAGTACCGTCATCCAGGATTACCAGCAGAGGTGCGAGGAGATCACACATTCCCTGGACGTATCCAATATCAAGATGCTGCCAGACATAACTTCCAGAACAAAATACACAACGTTCATATAACGCTGCAGATCAGCTTCTCTAGAAAACATTTGTGATATAACCAACACAAGCTTCTTATTTACCTGCACATGATGTTTCGCAGTTTCTCTAGGTTGGCTGGTGTGAAATACCAGAAGTTTCTGTCACAGCGCTGCACGTCTTTATCAATGCGGTGCAGATTCAGCGTGTACAGATCCACCAGCTCCTGCTGCACATGGTCAGAGAGAAGAACAGAAGTTTTATGCACTAATGTATAAAAGGAACTTTCATGATGGTTAGCTTTCTGCTCTAAACTGTTGTGATGTAAACACTGAAATATTGGCTGACACGTCTGGTGTGTTTTTCTTAAGATCTCTCGGTCTAACAGTTAGAACGTCTCTGCAGATGTGACTCACAGAGTATGTGGTCCCGATAGATGAAACTGGAGATGTCACATCGTTCTTGAGTTCCCCAGACACTGCCAGAGAGTCTGGTTTGGGGAAGAAGTTCTCCATCTCAGGTTCCTCTTCAGAGAGGGCGGATTCAGTTTCCTCAGGGCTGGTGTTCACGCCCGGTTCCATGCAGAGCTCCAGAGCTGGCGTTCCCATTGCTGGCTTCTCAGGACGGCTGAGGGTGAGAGGAGACCTAAGAACATTCTCTGAGGACATGAAGACCACAGAGGAAGGGATCTCCTCCATCTCTAAGGCCGATGGAGAGTCATCTGACATATCTGGAGATAGTTTTGACAATGAGGTGATGGGAGCACAGCTTTCAGACTCAGATTCAGTTAACTGTTTGTTTATTGATTTGGCGTGACTGTGTTCAGAATCCCAGCTGATCGTTTGTGGTGTGGTGATGTTGTATGTGTTGAACTCTTTCTCATTCTGTGATTCAGATTTGGGCTGTTCTTTTACATCTTGTGATGACAGGTCAGAGTTGTTAAGGTCAGAAATCTCCAGATGAGGGTCTCTGATCTCTAAGCTGGAGGTTCTGTGCTCTCCTAAAGCTTCAGGTTTGTCAGAGATTTTGGTATCTTCAGATGAAGATTCTGTATTGGTCACTTCTGGATGGGTACATTGGGAGTCTGTGTCTTTGTTTTCTTTGAAATCCATGTTCTTTTCAGTCTCTGATGTGTGTTCTTCTACAGAATGTGAAGACTCCTCAACCTCAGTTTTCACCTCAGGCTTGATCTCCTCTGAATGTGAGACTTCTTTCAGCTCTTCTGCTGTCTGATGTTCACACACAGCTTCACTGTCCTCAGACAGTGGCTTTATTTCAGGTGCTATGGTGTTTACCACACTGTCACATTCTGACTGATGAGTTTCAGTTCTGCATGTTTCTTCAGTTTCTGTTGTTTTAGGTTTGTCACTTTCTTGTGGCTTTATCAGCTCATCTTCTGAGCGGATGTTCTTTGCATCTTCCATTGCTTCGTTCTGAGCAGTCGAGCTGTTTTCTTTCAGCTCCTCTTTGGACCTGTCATGCGTGTCAGAACTGGAGGGGATATCGGTCTTCACCTCTGAGTTTGCTGCCAGTGGTTCTGGAGTTGTGGTTTTGAGACCAGACTCTTGTGCAGACGTCTCCTCTGTGCTGGGAGAGCCGTCAGAGAGTCCGGAGGTAACAGAGAAGTTACGAGAGGATGGATGGCCAGAGTCTGGAGAACTGGTGCAGTTTGGAAGCGCTCCGTTCGGGATCTTGGGCTGTGGCTTCTCTTCTTTTGGTTTGGGTTCAGATTCGATGGGGTCCACCTCATCAACAGACCCAAATACCTGCAAGTTTACAGACAGCTGCTTAAGTTTAATAATAATTTTACTTTTGATCATGAAACGTGATCATTAGAATAACAGGCTAGAAAAAACAAACCGAGTCGAAACATCTAAGAGAAAGTTGATTGTTAAAGGCAGTGTAAGCCTCATGAGCCCTCAGCAGTAAGATTGTTCTCAGCTTATCGGCTCACCTGAGTGCTGCTGTTGGAGTCGCTGTGAGAACACACACGATTCTGTTTCTCTGAGCTGCTGCTGTGAGTCGACTGGAGAGAGAAGCAGACACACATCAGTACGGACTCAGATCTGATATTGGTCGTGTGCGTTAGTGTAAACACATACATCAGTGCTGATGCTGGAGTCCTGACGTGAACTGTGCTCCACACTCGCACCTGACGCACATTTAGCCAGAGCGGCTGCATGCTGCTCCTTCTCACGCTGTCTCACGATAGCCTCACACCCCAACCACTCGCTCATGGTCTGCTCGTAACAGGCTCGAACCTGCTCATCCACCTGCAGACAGAATATCACATTTGTCTCAGAGGTTCTTCAGTCATTGTGGAGTTTTATCAGTCTCACTGGATGGAAATGGTGTTTTATCCTCATATCTTTTATGTAATATTTCAATTGTGTGCTTAAGTTAAATATGAAGTTTTTGTATGGAACCACAACTGCAGAGTGCTCGCAGTTGACCTCTTGTCGTTCTCCGGGGGTCATGGTGAAGTGGTAGTGTCCTAACAGGAAGGGCCAGACCTCCTTACGCAGAGAAGATTCAACCCCACCGTAGTAAACTAGCCTCAAGAGTTCTTCTTCTTCATACGCCTGCCGAGCAAGAACAAACTGATGATTTCTGAGGCTTTGGAGCATTTCAGCATGTTAAGAAGAACGAGATGTTAATGCATACAGTGCTGTCCTGGAGAAATGTCTTCCACACCTCGGCCGAGAGCCCACCTTTAGCATCATAGGGGATGTCAGGCTCAATGATAGTTGGGTTTACCAGAGCAGACAGATGCGTGCGGACAGTGGACAGGTGACGACAGTACGCCAGCCCTTAAACACACACACAACACACATTAAGAGCTGCAGACGGTTTCTAAAGTGATCTGCGGGTTCATATGATGGTCATGTGACACATACAGCCGTAGAAAGCCCGAGAAATTATCTGATGTTTCATGGTTTCACAGAGCAACTTCAGTGGAGCCCTGTGTACAACACACATACAATCACAAGACATATTATTTCTATTACAATGATGTAAGCCTGCATCACTGCAGTATTTGTTGCACTGAATGTAATTTATGCTGGTTTTAAAATCATTCACAGTGTGTCATGTGACATCACACTGGCCTGTCGTGGTTGCATCCGTTGGGAAGGCCTCCGTCAGACGAGCCATTCTGAGAGCAGGAGGAACAGGACGATTTCCTGCCCGTCGGCTGCCACATGTTCACACTCTGATCGATGAGCTCCGGTGCAGCTTTAACAGTGAGAGAAACCAGATTACCACAGACCATCATTAACAGAGTCCTGCGGATACACAGAGCTTATACAACAGAATAAATGGAAATTTAAAGGTTTGTTTGTCTGTCTCTCTTTCTCCAGGTGTTTTGAACTTCATGGATGATTGAAGCGGGCTCACAATGAAAGCAGAACAGATCCACATTAACATACCGAACTCCTGACTGCCTGGATATATAATCCGAAAAACATAATCAGTAGCTTCATCTTCATCTTTGTCAGAGAAGGACTCGCAGGATCCATGTGGGCTTCTCTTGCGCAGCTTTGGGAAAACCTTTCCCTTTAACACAAACAAACCTGTGTGAGAAACCTGAAGGTTTGAGTGTTTGAGGGACTTTCTGTGGAATTTCTCAGCTGACCTTTCCCCTCTGAGACCACAGAGGAGGATCTAACTGGCCATGAGGCAGCAGGCCCGTCTCCAGACATGTCAGGAACTGCAGGAGATGACCTCCTTTTGGAAACCGGAAAGGAGGTCTTTGGATCCCGTCCTGACTCACCAGAACCACCGTCCCACCACTGTCCACTGCACATAAGATCAAACCCATTACTGTACCTCTGATACATGGAAAAATATGAACAATGATGAGTGAGATTTGAGAGCTATAGGGGGACAGAGGACCTATAGAAACTACAGCAAACACAACTTTTACCTTGCTGGTGGCAGTGTAAATACACAATCTCCTCTAGACGAATCGTCATGGCGAAATCCCAATACACACTGTGGAGAAATTCAAGAGAAGATCAGTGCTGCTTTATGAATCCACAAAACATCTGAAAACGAACCGTGGTAAACGTCACCTCTTCTCATAATCAAATTCGCCCATGTTTCCATTCATCAGCTGGTTTGGAGTCCACTTCAGTGTCATGAGATCTGCGGTCTGGTGAAGTGAGAGGTATCCTGGGATTGATTCCATGTCATCCGTCTGAAAACACAGAGGATTTACTGCTGTACTAGATTTACAGTGTCATATATCAGCCCAGAATACAGTAATGATGCACAGCTGACATACTGGCTGCACCAGGACATTGTTCTTCCCAAACAGCAGGGTTGCTCTGGAATTCTGATGAAGAGATTCCACATAATCCCGAGCCCAAAGAGACGGTCTGTCATCCATACTGCCGCTCGACTGCCTCTTCTGGATCTACAGAACAAGACAAACCACAGACACTGAACGTGACTGCACACATCACTGCTGCTCATTCATGTATCAACTTCATCCCAGATGTTTCTCCTCAAACTCATTTGCAGAAATACAAACAAGTTATTAGCTGATATACAGTAAGATTATAGAGCTAGAAAATGAATGAAGATCTTGGATTGAGTTTGATGAGAAATTGAGTTGGTAATGAGATCTCTGAATTAAATTACTTTTAATCTGAGACACTGATGAGATCTCTCCTGAAACTAAAGAGGAGACACATGCGAGCTGTCTAGAGTCTTTTTCTCAGGAGAAACATATATGGAGACTACACGAAAATGCCATTTATTTTTATTGTGTTTTGATGGAGTAACAGATGTTTTATGTGTGAGTTGAGTCTCAGATCTCATGCAGTGACTGCAGATGTCTTACGAGCGCCGGGCGTTTGGTGGGCGAGTCCTGACGACAGTAGCCGCTGTGAATGCGATGTCTCTGTACCAGCTCATCAGCTGACGGGTCCGTCCAGAAGTGATTGGCTGTCTTTGCTTTCGTGTACTCCAGAGCACACGGCCCGACTAAAAACACAATACAAAAGACTTCACCAACACTGCAGAGAGAATTCAGTTTTTATATTGATTTCTCCCTCAACTCACCCATTATAGAGAAATAAACATTTCATTCAAAATACAAAGCTGATACCGAGCAAAGATGCGAGGATCGGACCGTCGACTGGATCTCTCAGCAGAGCTTCTCTTTCATAGAATTTACTGGAATTCAAAATAAAAGCACCTCAGTGTCACACGTCTCACATACTGAAAATGTTTTAAAGTGTACTATCACACTGACAGTGCTAGTTCTGCAGCATGCATACTGTGTGAAGTATTCAGCAGAGCACACTGCATGAATCACTGTATCCCACAATGCAATGGACTCAAAATACAAAATAATTATTTATTTAATATGAAAAACAGCAAACAGAATACAGAATACAATGTATGTTACATAGTTTGCGATAAACAGATTGCTAGTCTTCAATTTCAAACAGTCAAATAGAGAGAACTGTGTTTGTCTTCAACTATATTTTTCATTAAAACATAATAAAATAATCATTCTTCACCTGCTGTTCTCCACCAGGTAATGGACGATTTTATCCAGCACTTTCTCTGTGAGTGCCGTGCGGATCCATAGGTGTTTGATGGCCAGAGGCGACAGGCTGGGCTGTTTTCTGATGTTCTCCTGACTCATCTGACCCTGGTTTTGTCTTTTGTTGTGAAAATGAAAATCATTTTGAGTGAAAGTTAAAATCAGGTTGAGAGGTCAATGTGCAATCCACATTTACCCCATTATTCTCAAGACACGCTCCAGGTGTGACTGTGAGAAAACAAACGCTTGTCTTTCAGTCTTACTATCATAATTTGAAATGACTTTTCATCTGTACATGTTCTCATGAATATTTCTGATGTAAATGGGTTGTGAACAACGTTTCTTATGGATGCATTGTTGGGTTTCTCACTTGTTCTCGATGATCTGCTCCAGCTCCTGGACCTTCCTGCACAGTTCTTCAGCAGGAGGAAACATCTTCCCCACCTTCATGAAGAGAGCAGCGAGTTTATTACTGCGCAGGAATCCTGCGGCTCTCCGCTTAGTCCGTGAAGAACACAAGCTTCCACAACACCTGCATAAATACAACACAAACACACACTGTCAACCTTCATTCTGGCTCATATCACACAACCTCAGTGAATTCTTTCAGCTGAGTTACTCATGAGTTACTCATATTTACAGTATGTTTATCTGCCTGATCATCTGACATGAGCTTCATCACTGTCATGAACAGATTGTTTGGTGGAGGTGGTTTGACAGAGAACTGAGCAAACGGATACAATGTGTGCCATCAGTCAGATTAATCAACACCACTCAGATAACCAGAGTAATTAGTTAGTCCTTTCAGCAGCCCACTCAACATACTGACACACCAGTCACACAAGATCAGAGGTAATGGTGAAGGAAAGTTCTCTCAGAACTCTGCAGAAGACCATGTGAGCAGCAGTACACATACGGCTCACAGTGATCTGAGTCTCAGTTTGGATCTTCTCTCCCATAACTAGTAATGGAGAAATACGCCCAGATGCATTAAATCAGGGAAACGAATCTAATTTAACGTGTGTGTAATTGAACAGCAATGAAATGCGTTTTTATATTTAGAGTCACTCATTTGAATAATGTTTTAAACATCAGCACATAATTGAACAAGACAGTTGTGATCTTACTTTCCTAACAGATCTGGCAGATAAAACAGTCAAAACATCTCATGACTCTACATATCGACATACCTAAACACTGCAAACATCCACAAATGAGAAGATCATCTTACCACAGAATGAAAATATGTGGCTACTGTCTTCATGCACAAACTTGCGGGTCACGGCCTCTTCCATTATCTGTTTCACCTGGAAGTCCAAAAAGGTTAGAAGAAACCAACATCTCAGAACCTTGTTAAATGACTAGCGCTGAGCATTATGGGTAAAGAGATGCAGAGGTTTGCCTTCACCTACACCTGCGGACAGTAGTGACTCAGATCAGATCATGAAACACGCTCTTACTCACTCATCATACAGACTGTGTGCAGACACACGCGTGTGCGAGCACATTTACACACAGCAGAAGGGAGAGACGTGGCTCTGCTCACAGGAGGTTTTGCTGATGCCATACACTAACAATGTAATCCTCAGAGCAAATGTTAAGAAGACCATTCCCATGACACACAAAACACATCCTTCATGTCTACTGGAATCCTGCAGAGGGCTGATTTAACTGTGATGACCCCTACAGAGAAGCCACATGAGCTTACTGTGTAAAAACCCATGTAGATCGAAAAACATGAAATTCATGTGGGTTCCTGTCAGGAGGACAAACTAATGACCTTGTTTATATAGTCTTGTTTATATAGGGATCTGCTCTTAATAACATCTGATGGGAACATCTCCAGATCTCTGCATCGGATCACGATCAAACTGTTTGGAGGTAACACTGTGGTAACATTTCGCTTCTATTCGACCATCGTCAGCATCTGATTCGGTGACGCTGTATTGTCAAGCTGCGGTAATCACACTCGTGATGGAGATGCGGAGATGATGCTGATGATGCTGATGATCACTCACCTCCTTCTTCACGTTGCGCAGCAGTCGCTGACGCGTCTCTGATTCTGTAAACAAATGCGCGATCATTCAGCAAACCGCGTCACTGTCACGGATGCAGCATCAGATAAAGCAAAAGGTCTCACCGGACATGTCTGATGCGGTGCTGCGCTCGTCTGATGTCTGATCGGGAAGATCTCACCGTGAGTCAGAGCTGCGCATCGAGGGTGTGGCCGCTCTCCAGCACACATCCGTGATGAGGATCCAGAGAGCAGCTCGGCGGACGGGCTCGTCCGGACCTCCGTCTGCGGGCTCTGGCGCGTCAGCGCGACGTTTGTGATGGAGGTCGGCACGGCCCGCTGTGATTGGTCACACGAGAGCCAATCGTAAGGCGGTCCTGGCTCGGCCACGCCCCCGTCATGGAGCAGACTGGCGGAACATGCTAAGAACACGTATGTGAGAGGGTACATGTGTGACGTGTGTGTTCCGACTGCGCATGTCAGAACAGTCACTGTTGGCCTTTAATCACAATGTGCATCCTCAGAGATGTTCTCCTGTTGCTTAGTGGTAGAGCATTGCGTTAGCAGCGCAAGAGGGCGTGGGTTCGATTCCCAGGCAGTACGTGCACTAAGAAAATGTGTAACTTTAATGACTGTATGCGTAAATGTGAACAATGTTACGTGTCATTTAACCGCAGCAAAGGCCTGTCAGGTTCAATCCTCGACATGATGGGTAACAGACTGCCAGTTTGGGACGCCTGTTTTAATCGCACACAACAATCGCAAAAAGTATCTGCCAGCGTCACGCTTTGGAGATGTTTATACATAAATAATAAATGCATCTCGCTGGGAATCTACAGTAAGATGTTGTCTGCACTTCAGAAAGGCTGAAGGTGCAGTTTATGTTGTGAAAATCAATCAAACCGAGCACGTCGTCACTGATGCGGGTCTGGGGACTTTTAATTGTGTTCTGGAGGTCTGGAGACTTTTATTGTGTTCTGGAGGTCTGGGGACTTTTATTGTGTTCTGGAGGTCTGGGGACTTTTATTGTGTTCTGGGGACTTTTATTGTGTTCTGGAGACTTTTATTGTGTTCTGGGGCCTTTTATTGTGTTCTGGAGGTCTTTTATTGTGTTCTGGAGACTTTTATTGTGTTCTGGGGACTTTTATTGTGTTCTGGAGGTCTTTTATTGTGTTCTGGAGACTTTTATTGTGTTCTGGAGGTCTTTTATTGTGTTCTGGAGACTTTTATTGTGTTCTGGGGACTTTTATTGTGTTCTGGAGACTTTTATTGTGCTGTTGTTGTAACTGCAGCGTGCTTCACTCTCACCGCGTTCGGAGGCACACGAGCTTGGTTCGGGAGTCGCTGAAGTTGAGAAAGTCGGACACGGTTCGGTCTCATCTGGGCTTTATGAGCTTTATTCTTTATTGTGTTCTGGGGGCTTTTATTGTGTTCTGGAGACTTTTATTGTGTTCTGGAGACTTTTATTGTGTTCTGGGGACTTTTATTGTGTTCTGAAGGTCTGGAGACTTTTATTGTGTTCTGGGGACTTTTATTGTGTTCTGGAGACTTTTATTGTGCTGTTGTTGTAACTGCAGCACGCCTCCTCTCAGTGCGGCGGGCACACGAGCTTGGCGGGAGTCGCTGAAGTTGAGAAAGTCGGACACGGTTTCTATCTGCCTTTATGAGCTTTATTCTTTATTGTGTTCTGGGACTTTTATTGTGTTCTGGAGGACTTTTATTGTGTTCTGGAGACTTTTATTGTGTTCTGGAGGTCTTTTATTGTGTTCTGGGGACTTTTATTGTGTTCTGGAGACTTTTATTGTGTTCTGGGGACTTTTATTGTTGTGCTGTTGTTGTAACTGCAGCACGCTTCACTCTCTCAGTGCGGCGGGCACACGAGCTTGGCGGGAGTCGCTGAAGTTGAGAAAGTCGGACACGGTTCGGTCTCATCTGCGCTTTATGAGCTTTATTCTTTATTGTGTTCTGGGGACTTTTATTGTGTTCTGGAGGACTTTTATTGTGTTCTGGAGACTTTTATTGTGTTCTGGAGACTTTTATTGTGTTCTGGAGGTCTGGGACTTTTATTGTGTTCTGGAGACTTTTATTGTGTTCTGAAGGTCTTTTATTGTGTTCTGGGGACTTTTATTGTGTTCTGGGGACTTTTATTGTGCTGTTGTTGTAACTGCAGCACGCTTCACTCTCTCACCGCGGCGGGCACACGAGCTTGGCGGGAGTCGCTGAAGTTGAGAAAGTCGGACACGGTTCGGTCTCATCTGCGCTTTATGAGCTTTATTCTTTATTGTGTTCTGGGGGACTTTTATTGTGTCTTGGAGACTTATTGTGTTCTGAAGGTCTTTTATTGTGTTCTGGAGGACTTTTATTGTGTCTTGGAGACTTATTGTGTTCTGAAGGTCTTTTATTGTGTTCTGGAGACTTTTATTGTGTTCTGGGGACTTTTATTGTGTTCTGGAGACTTTTATTGTGTTCTGGGGACTTTTATTGTGTTCTGGAGACTTTTATTGTGTTCTGAAGGTCTTTTATTGTGTTCTGGGACTTTTATTGTGTTCTGGAGACTTTTATTGTGCTGTTGTTGTAACTGCAGCACGCTTCACTCTCTCACCGCGGCGGGCACACGAGCTTGGCGGGAGTCGCTGAAGTTGAGAAAGTCGGACACGGTTCGGTCTCATCTGCGCTTTATGAGCTTTATTCTTTATTGTGTTCTGGAGACTTTTATTGTGTTCTGGAGACTTTTATTGTGTTCTGGAGACTTTTATTGTGTTCTGGAGGTCTGGGACTTTTATTGTGTTCTGGGGACTTTTATTGTGTTCTGGAGGTCTTTTATTGTGTTCTGGGGACTTTTATTGTGTTCTGGAGACTTTTATTGTGTTCTGGAGGTCTGGGACTTTTATTGTGTTCTGGGGACTTTTATTGTGTTCTGGGGACTTTTATTGTGTTCTGGAGGTCTTTTATTGTGTTCTGGAGACTTTTATTGTGCTGTTGTTGTAACTGCAGCGCGCTTCACTCTCTCACCGCGGCGGGCACACGAGCTTGGCGGGAGTCGCTGAAGTTGAGAAAGTCGGACACGGTTCGGTCTCATCTGCGCTTTATGAGCTTTATTCTTTATTGTGTTCTGGAGACTTTTATTGTGTTCTGGAGACTTTTATTGTGTTCTGGGGACTTTTATTGTGTTCTGGAGACTTTTATTGTGTTCTGGGGACTTTTATTGTGTTCTGGAGGTCTTTTATTGTGTTCTGGAGACTTTTATTGTGTTCTGGAGACTTTTATTGTGTTCTGGAGACTTTTATTGTGCTCTGGAGACTTTTATTGTGTTCTGGAGACTTTTATTGTGTTCTGAAGGTCTGGAGACTTTTATTGTGTTCTGGGGACTTTTATTGTGTTCTGGAGACTTTTATTGTGCTGTTGTTGTAACTGCAGCACGCTTCACTCTCTCACCGCGGCGGGCACACGAGCTTGGCGGGAGTCGCTGAAGTTGAGAAAGTCGGACACGGTTCGGTCTCATCTGCGCTTTATGAGCTTTATTCTTTATTGTGTTCTGGAGACTTTTATTGTGTTCTGGAGGTCTTTTATTGTGTTCTGGAGGTCTTTTATTGTGTTCTGGAGACTTTTATTGTGTTCTGGAGACTTTTATTGTGTTCTGGAGACTTTTATTGTGTTCTGGAGGTCTTTTATTGTGTTCTGGAGACTTTTATTGTGTTCTGGAGACTTTTATTGTGTTCTGGGGACTTTTATTGTGTTCTGGAGACTTTTATTGTGTTCTGGGGACTTTTATTGTGTTCTGGAGGTCTTTTTATTGTGTTCTGGAGACTTTTATTGTGTTCTGGGGCTTTTATTGTGTTCTGGAGACTTTTATTGTGTTCTGAGACTTTTTTGGTTCTGGAGACTTTTATTGTGTTCTGGGGACTTTTATTGTGTTCTGGAGACTTTTATTGTGCTGTTGTTGTAACTGCAGCGCGCTTCACTCTCTCACCGCGGCGGGCACACGAGCTTGGCGGGAGTCGCTGAAGTTGAGAAAGTCGGACACGGTTCGGTCTCATCTGCGCTTTATGAGCTTTATTCTTTATTGTGTTCTGGAGACTTTTATTGTGTTCTGGGGACTTTTATTGTGTTCTGGAGACTTTTATTGTGTTCTGGGGACTTTTATTGTGTTCTGGAGACTTTTATTGTGTTCTGAAGGTCTTTTATTGTGTTCTGGGGACTTTTATTGTGTTCTGGAGACTTTTATTGTGTTCTGGAGGTCTGGGACTTTTATTGTGTTCTGGAGACTTTTATTGTGTTCTGAAGGTCTTTTATTGTGTTCTGGGGACTTTTATTGTGTTCTGGGGACTTTTATTGTGTTCTGGAGACTTTTATTGTGTTCTGGGGACTTTTATTGTGTTCTGGAGACTTTTATTGTGTTCTGGGGACTTTTATTGTGTTCTGGAGGTCTGGGACTTTTATTGTGTTCTGGAGACTTTTATTGTGTTCTGAAGGTCTTTTATTGTGTTCTGGGGACTTTTATTGTGTTCTGGAGACTTTTATTGTGTTCTGGAGACTTTTATTGTGTTCTGGGGACTTTTATTGTGTTCTGGAGGTCTTTTATTGTGTTCTGGGGACTTTTTATTGTGTTCTGGAGACTTTTATTGTGTTCTGAAGGTCTTTTATTGTGTTCTGGGGACTTTTATTGTGTTCTGGAGACTTTTATTGTGTTCTGGAGACTTTTATTGTGTTCTGGGGACTTTTATTGTGTTCTGGAGGTCTTTTATTGTGTTCTGGGGACTTTTATTGTGTTCTGGAGACTTTTATTGTGTTCTGAAGGTCTTTTATTGTGTTCTGGGGACTTTTATTGTGTTCTGGAGACTTTTATTGTGTTCTGGAGACTTTTATTGTGTTCTGGGGACTTTTATTGTGTTCTGGAGGTCTGGGACTTTTATTGTGTTCTGGAGACTTTTATTGTGTTCTGAAGGTCTTTTATTGTGTTCTGGGGACTTTTATTGTGCTCTGGAGACTTTTATTGTGTTCTGGAGACTTTTATTGTGTTCTGGAGGTCTGGAGACTTTTATTGTGTTCTGGAGACTTTTATTGTGTTCTGGAGACTTTTATTGTGCTGTTGTTGTAACTGCAGCGCGCTTCACTCTCTCACCGCGGCGGGCACACGAGCTTGGCGGGAGTCGCTGAAGTTGAGAAAGTCGGACACGGTTCGGTCTCATCTGCGCTTTATGAGCTTTATTCTTTATTGTGTTCTGGGGACTTTTATTGTGTTCTGGAGACTTTTATTGTGTTCTGGAGACTTTTATTGTGTTCTGGGACTTTTATTGTGTTCTGGAGACTTTTATTGTGCTGTTGTTGTAACTGCAGCGCGCTTCACTCTCTCACCGCGGCGGGCACACGAGCTTGGCGGGAGTCGCTGAAGTTGAGAAAGTCGGACACGGTTCGGTCTCATCTGCGCTTTATGAGCTTTATTCTTTATTGTGTTCTGGGGGACTTTTATTGTGTTCTGGAGACTTTTATTGTGTTCTGGAGACTTTTATTGTGTTCTGGGGACTTTTATTGTGTTCTGATTTTATTGTGTTCTGGAGACTTTTATTGTGTTCTGGGACTTTTATTGTGTTCTGGAGACTTTTATTGTGTTCTGGGGTTTTATTGTGTTCTGAGACTTTTATTGTGCTGTTGTTGTAACTGCTGCGCGCCTACACTCTCACCGCGGCGGGCACACGAGCTTGGCGGGAGTCGCTGAAGTTGAGAAAGTCGGACACGGTTCGGTCTCATCTGCGCTTTATGAGCTTTATTCTTTATTGTGTTCTGGAGACTTTTATTGTGTTCTGGAGGACTTTTATTGTGTTCTGGAGGTCTTTTATTGTGTTCTGGAGACTTTTATTGTGTTCTGGGGACTTTTATTGTGTTCTGGAGACTTTTATTGTGTTCTGGGGACTTTTATTGTGTTCTGGAGACTTTTATTGTGTTCTGGGGACTTTTATTGTGTTCTGGAGGTCTTTTATTGTGTTCTGGAGACTTTTATTGTGTTCTGGAGACTTTTATTGTGTTCTGGAGGACTTTTATTGTGTTCTGGAGACTTTTATTGTGTTCTGGAGGTCTTTTATTGTGTTCTGGAGACTTTTATTGTGCTGTTGTTGTAACTGCAGCGCGCTTCACTCTCTCACCGCGGCGGGCACACGAGCTTGGCGGGAGTCGCTGAAGTTGAGAAAGTCGGACACGGTTCGGTCTCATCTGCGCTTTATGAGCTTTATTCTTTATTGTGTTCTGGAGGACTTTTATTGTGTTCTGGAGACTTTTATTGTGTTCTGGAGACTTTTATTGTGTTCTGGAGACTTTTATTGTGTTCTGGAGACTTTTATTGTGCTGTTGTTGTAACTGCAGCACGCTTCACTCTCTCACCGCGGCGGGCACACGAGCTTGGCGGGAGTCGCTGAAGTTGAGAAAGTCGGACACGGTTCGGTCTCATCTGCGCTTTATGAGCTTTATTCTTTACGTTTCGGTCTCATCTGCGCTTTATGAGGCTTTTATTGTGTTCGGAGACGTTTTCGGTCTCTCTGGGCTTTATGAGCTTTATTCTTACGTTTCGGTCTCATCTGCGCTTTATGAGCTTTATTCTTTACGTTTCGGGCTCATCTGCGCTTTATGAGCTTTATTCTTTACGTTTCGGTCTCATCTGCGCTTTATGAGCTTTATTCTTTACGTTTTGGTCTCACTGCGCTTTATGAGCTTTATTCTTTACGTTTCGGTCTCATCTGCGCTTTATGAGCTTTATTCTGTACGTTTCGGCTCATCTGCGCTTTATGAGCTTTATTCTTTACGTTTCGGTCTCATCTGCGCTTTATGAGCTTTATTCTTTACGTTTCGGTCTCATCTGCGCTTTATGAGCTTTATTCTTTACGTTTCGGTCTCATCTGCGCTTTATGAGCTTTATTCTTTACGTTTCGGTCTCATCTGCGCTTTATGAGCTTTATTCTTTACGTTTCGGTCTCATCTGTAGCTTTATTACTTTTCTATTGCGCTTTATGAGCTTTATTCTTTACGTTTCGGTCTCATCTGCGCTTTATGAGCTTTATTCTTTACGTTTCGGTCTCATCTGCGCTTTATGAGCTTTATTCTTTACGTTTCGGTCTCATCTGCGCTTTATGAGCTTTATTCTTTACGTTTCGGTCTCATCTGCGCTTTATGAGCTTTATTCTTTACGTTTCGGTCTCATCTGCGCTTTATGAGCTTTATTCTTTACGTTTCGGTCTCATCTGCGCTTTATGAGCTTTATTCTTTACGTTTCGGTCTCATCTGCGCTTTATGAGCTTTATTCTTTACGTTTCGGTCTCATCTGCGCTTTATGAGCTTTATTCTTTACGTTTCGGTCTCATCTGCGCTTTATGAGCTTTATTCTTTACGTTTCGGCCTCATCTGCGCTTTATGAGCTTTATTCTTTACGTTTCGGTCTCATCTGCGCTTTATGAGCTTTATTCTTTACGTTTCGGTCTCATCTGCGCTTTATGAGCTTTATTCTTTACGTTTCGGTCTCATCTGCGCTTTATGAGCTTTATTCTTTACGTTTCGGTCTCATCTGCGCTTTATGAGCTTTATTCTTTACGTTTCGGCCTCATCTGCGCTTTATGAGCTTTATTCTTTACGTTTCGGTCTCATCTGCGCTTTATGAGCTTTATTCTTTACGTTTCGGTCTCATCTGCGCTTTATGAGCTTTATTCTTTACGTTTCGGTCTCATCTGCGCTTTATGAGCTTTATTTTCACTCACAGGTGAGTTCAGCACTGAACACGGCGCATATAAACCCGTCCACAGAGCTGCAGGCCTGACGGTGTTTATGATTCAGGTTAGCGCTGTTGCTAAAGCTAAATAACATGCAGGGTTATCAGAGCAGTCAGATTTCTTCTCGGTCAGAGCCCGTTTCATTTGTGTTTCATCTTTATTGTGTGATTGTGATTGTGCTTTTATCACATTTGGAGTTAAAGTGATATATGCACTCCGTATAACTCTCTATTTATACTCTTGTAGCATGTTCGTGCTGACATGGTTATAATGTAGCCGATTTTTTTATAAATTGGTGTGTTAGTTTTATTATTTCTGAATATCATTAATTAATAAATACGTTTGGACCCTCACGCAGTGTGAGATGGTTTTGTATTTTATGTGTGTATGTATTATATGTATGTACTCGAACCTTTGGCCGCAGGTGTGTGCTCTGCTGACGTCATGCCGTCCAGTCTGGGCCCCAGCAGTCCTGCTGCAGTTCTTCAGGAGGCTTTGGAAAGCTCCAGCCGTTTGATTGACAGACACCTGCAGGAGGATCGTTGTTTTCCTGACCTGTCTGAGCTCCTCAATGTCCCGTCACACAGTAAGACTCACTGTCCATCTCTCTGCTCATTTAAACCAGCGGTGTGTGTTAGTAACCCTTGTCTGACTGTGTGTGTCAGATATGCCGTCTCTCTCGGGAATGTCAGATATGGATTACCCTCTGCAGGGTTCTGGGCTGATCAGTGTGCCGAGTCTTCCAGAACTCAGCACCGTCCGGAGAGTTCCTTTGCCCCCAGAGCTCGTGGAGCAGTTTGGTCGTATCCTACAACTGAATAACCGGTGTCTTTATTTTTACAAGAAAACCTTCAGTAGTCCCACAGAACATGATGTTGTGATGTTATTGCTTCAGTTTAATACTTTAACTGTAGCATTGAACAGATATGCAGTGCAATTGCATGATGGGAGTTTTTCCAGAGATTTCCAGGGCATGGCTCACCATTGATAATGACATTTTTATGTGGAATTATGAGGATGGGTGAGTACTAATGAAGTGAATGTTGGTTAAACGTTTCTGGAATGCTTTAGGCTCTTGATTCTCATTTGTGTGTGTCTTTTGTTTTTCTCAGGAGTGATGTGGCGTATTTTGACGGCCTCAGTGAGACTATACTGTCAGTTGGACTGGTCAAACCTAGACCAGGTTGGTTGTGTGTTCTCTACTGTACTTCTAAATGCTGATGGTGAAGCCTGTCAGAAGCAGCTGGGCAGTGGTTTTCTGCTGCATTGTAATCATAGCCTGTGACTTGATTGTATGTTATATACATTCTGTATTTGAGCATTTTGATCTGTTGTTTACTTACTGTAGTAATCATATTTTGATCTTTAGCAAAACGTCAGTGTTTAGTGAACTTTTATTATGCACACATTGTTTGGACATGAGTCTCCTTTTGTGTTGCAGGTATTTTTCAACCTCACATCCACTTCCTGTTGGTGCTGGCCACACCCGTGGATGTTGTGATTCTTGGCCTGAGCTTCCCAAAGTCCCAGACAGGTGAAGGTTTAACTGGGTTACATTTATCCTGCATTGCTTTCCATGTCATGATCGTTGTGTTTTTAAGACTCATTGTGTATTTGAATTCGGCAGGTTTAAATGACAGTACAGCTGGGGCCATGCAGCTCCTGCCCGATCCTCTGTACTCCATCCCCACAGACAACACGTACCTGCTGGCTGTCACCTCCACACAGCAGGGTCGCATCTTCATGGCTGGGAGAGACGGCTGTCTGTATGAAATAGCGTATCAGGCAGAAGCTGGCTGGTTCAGTCAGCGCTGCAGGAAGATCAACCACTCCAAAAGCAGCTTGTCTTTTCTCATTCCATCTCTGCTTCAGTTCTCCTTCTCTGAGGATGGTGAGATGATCACTGAGACCTGCAAATGTGATGCTGCTGTTATCATGTGATGTCTGTAGTTTATATGAGTGCTGCACTCATGCTGACATCCAGTGGCCACATGCTGATTAGTTAATAGACCTTCTGATATGAATCAGTCACTGATGAGCTATGATTAGGAGTTTTGTTTACATGTGTGTCTGTCAATTTATATGTGATGTTCTGAACGTTCCTGTTTATGTTTCCAGATCCAGTTGTTCAGATTGCTGTTGACAACTCACAGAATATTTTATACACCCGATCAGAGAAGGGAGTTCTTCAGGTGAGAGATATGACCATTCTTCATGTTCTGGAATGATTTCAGGCAGTGCTCTGATCTTTGTTTGTGTGTGTCTCTGTCTGTGTCAGGTTTATGATCTCGGGGCTGATGGGCAGGGAATGAGTCGTGTTGCCGCTCTGTCTCAGAACTCGATCGTCTCAGCCGCAGGAAACATCATCAGGTAAAACTTCACCTCTGTTGTTTTCTGTAGAGATGAAATCTTAGTCGGTACAGTAGCTGATAGTTTATTTTATATAACAGTAACCAGTCATGTGACTGTGTCTTTTGCAGGACGATTGATCGCTCTGTGTTCAAACCCATCATTCAGATTGCAGTGATTGATCGCTCAGAGTCGTCAGACTGTCATCTGCTGGCTGTCACTCATGCTGGTATAAATCCATTATTTGTTTATTAACAGGTTTCTGTTCTGTTTGATTTGTGTATTCTCAGCGTTTTATTTTGTGCGCTGTGCAGGTGTGCGTCTCTATTTTAGCACCGCCCCTTTTGCTCCACCCAACGCAAGACACACACTGGCCCGTCCCAGCATGCTGGCGCTGGTCCATGTGCGACTGCCGCCCGGGTTCTCCGCCTCCTCCACCCTCCAGAAACCTGCCAAAATACACAAGGCTCTTTATCAGAAAGGTGTTTTACTGATGGCTGCGTCTGAGGCTGAAGACAGTGACGTTCTGTGGTGTATAAACCACGACTCCTTTCCATTTAAGAAGCCCCTGATGGAGGCTCAGGTCAGACTCCTGTCTGTCTGCTGGTCTGTCTGCTGGTCTGTCTGTCCCACAGGTGTCATCTTGATGTTTTTCTGATTGTCTTTCAGATGACAGTTAATGTGGATGGTCACTCTTGGGCTTTGTGTTCTGTGGAAGAATCAGCATCATCAAAGATCGTCACTCCTCTGAATAAAGATCTCATTCCTGTGACTGACTCTCCATTAGTTGTTCAACAGCACAACGTCCCACCTCAGAAATTTGTTCTCCTGTCTGCTCAGGTACCAACATCTCCCATGACTATCTGCATCCTCTACAAGACACATTGTCATCTGCCTCATCTCATGTTCCTCTCACTTTCTTACACTCACGTTCTTCTCATGTTATCTGTTGGTTTTCTCAGGGAAGTCACATCTTTCACAAACTCAGGCCTGTGGATCAGTTGCGCCACCTGCTGGTGAGCAGCTCTGGAGGAGAGAGTGAGGACATTGAGAGGTTCTTCAAGCTACACAGGGTGAGTGACGTCATGTGTGATGTGTGAATTCAGAGATCTGTTCACGTTTTGACGTATGTTCTTCACAGGAGGAGCAGGCATGTGCTACAGCGCTCATCTTGGCATGTTCCACTGCAGCATGTGACAGAGAGGTGTCCGTGTGGGCCACAAGAGCCTTCTTCAGGTCAGACAACAGTTAAAGGATCTTGCATCATTCATATGTTCTTCATCGTCATTAAAGTAGCCGTCATCATATTGTGTGTTGTTGTGTGTGTGTGTTTCTGTCTTGTCTCTGTGTGTGTATGTGTGTCTCTCTCTTTCTGTGTGTTTTGTTCAGGTATGGTGGGGAAGCTCAGATGCGTTTCTCATCAGCTGTTTCGGCCCCCAGTAACGTTGGGCCCCTCTTCGGTTCTCCAGTACCAGGTGAGAAACATTTTACCCTGAAACTAGAACTCTAACATGCTTATAAACCAAATTTTACAGTTTAACTCTTAATCTCGTGGAATCACTCAGTAGTAGCTGATTGTGTTTTGTTTCTGTTGACTAATATCTCATCTAGAATTTTCTGTCATTGTAGGATCTCCAATGCCTGTTGGCAGCCCCCTACCAAACCCCAGTTTTCTAGCTACACCTGCCCCAGGTACAGAACCCCTCTCTTTAGTAAACACTTTAGTAGTGTGTGTGAATGTGTGTAGCTGTTATTGACAAAAGATCTCAAAGATATCACATCAGCGTTAAATGTTATTAAATATTTGAAACACTCGTGCTGTGTCTGTCCGTCAGGTGTTTTTCCTCCGACCGTGTCGACCCCTTACGCCCCCTCTACACCCATGAGCTTCAGCGGAGCTCTGCCCATCACAGGCATGTCCTCTGGTCCAGAGGTCATCTTCTCTGGGAAACACAATGGCATCAGTATTTACTTCTCTCGTATACTGGGGTGAGTGGAGCTGATGTGACAGTGGAAACTCTTAACTGATGATGACTGAATGTTCAGTGTGTTTTCATCTCATTTAAACAGAAACGTCTGGGACGGAAGTCTAGCGATGGAGAAAACTATAAACAAAGGCAATCAGATGGTCACCATTGTGAGTTACACTTCAGGAGTTTCAGATTCTGCTGTCATGATTCAGAAAGACAGTTTATAAAATGAATGAATGAGATTGCAGTTAGCTGCTTGAAGATTTCAGATCTAATAGCTGTGATCAGATGACATCTGTGGATTACTGATGTTTTCAGACTGCTGTGTGGAGCTGATTGTGTGTTTGTGTTGTAGTTGGAGAGTACTGTCAGTTCTTCTCATCTCGAGGTGGTTCTGATGCAGCTTCAGGGGCTGAAAGATTTCCTGGATAAAAACTCTCAGTTCAGTCCTTCTTCTCTGGGTGGGGCCAGGTCAGTTCCTCAGTTTCTCCATCATAGACTCAGGAGTGTTTTGTAGGAGCATGAGTGTGTTGCAGATTCTAACTGAATGTGTTGACAGTTTCAGCTCACCAGCTAATCTGCAGCAAAGACTTCTGGGATTTATGCGTCCAGATGGAGCCAGTTCCCAACAAGTCCAACAGGAGCTGCAGAGGAAATACCACAGTAAGAGTCTGTGTGTGTTATGTGTGGTGTGTTATGTGTGTATTGTGTTTGAGGATGCTGACTATGTGTGTTGGCCCCCAGCGGAAGCGCAGGTGTTTGAGAAAGCATCTCTTCAGGCCATTCAGCAGTTAGTTCATCGGTCCTGTCAGACTCTGGCCCTCTGGAAACTTCTGTGTGAGCATCAGTTCAGCGTCATCGTCTCGGAGATGCCCAAAGTGTGTTCTCTGTCTTTCTCTCTCACTCACTCATCTTCTGTGTACTTAATGACATAAACAGTTGACCTGAACTAAGAAGTTTTGTTGATTGTGAGTCTTGTGATGACAATGTTGTTTTCCTCTGAAGGAGTTCCAGGATCAGATCAGAGCTGTGAGCTTTAAGGATGTGCTGGTTGCTGGATGTGAACTGACAGGCGCTCTGATCACGGCTCTCATTAATGTTTACATCAAAGACAGCGCTTCTGTAGATACAGTTAGCAGTCATCTGAGAGACATCTGCCCCCTACTGTACAGCAGTGATGACTGCACCTGCTCTAAAGTACCTCATCATTTCACAACACACACATTTACTGCAGATTCACACTTATGCCTTTCAGTTAATTCAAGACACGTCACGTAACCTTTACAACAAATTGCAACTCTCTCTCTCTCTCTCTTTGTCTCTCCCTCTTTTCCTGACAGGCCAATGAGCTGCTGCAGAGCTGCAGACAGATTCAGAATAAATCTGAGAGGGAGAGAACACTGAGAGAATCTCTGCGTCTCTACCAGCAGATCAGCTCTCACACAGACCTGCCACTCATCTGCTCTCAGTACAGGCAGGGTGAGCGTCTCTGAGTCATGTGACCTGTACATACAGTTCAGCCACTGTCAGCGTCATCTAACACAGACTGTTGTTTTCTGTCCTGCTCAGTGCGCTTCTATGAGGGAGTCGTTGAGCTGTGTCTGACGGCCGCTGATAAGAAAGACCCGCAGAAACTCGGACCCCATTTCTACAGGAACGGAGAGCCAGAGGAGGACATCAGTGGCCAGCAGGCATTTCAGGAGAGGTCACTTAAACCTGCTGTTATTTGTGCATTTATAGAAATAAAAGAATTATAAGGAGTTTTAAAGTGAATCTGGTGAGATTTGATGTATAATTCTTCATGTGTCCAGACTGTCCTGTTATAAATGTGTCACGGACACCATGCAGGAGCTGGTGAATCAGAGTAAAGCAGCCCCTCAGTCACCCAGCGTCCCCAAACAACCCGGCCCCCCCGTCATGACCTCTGACCCCAACATGCTAAGCAACGAGGACGCGGCCGCTCATGTGGGTGACATTCTACCTGCCGTGAGCTTTGTATTAGCCATTTATAGTTTGTGGATGATGTTTGAAATGGATTTCATCTTTGATCTGCAGTTTGAGCAGATGCTGGGTCTCGCTCGGATATCTCAGGATGAACTCTTCCACATCGCGCTCTACAACTGGCTCATTCAGGCTGACCTCACAGACAAACTCCTGGAGGTACCAACAGCATGAACGTTACTATAGTGAATTTTTCCCAGAACAGTCTGGTTACTGCACTGGTATGTGTTGAGTTCTTCTGCTCCTCTGGTCCAGGTGAATTCACCTTATCTGGAGGATCATCTGAAACACATGATCAAACAGGATCAGAGTAAAGTGCGTAACATGGACCTTCTGTGGAGATACTATGAGAAGAACAGGAGTTTCGGAAAAGCAGCGCACGTGCTGGCACGATTGGCTGACATGCCAAGGTAGATGACACCACAGACCAATCAGATGCTAATGTTATCTTCTCTGAACTTCTAAATCTACAGTAGTTCACATCTACAGTAACACTGAACCAGGAAACTTGTCTGTCTGTCTGTCTGTCTGTCTGTCTGTCTGTCTGTCTGTCTGTCTGTCTGTCTGTCTGTGTGTGTGTCTGTGTGTGTACGTACACAGTACAGAGATCTCTCTGCAGCAGCGGTTGGAGTACATCTCCAGAGCAATCCTCTCTGCCAAAAGCTCGTCCTGCATGTCCTCACTGGGGGCTGACGGAGAGTTCCTGCATGAACTGGAGGAGAAGATGGAGGTACATACACACCATCTCCACACTTTATATTTACACTGAGTGAGTATATGTTGTAATGCAGCGTGTCCTGCAGGTGGTGCGCATTCAGGTGCAGATCCAGGAGACTCTGCGCAGACAGTATTCCCAGCATCCCTCTGTGCAGGGAGCCATCACACAGCTTGACTCTGAGCTCATGGACATCACAAAGGTGCTGCAGAACATCAGACCTTTCACAGTTACTTACAATGACCTCTGATGTTAAAAGATGAAGGGAATTTGATTCTTTAGTGTATGACACCTTCATAATGTAGCTCATGCAGTAAACAGTTGTTTTTGTTTTCCACTGTGCAGCTGTATGGAGAGTTTGCTGATCATTTCCGTCTGTCTGAGTGTAAACTGGCTATAATTCACTGTGCTGGACATTCAGACCTGATTCTGGTGCACTCGCTGTGGCAGGAGATAATTGAGAAAGGTAAACTGTCTGTCGTCTGCTTGTCCACTGCACACGCTCGGATCCTCAGGTCTTGATTGGTTGTCTTGATTGTGTTTCAGAGCTGAGTGACAGTGTTGCCATGAGTCCAGCAGATCAGATGAGAGCTCTGAGTCTAAAGCTTGTGTCATTGGGAAAACTGTATGCTGGGACACCACGATACTTTCCTTTAGGTACAATTTCTGAGTTCTGTCTCTGAAGTCAACAGTTTTATCCTCCTCAAGCTTGTAAATGTTTCTTTGGTGTGTTTGGGCCTGTCGTGACATGACTGTCAGTCATTAATCTACTTGTGATTTTTGTTGTTAATTTCATTGTTCAAATTTAGTTTTAAGCACTTGACATTTTTTTATATTTAAGTCTGATATGAAACACAGAACTTGGTGGTGTTTTGAAATGTCTTCAGATTTCCTGGTGAAGTTTCTGGAACAGGCAGTGTGCAGGTTAAACTGGGATGTGTGTTTCGTGACCTTCACCATGCAGGAGATTGGAGTTCAGCTCCCTCGACTGCTTGAGGTGTACGACCAGCTCTTCAAAACGCGGGTACAAGAACACAAACCAGACATTGCTGCTCTGTACTCGCTGAAACGTTCAGGATCAGAGCTGATTTGTGCCAATACTTTCCACTGATTTTTTTTTTTATCATTACATTTGTCTAATGAAACTTTTGAAAAGTTACTTTGTTTATCGTCCAGCTCTCCTAGACATAAGCATTTGAAGTCTAAAGTGACACAAAATTTGGTCCGTTTTGGTCAAAGCAGTAATCAACACATTAATAACATATTTAAGAGTCCTTTAAAATAACTTTAAAAACACTCATGGTGTTCATTGACACTTGTTTTCAGCATGTAGTGCACTTATAATACACCAGGTGTGCATGTGCGTGTTGTAGGACCCATGTTGGCAGCGTTTGAAGAAACCTCTTCATCTGGTGGAGTGCATCCATGTTCTGCTCTCAGGATACGTGGAGGACCCCAGCCGTGTACCCACCTACGACAGGTGAGACCCTCGTGTTCTCCATATGTTCTCTGTATTACATTGAAGATGTTGTCTGCCAGCTGCTCACATTTTCTCTCTTGTCAGACGGAGGTTTACTAACACATGTCTTGATAATATCTGTGGATATCTGGTGGAGCTTCAGTCCCTGAGTCCAAACGCAGCCCTGCAGGACATCATACGCAACTTCAAATCCCTGCAGGCCAAACTGGAGAAGCTGCATTAATGAGAGATGAAGGTCATTGACTTTAGACTGAATCTGCTGCACAGTGTGATGGAGCTGAATAAACACAGAGCGTCTCTTCATCAGTGTTTTTCAAAGCATCAAACCTCATATACAGACTCAGCAGATCTGTGGTGTTTTTATTTCCTGCTCTTATTTGTGTTCAAAAATTGATTCATGATCTCTCGTGCAAAACAGACGACCAAAATAAACGCCTCAGTTCTGTCCATCACTGGTTTGCAGATGTTTTTGTTGTCCTCAGTTTTAGATCTGAGCTCACTGCAGGTTTAAGGGTTCTGAATACTTCATTTTAATTCCCTTATTAGGAAATCTGGCTGAAATATTCAGTTTGGTTGTAAATCGCTTGAGTCGTGGCTGAACTGCAGGAATGCAGAGTATCTGACAGTGAGGTTTGTGTTGGACTTCTGTTAGCATTTTTCGTTTGTCTGAAGTTTGGATAAATAATGAGGATAAAGTTAGTCAAACATTAAAAATTCTCATGGCATAGTGAATTTCACAGGAATAATGTGTGTGTTGTCCTGACATGGTTGTGGATGCAGTAGTTTGAGAGAAAACATAAAGCTCTTGTCTGTTTTGTACAAGGCTCGACAGTTTTATCTAAACAATATTTTATGAAAGCCAATTCTTTCAATTATCCCGTTTTGTGTAATACAATTGCATTGCAAATGATTTGACGTAATAATAAAAATGTTTGTTTTAAGGAACAGTCGTCCGAGTTTCTAAATGGATTACTGTTTACTTTTGTTTAGAAGTAGATTTTCAATAATTTTTTTTGAACTACATCAATAAAGTTTCCACAGATCCTTATTTTTCAGTGTTTGT
Organism: Chromobotia macracanthus; assembly: GCA_036877525.1. NCBI lineage: Eukaryota > Metazoa > Chordata > Actinopteri > Cypriniformes > Botiidae > Chromobotia > Chromobotia macracanthus. The sequence continues at coordinate 5,918,066 of JAZGTH010000072.1, read as the reverse complement.
TGATGCAAAGACAACACAAGAACTGCATTCATGGGCAAATGTATAATTTGTTCAGGGTAAATAATTACAGTGCTGGCTGACAGCAATTAGCAGAAACAAGATCTTTGTTGTGTTTACAGTGGTGGGGGAAAATTTCACAGTTTTACTACAACACACACAATGTCAAAAAATATGAGATCTGTATGTTGGAAGTAATCACAGACATGTTCTGGATAAACTTAAAAGATTTATCCAGTTTAAACTTTGGCAGTAAATATATTTCTTCTGAGCTGATATACACAATACGCGTTTCAAGACGTGATAACTCAAACGCTCATCACAGCAAATCTTAAAATGTCTCAAACGGTTTGAATGATTATTGGCAGAAATGCGGCTTTTATTTTGAAGTTTTCCGTGCCGGAAGTCTGTCGATTATTGTTGATAGACTAGAAAACATGGCGGACCCCAATAACGATGCAGGTGAGTATTAGATTTTGTTTACATTTCAGGAACTTCATTTAAAGATTTATAATAAAATTGAATGACTTTTATAATCAATCCGCAGGGTGGTTTGGTTTGTACTGAGAGCTGTGATAGTTCAATGTTATACAGCAGCTGTTATAATCTGTGCACATGTGATTGTGTGTCAGAGGTATTACTGCATTGTTCTGAGTTCATAAGCTGGAGGTTAAACAGATATTAACAGATATATTAACATGATATATTAACAGATATTAACATGATATATTAACAGATATTAACATGATATATTAACAGATATTAACATGATATATTAACAGATATTAACATGATATATTAACATGATATATTAACAGATATTAACATGATATATTAACAGATACTAACATGATATATTAACAGATATTAACATGATATATTAACAGATATTAACATGAGCTTCAGATATAAACAGCAGCAGTGAGCAGAGCATCATCGTGTCCAGAAGTTAATGATGTTTTACCTGCAGAATCCTGTTCATTATCAGCTCTTATAAAGGAAAGTTAGAAAAAGCTGAATATAGTCGTTGTGTGAATGATTGGTCTTTTATTTAGTTGACACTAAATAGTACACGAGGGCTGTATGTGTGTATGTATTTGTATAAGTGAGGTTTATCTGATCACAGGTGACTCCAGTAGAGATGCTGATATCTCCTCTGTGATGGGATTCTCTGGGTTTGGTGAGTGTTTAGTCACTTGGAGTCTGTATGTTGTTACTGGCACCTGAGTTTTAATCTGTCACAATGTCTTACTCAGGAAAGAAAGCTCGAACCTTTGACCTGGAGGCCATTTTTGAGCAGACCAGGAGAACAGCCATTGAGAGAAGCCAGCGTGTTTTGGGTCAGTGACGCGTGCAGCGTTGTGATCTTGTTGGTTTGTTGTTCAAATGTGACGTGAATTCATATTTCTGTCTGTGTTTCACTGTCACAGAGGAGCGCCAGATACAGGAGGTTCCAGAGGACAGTGGGTGTCGCACCGTCAGCCAGAAAGAGAAGCCGTCCACATCCGCTGCGGGGTAACAGACACTCTGCTGGATCTTTCGGGTGGGGTAGTGTAGCGTTGTGCTTATCTGTGTGTGTGTGTGTGTGTGTGTGTGTGTGTGTGTGTAAAAAGGAAGCAGGATACAGACAGTGACAGCAGCGGGTCTGATGATGAGCTCATCGGACCACCAGTTCCTTCTGGACTGAGCGTTAGGAACGATGATGATGAAGATGACGAAGATGATCTGGTGGGACCTCCACTGCCACCAGGATACAAACACAGCACTGCTGATGATGACGATGAAGATATGAATGATGATGAGGAGGATGATGATGATGTAAGTGTATTTTTCATGTGTTTTTGTGAGTGTAGTGTTTCATCATCATTCTCTCATGTTGAATGTTTGAAATGTCATCGCCTGACAGAACAAAAGAGCAAACTTTGGGTCTCTAAAGATATTGTACAGCTTCCCATTTATCCAATGACAGCAGGAGCTAGTTTTTAACACAGGCAAAAAATGTCCACGACCCAACGGCATCATGTCCGTTGCTTTTTATGAATGTGTGAGAGAGAGCAGAGACAGAGTTAGTCTGAGACGGAGAGCAGTATGGTCAGTTATATTTCATGTATCACAGAAATAAAAATTATTTCACTAAATAGCATCTAAATGGCACTCAGTGTTTGTGTAATGAGTGGTTTTGAGCACTAGAGGGCCACACCTTCATTTCCTATCAGTGTCGAGAACAAACTTCACAGAAATATAAAAGTATGTAGCATAGAAGAAAATAAAGTTTGTCTTTTGTTTAGAAGATCTGCTCAATGTTGCTATCGTACCTGAATAAAAACAACTGTTAAAGATATAAAGTGCTTCGGTTTGTGTGAAAGAAAAGATCACGTCCAGCTCGTACTTTAGCCCAGATCTAAAGAACCCCATTCAAAAAACAATGAAATATTAAGCTGTACATTTCAGCTGTACATTTCAGCTGTACATTTGTGTAAATCACTGTAACATGCATCCTGCTCTTAAATGATGTGTATTTAAAGGCAGGGTAGGTGATTCATTTTTCAAACGTTTTTGTTATGCTGGTTAAAATTCTCTTCACATCTTTTGTAACTAAATATATATCTAAATATATTCATATATAAATCTAACTTCTGTAGAAGGTGCAGGACCATAAAATGTTCGTCCTATCATTGCATTCTGTCTAAAAAACAACAATTACAAAAACTACCAAAAATGACTGGACAAATTCAATAGTAATAAATTCAGGAGAACTTTGTTGTCATAAATGTGTGTAATTTCTGCTGTTTTTAGAATCAGTAGGGACTGTTTATTTATTTTGGTGTGAAATGTGAGCCAGGCATGTTTGTGTGAGTTTAGTCCTCATGTCTCACTCTCCGGAGAGTGTGAGAGAGGGTGTTTGAGGGCTGTTGTGATGGAGTCTGTCACGAGCAGCCAGCGTGTACAACACAATCACAAATCACACACGAGCAGAAACAGACTGAGTCTTCTGTGAGCACTGAATCTTAACACTGTATTACTGTAGTAAAATAAACCACACGAACACCCTTGTTCATCGTCCACTGCACACAAACACTCAGAGGTGAAGAATGAGGACACGTGCTCAGAAAGACACAGTTAACGCTGGTCTTCTGAACCTCGGGTTAATACCAGTTTAAACTCACACTTTCTTTACACTGTTTTTGTGCTGGTAACCGTGATTTCAGTTTGCTTAGTAAAATGCCTTTGGCACTGCAAAAGTTCTAATTGTTTAACAGCAGGCAACCAATCAGAAGCAGCATCAGTGTTTGACCTTCATTCATGATCTTTATAGAGTCTGAACAGAGTCACAGAACAGAGAAACTGTTCTGTGTTCAGTGATGACAGACATCTCATCAGTGATGAAGAAACAGATGTGCTGCAATCACTCATCAGTGTTAATTACCTCCTCAATATGCAAATGAGAACATTAACCTAGAATTAACCCCTGTATCTCTCTCTCTCTCTCTCTCTCTGTATCAGAATCCAGTAAAGAAGATTCCAGATACTCATGAAATCATTCTTCAGCATGGCAGTAAAACTGTGAGTTTGGACTCTTTACACTTCACTCTGCAGATGGAGTCAGTGAGGGTTACAGAATGATCTATAATCTCACAGTTCACACAGTCTCGTTCATTCTCAGTATATTTCATTTAAAGGTGCTCACCATATTTATTTCACTCAGAAATACATTATTGAATGTGACATCATGGAGGTGAGAACATTCAGTGAACCAGATCCAGTGCACATTAGTGATGAATAAAAACTCATTTATGAGGTTCTTTAGATGGTGTGTGACTGTACGGGTGTGTTGTTGGACAGGTCTCAGCTTTAGCCCTTGACCCATCTGGTGCTCGTCTGGTCACCGGCGGGTATGACTACGATGTGAAGTTCTGGGACTTTGCGGGGATGGATGCATCACTGCAGGCGTTTCGATCTCTGCAGCCGTGCGAGTGGTGAGTCTGATCTCCTGTGTGTCTGATCCGTGAGCGCTTTGTGAGTTTGATTCGATCTCATCTCTCTGGAATGAAAAAGTCAAATCAGCCTTACAAACTAACTACCCCCAGATGCAGCCGCGTTTTTCTTCTTCTTGTCTTTTGTTTTCCTAGAAATCCCCTGTGAAAGTGGAACCCCTCAGAAAATGAGGTGTCTCGAGATGTTGGAAGCCAATTGGCTGAGCTGGAATGCTCTTTAGCGTGTACTATTAGTAAAATGGCACGCCACATTTACCAGTTAATCAACCCGGTTACAGTGGCATCCTTTTACCAGCAAACGGCAAATACTGCAGCCAAAGAAAACACGGCACCCATGTGGAGCCCATAAAGTCAGTGACCCTCAGAGGGCGAGGAGAACCTGGACCTCTGCTTCTTCTGGCCATGTTCTCCTGCTCTCTGAGGTTCTCATAAAGTCATTGACACCAGATCTCTTTACATCCGCTGTTCAGTAATGAAGAACAGAGCTGTCTCTAATAGTCCTCAGTTCTTTAACATCAAACATAAATGCCTTCTAATTTGACTCTAATTTTACAGAATTATTTAACTTGCAATTCGATTCTGTCATGAGTTTTGTTCCCACAAAGAAATCATGAAGAATCTCGCAGATGACTCTCAGTAAGAAATGCCCTGGTCATATTTCTCCAGACCCAAATGATATTTGAGAAAAAATGATGACTATTAAGACATGATTCTGAATTGTGATGCAGAAATAAAAATATAATGATAGCATATGTAGAATTTGTAGTGACTTTAATTTGTGCTGAAAATGTTTGTTTGTTTTTGTGGAAATGTTTCATGTCACAGTAAAGAATGTCTTAATGCTTCTTCATGCTGAAGGTTTATTGTGAGAAAAGCTTCTTGTGTTTTTAATCGAATCTGTCCAGAATGAAACTACAAATCAGCCGTCAGGGAGGAAACTTGTCAGTTATAATTATTGCTTTTGACTGTGTTATGACGACAAGAAACCTTGTTGTTACTTTTTTCATCTGTATTAGTTTAATTTTTAAAGTTATGTAATGGAGAGCAGATCATGTGTCATGATTGTTTATTGATTCTCTAAATCAATTTTAACTTGTGAATTTCCTTTTGTCAATCAATTTGTTTAGAATTTTTTTACAAGAAAAAAATAACATCAATATAAAACTTTCCTCTGTGTGTCTGTCTCTCTCTGTGTGTCTGTGTCTGTCTCTCTCTGTGTGTCTGTGTCTGTCTCTCTCTGTGTGTCTGTCTCTCTCTGTGTGTCTGTGTCTGTCTCTCTCTGTGTGTCTGTCTCTCTCTGTGTGTCTGTGTCTGTCTCTCTCTGTGTGTCTGTCTCTCTCTGTGTGTCTGTGTCTGTCTCTCTGTGTGTCTGTGTCTGTCTCTCTGTGTGTCTGTGTCTGTCTCTCTGTGTGTCTGTCTCTCTGTGTGTCTGTCTCTCTGTGTGTCTGTGTCTGTCTCTGTCTTGTGTGTGTCTGTCTCTGTCTTGTGTGTGTCTGTCTCTGTCTTGTGTGTCTGTCTCTGTCTTGTGTGTCTGTCTCTGTCTTGTGTGTCTGTCTCTGTCTTGTGTGTCTGTCTCTCTCTGTGTGTCTGTCTCTCTCTGTGTGTCTGTCTCTCTGTGTGTCTGTCTCTCTCTGTGTGTCTGTCTCTCTGTGTGTCTGTCTTGTGTGTGTGTCTGTCTCTCTGTGTGTCTGTGTGTCTGTCTCTGTCTTGTGTGTCTGTCTCTGTCTGTGTGTCTGTCTCTGTCTGTGTGTCTGTCTCTGTCTGTGTGTCTGTCTCTGTCTTGTGTGTCTGTCTCTGTCTTGTGTGTCTGTCTCTGTCTGTGTGTCTGTCTCTGTCTGTGTGTCTGTCTCTGTCTTGTGTGTCTGTCTCTGTCTGTGTGTCTGTCTTGTGTGTGTGTCTCTTTCTCTCTTTCTGTCTGTCTGTGTGTGTCTGTCTGTGTCTGTCTGTCTGTCTGTATGTGTGTGTGTCGTCAGTCATCAGATCAGGTCTCTGCAGTACAGCATGACTGGTGATGTGATTCTGGTGGTGGCGGGAAACTCGCAGGCGAAGGTTCTGGATCGTGATGGTTTTCAGGTTATGGAGTGTATTAAAGGAGATCAGTATATTGTGGACATGGCCAATACAAAGGTGAGATCTCTACTGTAGTACAGTGACCTGTGTAAGATACAAACACATGGTTCATAAAGGGTCAGTGTCTGATGTGAAGCACACTCGGAGCAGATATGAAACAGACGGTCAGATCCGGGCTGCTCTGTTAGCAGTTTGCAGGAGATGCAGCACGCAGCAGCCCAATGTTTGTTTGCTGTATCTGGTTGTTGTATTTGTTGACCGGGTGGTAATGAGGTGTGCATGAAGTACATCAGAGAGGAGAGTGACCGCAGAATATTGCACCTGGTGCTTTAACACACACACATGCAGGGCTGCCACTGTATCTGTGAGGGGTATGATGCTTTGTTTCCTGTTTGATTTGCGTTTGCTCTGTTAAACGGTCACAACAACTAATGTAGTGTGTGTGTATTTCACAGTCACTGCCCGCGTCAGTTTCCTCTCTCTTCTGTTAGTCATTAGGGTTTCTCCGCTCTCTGGTACTCAGTGTACCCCAGCGAGTGGAGCTCACTGTTAGACGGAAATTCTGCACTCTTGATTCACCAGTGCTGTCTCTCACTCCTGACGTGCCAACTGGACCTCTGTAACACAAATACTTGAATGTATTTTATTGTATTGTGATTGTGATTGTTATTGTTTCCACATGCAAACACAATGAATGTCGTCTTAGAAACCATCACAGATGTGAGGAGAGAGTCTCTCCTGCAGAGATGTACAGCAGAACACAGAGTCTGCTCGCTGTGTTTTCTGTCCTCAAAGACACTGTGATCTCCATAAAGAATATTTCCTGCTTTAAACATGTTTTAAAAAGTTATGGGTTATAAAAATCACACTCACGCTTTGTTTTGAGGTGTGTTGTAGAATTGTGGGTGTTAAAAATGAGGTCTCTAATCACATATGCTGTGAGACGTTGTTCCAGCTGTTTTTGATATTTACTGAATTGGAGAATAACATTACAATCTTTACTCCCTTATAAGTTTATATGCTTTTGGAATGTTGTTGCTTTTAAACCACTTAAGATTTAGAATTAAGATGAAAGTATAACAGGTCAAAGATATTCTTGGACTTGCATGCTGGGCATGCTGGGAAAATGTTGTAAATAATTTTCTGCTGTGATAAATTTCATTGTATGTGTGTTGTGTCACTCTTGTGGGTGACGTCCGGATCGTGTCTCTGGAAAACTGTGTTTATTTTTGTAATGAGAGGTCACTCAGCAGAGAGTTACCATGTTGAACACTTGTTTTCTGTGTTCAGTAGTTTTAAACAAACTGTGTTCAGAGATTGTGTGATTGTCGTGTTTATTGTGATGTGATATTTATCCTCTGATTTTTAATGCACAACATGTTAAACAATGTCATAATGAAGGCAAAGATCTGCTGTGAATTTTGAGGGATTATTGAAATTATGATGATTTGTGACGAGGCCGCAGTGTGCTGACATCGGACGCTGTAAATGTCACATTATAGAACAGTTCAGTTTCCCTGCATATTTGTTGTGATGTAGCTGATAAATAACAGATGCTAATAAAACATTTTTCTGCAGCATTACAACAAGAAACAAGAGGAACTGACAGCTTTATTTTTATTGTGAAAAAGATTTTATGAACTCTACAACAGTTTGTCCGAATTCATTTAGTTTTGTGAGTTTAGTTCTCATAAACATTTACAGTAGGTTTAACTTCTGTAATGAGACATTCTCTAAAGTGTCTCTAACCAATCAGAGACTCTGAGAAATGCTAAATGACTATTTCTGTCGCTTAAAGAATAACATGCTGATAAACCATTCAGAATGAGAGCAGAGACGTGTATAAATGACGAAAACAGGTCCGTTTGCAGCTGTATCTAACATTGTTGTCTGAACATCTCTGGTCTTCAGGGTCACACAGCCATGCTGAACGACGGCTGCTGGCATCCCAAGATCAAAGAGGAGTTTCTCACCTGCTCCAATGATGGGTGAGTCCACCTCAAAGCCCTGCATGACAAAATTGTGTGAGAACAGACCTGAGTGTGTGAGAGTATGAGAACCTCCTGAAAGCCCTGTGTGAAGAGTGTGAGAACAGACCTGAGTGTGTGAGTGTATGAGAACCTCCTGAAAACCCTGTGTGAAGAGTGAAAAAAAAAAAAAAAAAAAAAAAAAAAAAAAAAAAAAAAAAAAAAAAAAAAAAAAAAAAAAAAAAAAAAAAAAAAAAAAAAAAGCCCCAAAAAAGGGGAAAACAAACCTGAGTGTGTGAGAGTATGAGAACCTCCTGAAAGCCCTGTGTGAAGAGTGTGAGAACAGACCTGAGTGTGTGAGAGTATGAGAACCTCCTGAAAGCCCTGTGTGAAGAGTGTGAGAACAGACCTGAGAAACCTAAAACCTGTGTGAAGAGTGTGAGAACAGACCTGAGTGTGTGAGAGATGAGAACCTCCTGAAAGCCCTGTGTGAAGAGTAGTTTGGATATGAGAACCTCCTGAAAGCCCTGTGTGAAGAGTGTGAGAACAGACCTGAGTGTGTGAGAGTATGAGAACCTCCTGAAAGCCTCTGTGTTAAGGGTGTGAGAACAGACCTGAGTGTGTGAGTGTAACCCTGTGTGAAGAGTGTGAGAACAGACCTGAGTGTGTGAGAGTATGAGAACCTCCTGAAAGCCCTGTGTGAAGAGTGTGAGAACAGACCTGAGTGTGTGAGAGTATAGAACGACCCTGTGTGAAGGTGTGAGAACAGACCTGAGTGTGTGAGAGTATGAGAACCTCCTGAAAGCCCTGTGTGAATTGAAAGCCCTGTGTGAAGAGTGTGAGAACAAAAAAAAAAAAAAAAAAAAAAAAAAAAAAAAAAAAAAAAAAAAAAAAAAAAAAAAAAAAAAAAAAAGAGAAAAAAAAAAAAAAAAAAAAAAAAAAAAAAAAAAAAAAAATAAAAAAAAACCTGAGGGTGTGAGAGTAAGGAGCCCCCCTGAAACCCCTGCGTGAAGAGTGTGAGAATATTTGAAGGAAACGAGTGTTTAGTGTGTTTCTGGCCTTGTAGTGTAACAGTGGAGCTTAACTGTTGCGTGTTGTTCTGCGATCGGTCGTCAACGTAACTGAATTCTCTTATTTTTAAGGAGGTTTCTCTTTCTGAAAGCATTTGTTCTGAGTTTTAAGGAATAATCACACATAATTCCACGGGATGCCTCGTGGGGATTGTTTTTAACCATCCAACTTTGCTGTTATTATGCTTTGAAACTTTCCAAACATTGTAGAGCCAGACAAATGCAAAAACATCTTAATCAAATTTAAACGCAGTTTATACACAGTTTCAGGCATATTATACAGGAAAAACTCTAAAGATTTGTAAAGTTTCAGTATTATATTTTTTATGAATGTTTAACATGCCATTTGCCACAAACAAAACTCTTGTGAAATTTTTATTTTACATTGTCCTGTAAACATCCAGTCATTGAGTTCATTACAGTGCTGATGGATTCAGCGAGTGATTCATTGTAGCGTGCGTCGCGTTAATTCATGAATTCAGGACTGATTTCTGAGTCTTTTTGACTGAAAGATTAAAGCTGTTTTTCTTCATGAGTTCACTGGTCACTGTACGTTAGTTTTGTCCTGTGAGGACATAGCAGTAGAAAGACGAGATGTTTAATTGTGTTTATGTTGTTTTGTGGTACTTTAAAGTTTTATGTTTTTAATATTTCAGTTAAAAACAGTTTATTGTCTTTGGCTGCTATGTTGTGGTGCAGGAAACACTATATTGGTTTATTGTTTCTGTGCAGATGTACATACAGCATGCTTTAGTGTTCAGTCTCTCACTACAGGCCCGTGAAACTGTATGTAATGTTTAAAACCTCTGTACTGTGTTCTTCTTTCATTGTGTTCAGAGGGTGTGTGAATGTCACTGTAACATCAGTGTGAAAACAACGCAGCTGAGTGTTTTTGCTTTTCAGTTTTGGGTGTGTTTTATTTGGTTGTAATATGGATTCTGGACATCATCCATTGGCACGTTTTTTCACTGTGTGTTTCTGGACGTTTCAGAAGAGGAAATAGGGAGCAATTTAGTTTGGGAGCAGCTGCAGATGTGAACCGTCCCTTGTGTGGTATTATATCAGCACACCGGAGACTCCGGGAACAGGGGCCACATGTACGCAGCGGTGAGATCTGTGATCTGCTAGTGCAGTCTGACTGCACAGTCTGCTCTGTTTCTCGCCTGTCAGTCAGACATTTGGTCCTGAGAGGATCCCTGTGACAGAACACAGGTTAACAGAAACAGACAGTTTGGATTGACTTCAGTGGTCGCTGCGGTGACGGGCGATGCTGTGGTGCGATTAGCCTGCGTCAGCGCTGTGTTAAAGCATGCTAATGTCCCACTGAGTGTAGAAGCAGCTCTTAGTCTGTAGGTCATGTGAGAGGGACTGTATTTCCATGAGCTGATGCTCATGAAATCAGTAGAAATGGTAGAGCCTTTAAAAAAACTCATGAGTTGAAGGAACATAAAACTATTGTTTTTCATTGACTGAGACTGTTCTTATGACCTGACAAGCAGAAAACATAACAGCTTTTCTGTACAGACTGACACAGTTTTCCAAGTTTACTTTACATCTGATCATTTCTTGTTTCTCTTGCTGATTTTGGTGTTAAATATGATTGTTTTCTGTCCACAGATGAAATTTGTGGATCACTTTTTGTTCTGATATTGTATTTTATAACTGCTGCTCTGAGCGTTCGGTTGACAGGTCTCTGATGGTGTATCGATGCGTTTTTGACACACAGAGATACTGTAACATCTGGAGTAGCTCCTGATCTTCTTCTTCTCCTGATCTGCAACACATGAAAATCCTCATGAGAGACGTTCTGCTGCATGCCGTAGATTCCCACCATGCCGTGCTGAGCAGGTTTCTGGCTCCAGACGAAAGCTCTGGACATCTGCCACCTGTTCCTGAGTCTATTAAGTCATATCTGAAAACTGTAAACCTGGTGCTTTATAGTTTTGTAATTTTTATGCAGAGTAAACAGTGTGGATGGATCCACAGAGCTGTAATGGTGGATTAATCAGGTGTGTGTATGAGTTTGGGGCAGCCATGTGTATAACAGTCATAAAATTTACATTTGTGTTAAGAGGTGATTGTGAAATCCTCTTGATTTCTGTCTTTTAATGGCAATTGCTCAGATACATCATGAAGGATTGTGTTTATACATTTTTCTACTTGAGCATTTGGTGAGATTTTCATTTCTCTTACCGTGCTGCACAACAGCCTGTATTTTTATCTGTAGACACTTTTCCTGCAGCTGTGGGCCTGAAGAAGGATTAGGAGAAATCCCACATGCTCAGGATCTTTCCTAAATTACTTGTCTTATCTGAGTTTATTAACCTCTAGGGCTTCGACCTGAATCTCTCTGAGACATTAGAAGTATTAATCGGCTCTTTTCTGTGGCTTTGTGTCGTCCAATCAGCATTGAGATGAGACAGACTCCTCATAGCTCACCGGTGATGTCATCATGTGTTTTTGCATATTCTTTGTACCAAGATTTTTCACCCATTTTTCTGTAGCTGTTTTTCAGCTGTGTGCAAATTTGGCTCTGTGTAGTTGTACAAAAGAATTACTCTTAAAAAAGCTCGTTCCCAGCACATTAGTTGATTTAATTTAACTAGTGATGTCCACTGGTAAATATACAGACATCACAGGAGAATCTGTCACTGCTGATATTTGTTTTCCTTTATGATTTTAACCATCACGGTCATTTCCAGCAGCCCCTGAATTATGTATTTTGTTTGTTTATGTTGTGTGCTGGAAAAAATATTAGAAACATTTTTGAGTCAATTATAAGGAAAACTCTTTTGTTTTGTCTAGGATAATATTATAGCTAGCATTTCATGTAACCTAAATAACTTAACTGCTCACATTGTTTTGCGTAATTGGACTGTAAGCTGTAAACATGTTTGTTCATGGTTCACTCTGTGAATTTACATCAGGGGTCATGTACAGTTCAGTGGTTTTAAAACTATGTTCCTCCTTACAGAGGAAGTCTTCCATGTCTCAGTCACAAACATGCGCACCGCTGAGTGCACTTGAAAGTGTGCCTCAGTTTTGCAGCCTCCTGTTGGCAGTGTGGTATTGTTCACAGAAGCAGTGTGTTGGCAGTGAAGGCGATTCGGCGGCTGATGTTTGGGTTGAGGGTGCGTGATTGTGTTTAATTGGGCTGAGCCGTTTAAAGCTCTTATGCTAAAGCTCATTATAAGTCTGTTCTAAGATCAGGAGGCCCTGTCACAGGCGTTGGACGGCTGCTTGGGGACGCGATACAAATGAATAATGTCTTATCAGCCCACCCAGCATCATATGCTGCTTTCACCTTTGAAACTCTCGTGGCCCCTGAAATAAAACAAGCCTGACTCTTCATAATCAGTGAGGTGTTAACACGACACGCCGGCTGCAGCGGCCTCACGCTGCTTTGATCAGCTTCCTTTGAATGTCGTTGTCCTCTTTCATCCAACAAGGGAAATTTCCCAGCCGCTTGTGTGTCCAGACACCATCCTGCGGGGAGAGAGAATCTGATTGGTCACGTGGAGGAACCCCAGAGGCACTTGCCGGGGCAAAGCCTGAGGGTTACGTGCAAACAGGGGTGAAAACATAACAGTTTTCCCCTCAACAAATGAACACAGACCGTGTCTATAATGTGACGCTGAGTTTGGACACAAAAGAGAAACAGGTTTTATTTTGAATATGATTTGTTGATGGTTATGCATACCTGGTCAAGCATCACTGCTTTACTAGTTATGAGTGGTCATAACTCATCAGATATGAATCCTCCAGTCTGTGCTGATTGTGGGAGATATGTTGAATTCTGAGAAACTGGTTTAAATGTGATAAAATGTGTTCACCACACTGAGCTGAGAGGACTGAATAAATGCTGGTTTAAAACATGATCAGATGAACAAAATGTAATAATCCCACAGGAGATGCACAGAACTTTGTGAATGATGGCTGCAGATTTTGTGAGGGGTTGAAATGAAGTTTTTATTGGATGTATATGAGTCTTGTCACTTGTCTTTTGGTATTCTGAGCATTTTCATACTGCTGATTCTTGCTGTACTTGATCTGCACTTAGTCATGTGATCAGTTTGGCCTCCTCAGATGGACAGATGGGCAGTTTTGTTTGTCATTTGCCCTGACATTGCTGTGTCCAGCTCTTGTCTAAACACGGTGAGTGTGTGCCTGTGCTGGAATCCAGAGCTGGACTGCTGAAGCTCTCTGTGTTTGTCTCGGGTGACCTCTGACCCCTGAGGTCACGGCTGGTTGAAGCAGGAAAGAGCTTTTGGATGTTTACAGCGTCTGCTCGTGGCGTCTGGTGTGTAAACAGGTTGACGTGACCTCAACACACCCTCTCGTTTCTCACCTTTTGAGATGATGGTAGACGGCTGGAGATCTGAGAAGCTGAGTGAGATTCTGTTGAAGTGCTTGGAAGAGCTTTTTAAAGTAACTTTAGTTTAAAGAAACGTTACTTAATTGTTTCAGTCCTCTTCGTCTTGCGTGGCCAAATTGCTATCATCATAAAGTCTGACCCAGTTTGCAGGTTATTTTAACCGCAAACAGTCAATTAACAAACAATCTAAAAGTTTGTTTTATTGATAATTTGATTAGTTTACAAGCAGAACTTATGACCATTCTGCTTTGTTGTCTGTAAAATATATCACAGTTGTCTATTGTCTCAAAACATTTAATGTCTGTCATTAATGCTGGAAAACTCAAACATATCCAGATAAATTCTCTTCAAACGTGTTCATTGTGTCAGCTGTGTTTTAGGTGGACTTGAGAAGCCTCAGATCATCTGAGTGTCCATCAAACACTCAATGAATGGAGTTTTCTGTGCTGTTTCAGGTTCCTCTCTGTAATTGAGTCCAAGAAAAACTGCATTACGAGCTTGTTGGTTCTGTCAGAGTGTAGTTGTGACCCGATCAGATCTCCATCTGAAGCTTTACCTTCACACTTCATCCATCAGCTTGTCCACACCTTCATTCTGAGGTCTTCTCACCTGACCCCGCGGCACTGAACACACTGCCGTCTTTCTGAACGCTGTGCAGTTTGGCTGTGATTCTCTGTGAATCTCTCTGCAGTTCTTCTTTTTACAGGGCAGAGGATCTTCTGCGTGGTTTGATTTGGTTGTGTTCTTCACAGCAGCTGTAATCTGTTCGGCAGATGGAGGAAGGAAAATTGGAATTTCATGGATCTGTCAAATATGATCGTCATGCTGATGTGCCGTCCTCTCACGTTTCGCTCTTTTATGACTCCTCCTCTATAACGAAACGCTTGGGTGTTATGGGATATCGGCTGCCCTCATTGGCTGACTTGTACCATATGTTTGTTATGGACACCCTCAGGGGAGTTTTGTGTTTTGATTTATCATTGGCCAGCACAGAGTGAAGCAGCTATATACTGAAATCACTCAAATATTAGAAATGCTTTGTTTCACGGGTCCTTCCAGAAGTCAAATCTGATTGGATGAGGCATGTTACAACTCATAAAATAGCCGATATCAGCTGATTTCTGTAATTTTTCACTAATCATGCTGCAAACGTTAGGCTAATGAATTATATTTCTTGGCAGAAAACAAAGTTTATTGTATTTGTATTTCGTGATATTGCAGATAAATGTGATGTGATGATAATTCTTTAAATTTGTAAGATCAATATATGTTTCATATTATTTCTGGGAAAACTATTACTAAAAGTAAACAGACATGTTTTACTGTTGCAGTACTATTGACTATTATATCTGTTGCCATATAAACGTTGCAACGTTTATATTTTGAGAATAATTATAATAACGTTATAATATTTTGAGAATGTATCTATATTGTGCAGCCCTAATCAGTAACAGTTTGTACCTGTGTGGCACAGCCATTTATGTGATAGTTTATTTTGTTTCCTCATGTGTTTGTGTCTTCAGGACTGTACGGACATGGGACCTGAACTCAGAGAAGAAGCACAAGTCTGTGTTTAAGCCGCGATCGCTGCAAGGCAAGAAAGTGACACCGACCTGCTGTACGTATAGTCGGGATGGGAAACTCATTGCCGCGGGCTGCCAGGATGGAACCATCCAGATTTGGGACAGGAACTTGAGTGTAAGATGCTCTATCTCAATGCACTGTAGGCCGGACTGAAGTCCATCAGGCGTTCTGTGATGACTTTTTATCTTTACACCTCACCATTACAGTTTAAGACACATGCCGCCCATTATGGCAGGAAGTGTCCAGATCTGACTAGTGTAGTAAAAGCTGCGGTTCAGTGTCATGCCAGACCTAACATGGACATGCAGGGGGTCACTGGACATTTGACCATGCAGGATAAGGGGGGTCAGAGGTCATCAGAGTTCTGACATTGACCAGGTTTTCTGTGTGTGTAGTGTGCTAGAGTTTACAGCAGTTCTGCGCTGTAAGTGAGCAGCGTGGGTGTCCGACTGTCTAGTCTCAAGTCTGACAGGGATGAATAGGGCAGATGGGGGTGATTCATAGTGGACACTGCTCTCTGAGCAGATTTGCTGCTGTTTGAAAATTGCCCATGTGTTTGTTTGGTCGGGGCATTACTGTGGTGTGTGTGGTCCTGTAGATTGTACCCCTAAAAGCACTGGAAGAATATATACACACAGTTAAACACATACATTTATTTAGTAGTGCCCTGATTAAACAGATATGTAAAGAAATTATGTTTAGAAATGAACCTTCTGTGTGAATCAGGCATTCCAACACTGCTCAGGACAAAGTTTAGAGGAGGAGATCTAGTTGGTTGGTTTATTGATTAATTGGTTTAATAGTTAGTAAGTTGTTATTTGGTTAATCTTTAGTATTAAAAGTTTTTGCTTTCTCCTGTTTACTTTAGGGTAAAATGTGGAAAGCGTTATTCGTGACAATGTAGTTGTGGGTTCAGCTTTGGTCTGTTTAGTGGACATGCTGTGTTTGAACTCTGGACACTAAACAGATGAATGTGACATCAGAAGAAATGATCACCTGACTGATAAGAAACTTCTGCAGTCAGTCCATTACAAACTCATTTACAGCTGTAATGTCAGAAGTTTTCCTCTGCGATTTTCATTGGCTGTAGTGGAAAGACCTTTATTATGAAAACAGATTGAATAGCTGTTTTCAATAGTGTTACTGGCCTGAAGTTTTTCCCATGACATGAGTGCTTTGATGGATGCTATGGCCACATTCTACACGAACTTCAGTCCCATCAGCCGTGGAGAGTTTGTGTTTTCTCACTGTTGGTGTTATTCAAACTGCTTTAGGTTTGTTTTTGCATTTAGTGGACTTCCTGTAGCAGCTTTTCTTTCTAAACACACTGCAGAAGAACAGAGCGGTGTCGTGTGTTGGGTCGGCCTGTCGTTTGAGGTTTAACTGATAGCAGGAATGTGATATTAACATGGAGCATATGGTGTGTGCGTCACATCTCTAGTAAAAACTCCCATCAGCCCCTGTGCTGCTCGGACTGAGTGAGTGTGTGAATGAGTGTCAGACCGTGAACAGCAGGTCACACACACACGTCTTTCTGCTGAAGAGAGACACTTCCTGAATTCCTTTTATTGCCCCGTTAACATAACACACTTTATATTGCAGTTTTTTAAGGTGCCTCTGGACTGATATCAGACTTGTAGAAGGTTTGCGGCTGTACTAAGCTGGACTCTGGCAAACTCTGTTTCCTGTATGCTCTGCGATATAAGCACAGCACCTGTCTAATTCATTCCTGGCATGTCTAACTCATGTGACGACCCATGTGCTCACTTCTGAGTTTACTTAAACAATCAGATGCTGCACTGTTTCCTGCAGGTCTGTTTCTGCAGCTGGTGGAGGCCCCTAACCAATCCAGTTCTGTTTTTGGCAACATGTAACATGAATTTTGTTTTAATAATTAACAGTGTTTATTTCATCCAGACTTATTTGTGTAGTACTGAGCATTTTAACTTCAGTCAGTGAGCAATCACTTGTGACTTTTTTAAATGCATGTAACTTTGAATGCTTGTAACGTTAACTTTCTCATTCAATTCAAGCCACAAAATGGCCGTTGTGCTGTGAACATAAAGGGTGTTGTTAAAGTTTGTTCTCTTCTGTATCTTCAGACATGAATTTAACCATAAGTTTTCAGGTTTGTTGTGGAAAGTACAGTGGACTGCAGAGATGTTGTGGATGTGAACTGTTTGTGTTTAGATGGTGGATAGAAGCTGTTCTCTTCTCTTCTGCTTGCTTAGATGTCCAGTATTTGAAGAAAATAAGATGGATCTCAAACTTGCCAGGAACTGTCAAAACTTTCTTTGTTTTGGCCCTGAGGTCCATCACGGCTTGACTCTAATGTAAAAATGATCCAAACAGTTTACAAACAGAACATTTTGAGTTAATAAATCATGACATTAATACACAGCTTTGAGTTTCTGATCCGCAGATATAATGTGTCACATGATCCAGTGTGTGAGCCAGGAAACAATCACAAATACATTATTCATTGAGCCGGTCGTGGCTGCCAAGTGTCGCCTCGTACCCCCAGCTGTTTCCCTGGCTTTCTCAGCGGCAGCCGGTACGAGAGAACAGCAAAAAACCTGTAATTTATTACTTCTTGTTCTGTGAGACTAAATATTTACCCAGCATTCCCCAGCAGCTTATAATAACAGCCCGTTCCTTGAGGGGGCATCTCAGAACCTGTGACCCGTCTGCAGGGACATCAGCGCTTCTCCCTGACACTCAGTTTCTCATAAACCTAGAGAACCACACATCACCTGATGTAAATTCACCATCCCAAACAAGCTGTTCTGAACGTGTGAGAATCAAACTTGGAATCAAATCTGTTGAATTCAGCCAGAAAAACCAAAGAACATCTCCAGTAGTTCTGGCTGGTGAGTTGTTTACCAAACACATCGGGCAACAGTAGAATTATGTCAACCAGTAGAAATGTTGCGGTGCTGTTTATATCAGCGGGCAGCGATGCTGTGTGGTTCTTACACATGTACAATGAAGTAATATGGCCAAATCTAGTTAAACCTGTTTGACATCTATTGCTCATAAACAGGGAATGTGAACAGACTTTATCAATTTGCAGCCAGTCTCTGATCCTCTCTGATGTCTGACGTGCTGATATTGGCAGCAGACTGATTCTCTGATGGAATTGGACATTGATTATGGGGTCGTGACCCTCATCAACTTCACTCATGTCTTGTGTTCTTCAAAGCAGAGAGGGGAAGTGTTATCTTCTGTCTTTCGTACAGTCATATTACATCATATTTGATATCATTTGTTCTTTCGGAATATATCAGCTCTAACTCTGACAGATCTTGTAGTGTCATCACTCATTAAGAGAGTTTAAGGGACTCTACACCACTTATCGTACTAAAATAACTGTGGCACATATCTTTACATATGCCATTGCATTAAGGTTTAGGTTTATTCATTTATGTCGAGCATTTAAAAACAACTTAGTGGTCCAAGGTGCTTCACAATGTAGTAGAAAAGAAAGAAACATGTATAATTTGTATAATAACTTAAAAATACTTATCAACTTATTATTGTATCTTAAAAGAATATTATGGATTATAAAACATACCTTATAAACACATACTTTCCTCTTCTCAGGAAATAACACAGAACATGTCACGTGAATTAGCTGTTCATTGGACGGAGGCGAGTGTGTGCAACATGGAGGGTTTGGTTACTTCCTGTTAGAGGCTGATAATGTTCTTATGTAAGTTGTACAAGTGTTCTCTGCTTTAGAGGAACACAAACATTTGTCATTATTTAGTCACCGTCCTGTTGATCCAAACCTGTGAGCAGTTAACTGCTGCTTCCATGACAGACATGGAAGAAAAGAGAAATCCTTACTGTAGTTTCTCCTTAACAACAGCTGGATATTGTGACCTGTTTGAATGACACAGTCATTTCTCCATATTCTCTCAGTCTGAACACTTAAGATTCATCGCTGGAGAACAGCACACGGTCTGTTCATTTAATCAGAGAAACAAATCAGAGTGCGTAAAGCGGAGACTGAAGTAATCTTCTCTGAAGAGCAAATATCCATCTGGGGTGATTTGATTGTGTTTCTGGGACATTAGCTGTTAGGAGCTGCTCTCCTTCTCTGAGGCACATCTGTGAGTTTGTTCACACTTTTACCTCACTTTTACCTGCTGTGTTACTCAGAGCAGCTATAATGTCCCACGTTTAGTGTTTAGTATTATTTGATCAGATGTAATAGTCTAATAAGATAAGAATTTCAGTTAGTGATATACTTTGTGTCTATAAATGTTCTGTAGGTCATGCTAATGAAAACAGCAGGTGGATTTGAACTTTGGTTCCCCTCACATTTGGTTGTAGTTACACAAAGCTTCAATTTTGGTAACTCTCTTTACTTTAAAAGCTTCTGTCAGCCCGATCTGTCTCTCAGTCTGGTTTTAAGAAGAGTCAGAGCGTGTAATCTCTAGTGTCTTATTCTTATCCTGATGCTGGTGATGACAGGCAATGGAAGATGGACGTTTCTGGAAGTGCTCGCTGTAATCAGGGCTCGTGGTGAGCTGGAAACCTGAGCCGGCCCCTTAGCCGTCAGACTGTGATGAAGGGCCCGCTCAGGGGCCCGAGGATGTCTTGTCAACAATAATCTCATTTTTGTCAGTGCTTTTCCTTTTAGCCCTTCCAGTGAATTGAGCTCATGTGCGTATCTTACTGCAGACAGCCTCCAGGATCCTTCAGAACATGAACAGAGATGTTCTGTGTGCTGAAACTGAAGAAGGTGTCGGGTCGGACTTCCTGCTGCTGAATTTAGCCAAAAACTTGGATCTGGTTCCAGGTCGAGTGCACAGAATTGAGTTTCAATTGTTTTGTGTTTGGTTTCACATGTTTGTTGGGATGTTTGTTGGGATAAAGATTTCACAAATATTTTCAAGTGAAACAGAATGTTTAGCAGTAAATAAAAGTCAGATTCAATAGGATTGTGAAATATTATTGTAAAAACACCTTAATATCACCTGAAAGGGCAGTTTGTTTTTTATGCTGACGTTTTTCTGTTTGAAACTTTAGTTGACATCCGAGTTGTGAGGTGCCCCTCTAACAGACATGGACTACAATCCTCAAAACATTTGATTTCTGGTGCTTAATATCATAACCTTTAATTCTTCAGAATAATGTGTTCTGATGAAGCGTTCATAGTCAGACCTGCAACATGTCTCTAAACAGTCTGATGTTTGATGAGAGGAATTTGAAGGGCGTCTCAGACATCTTCTGTAGGTCTTTCATTCCAAACAGAGAAACTTTCTCACACTCCTGTAAAGTAATTAAACTGATTCAGACATTGAAAGCAGTCAGCAGAGACACTTTCCGCTTGAGAAACTCTGATAATGGGCAAGAAAAATCAGTCGGTTAGGCAAAAGTAAATTGGTTTTGTGGAGTGCAGTCGTGGCCGGGCCAGTAATCGAGTATTTCAGGTGTTATCTTTCTGTTCCAGGTCTTTGGTCTGTGGCTCCAGACTCTTGTACACACACACACTTCCTGTTTCTAAGTGAATGTTAAAGACACAATGAAGTTCTATGAAAGCAGGAAGGTTTGTAGATGTCTTGAACACCTGATGGATGGACCTGCGCTGCTGTTGTTCAGTGATGAGTGAAGAATGAAATGAAAAGTGTTCTCTGATTAAATCAGTTGTAACACTTTGTTCAGGGGTTCAGATGTTGCTCTGTCCGCATGACACATCAGTCTTGTTCAGGAGTGACATTGAGGGCACTCAGATGGTTATTGATCAGACTAAATGGACCTGATCACTGAACACTAAAAGCTCCACATGTACTGTGTGCTGTGTTGAGTCTGGAGCATGTGACCTTCTGACCTGCAGGGCATTTACACTCACTCCAGTTCAAGACACGCTGATGTAGTGAAGTTCTGTATCTTCTCAGGGTGTACAGTGTATGGAGCCCTGGACTCATTGGGTGGAGCCGGCAGGTCGCAGGTTCTCATGGGCTGTTGATTGAGTCTCTGGTCGCACTCCATTAGCATCTCACAGAACATCAGTCCTCTGATATGGGTGGTCCATCATTTAAGAGCCATGAGGGTCTCTGAAAGACGGTTTCGCTTCAAAGAACTAACAAGTTAAATGTTTCCACTCATCCTAAAAAAGGCACTTTGGGCTTTTACATCTGTTCTCTGTGTGTTTTTTTAAACTGGAGAAACAAGATGAGTTTAAAAGGGTTGAGGGTTTATCTTGCAGGTGAAGAGCCATCAAAACACAGCTCAGGATCTTTCAGGCTCTCAACAATTGAGATCATGGTTTTATCAGTAGAATGCCATGATGGTTTTACATGGAACCCTCATGGTCCTGGAACATGAAGGTCTTTGAGGTGATCAAACCTGCTCCTGCTTCTTCTAACATGTTTTTTGTTTTATTCCTGCAGGTTCACACTAAGTTCCACTGTCGTCAGGCACACGCTCCAGGATCAGACACTTCATGTCTCACCTTCTCCTATGATGGAACTACTCTGGCATCACGTGGAGGTCAGATCAGTAGTTTTAAGCCTCATACTTCTGGATCAGGGTGGTGTGCTGTACATACAGTGTTATAGATGTTTGTCAGCTGTTAAAACCACTTAAACTGTTTAGATTACATTTTTCCAGTACAGTGAACTATATTATGATTAGCACTGAGTTTTAGCTAAAACAATATGTCCTAATATAACTTTAAAAACTGTATTTAATATGTATCTTCATATTGATAATGGATTATTGATATATTATAAGAGATTTCTGTCAGTTAAATGATCATCATTTGACTATTCAAATCTGCACAGTAAAGAAAAATACTTAAGATAATCATAATTTTCATCATATGAACGCAAGGATTAAAATGACAATTAAAATAATCACAATAGTTACAGTGGCAATTAAATCAATATATATCAGTCCTAAATCTGTCCTGTTACAGGTCATGCAGTGATAGCCAGTTCTTATTCTGTCAGTTGTGCCCATCTTGAATCTGTGGGTTTTAAATGCTACTCACAGAAACAAAGTGAAGTTGTATCCGAAGAATGAACGTCTTGTCTTTTCCATGACCTTATAAATGATGAGATAAAAGTGGCACTGTCCTAGTGATGCCCCAGATAAACATCCTGACACTCACGAGAAACACTGAGGTCTTTCTTTCAGAGATCTGTCTGTCGTATAAGAGCATCACACTCTGAGGAGCTTTAGTCAGCATTAATATGGAGATCCCCGTGTCATTATAAACTGTATCTTCACTGTGAACCGTCAGGCTCACGTACAATGTGAGTCAGACATTCGTCAGCCGGCCGTCCTCTGATTCATTCAGATTTAATGTGATTCAGTTGTCTGTATGTCAGAAGTGGCTTCATATTTCATTTTACTCATCTGATTGGCATTTGATGTGTCCCTCAACATCTCATGTTCTGTCTTTGTTGTTGTGTGTTTCAGGCGATGACACGCTGAAGATGTGGGACATTCGGAGCTTCAGGAATCCTCTTGGCGTGGTTACCGGTTTGACGTCCTACTTCTCAATGTAAATGATGTGCAACACATTTAATGTTGCTGTTATTCAACAGTTCTGTACACAAGAGATTAACAGATGTTTTCAACAACAATGACATTTCAGACAAAAGTTAGGTCTCTACTTTTTTGTTATTTCCATTTTGGGTTTTCCATTTCCCAATTCATGCTTGGCCTACTCGTCCCTTGATCCCGAGGGTGAGAGAAAATAGAAAATTAAACAGGCTAAAAGTCCACACCATTCTCACTCTCTCCGAAAGTACTGATTTTTATTTATGAATAATGTTTGGCTAATCAGAATAGAGAAAAGGAACATTCTGTTGTACAACACATAACTAACTGAGAACATGATTTTCACAAATTTTGTATGACATTATGTGTGATCAGTTCTTTTGTGGTTCTGCCTGTTTTCAAAACAGGACAGACTGTTGTTTCAGTCCTGATGATAAACTGCTGGTGACGGGCACCTCCGTGAAGAAGGACGAGGGCAACGGAAAGCTGATCTTCTTTGAGAGAGAGTCGCTTAAAAAAGTCTATGAGATCGAAGTGGCCAGTGCAGTGAGTTTAACACAATTTAACACAATCTCCAGAACAACAGTTTCCATAAACACAGACTGTAACTTTAGCCTTTGTTGTACTGAGGGTAACAATGTCTCAGAGGTTTAGCTGAACATTTTTTTTGTTTTAATAGTGCAGGTATTAAAGTCTGATTCACATCAGCAGATGTGATGTGACAGTGTTTGTTTGGGATGGACAGCTGATACACTCTTCAGTTTCAGAGAGAGAGTTCAAAAGCCGTCTGTGAGTTGAATGGTTTTCCAGTCTGAGGTCTGTTATCTGAAGCAGAGGAGCCCAGCAGGCGGCCCGTGCTGCCACATGTGTGTGTGTATTGGCAGTTACAGTTACTGCTGTTTGTCCAGAGCACTTACAGAAGATGTTCCAATAAAATAACAATTTTTCTCTAATCGTACAGACTCCAGGAAGCGTGTCGTCTTGAATTACAGAACTTGGCGAACTGCGTGTCTGTCAGATTACTGTTTGAGTGGAAAGATTTGCAGTTAACTGACAGGAAATTAAACTGTTAGCCCATTTGTCCTTTAGGAGGAAGAAAGGATGTTGTGTTTCTACGATCATTTGCACCCCAAATACAACAAACATTTTCATTAACTAAAATACAAAAATGAGTCAAAATTGTAACTGTGAATGCAAATAAAACCTAATAAGATTACAGCAAATTAATCTAATTTTCATATTTAGTGAGTGTTTGGAGGGTCTGATTGAGTTAACTCATCTCTTTGGCAGAGAATGAACTTTGCTCTGTGGTGCAGATCAGATCTGACGCAAGATCTGAGCAGATCCGGCCCATGATCTCATAAACGCTCCAGAGAAGTTACGATTTACTGCTGAATGTAGCATTGATGGCACTTTAACGGCACGTTTCATTGTCAACAAGACCTGCAGCTGTGTTATGAATATGACAGAACTGTGAGCTTTAAGTCTGGTGCAGTTTTTAAATAAGTGAAGTCTGTCTTTGTAGGAAGAATAAAAAATAAGTACAAATGAAAAACTATTATTGTACCTTTAAAGCTCATTATAAATGAAACACAGAAAGGTAAATTTCTCAAAACTGTATTAATCCTGGTGACAAAGTGTTGCAGCAGCCCCTGGTGAGGTCGGCTGAAGTGATTTTAATGTCTCTGAGAGTCAGTTCTGATGGGTTAGTGTAGACAGCCATGAGGTGACTGACAGCTAAAAACTCTCCTGCTCATCCGTGATGGAATGTTTCTCTGAGTGCTTTTACCATGAAAGCATTTTGTGGCTTTTCTCTGGTCTGTCCCTCAGTCCCAGAGCGCAGCGTGCAGTCATAACACCATCAGGGCTAATGGTCTCCTCCTGGTCTGACACTTCTTAAAGCTGACAGGATGCCACAGAGCAGGTCTCCTCCAACCCCTAAACTACAAGAAGACTGGTAGTAAAGAGATGGTTCATCCAAACCTGTAGATTCTGTCAGCGTCACCGTCATGTTCTTTCCCCTGAAGACTGAAAATGCTGAGTAAAAGGTTTTAAGAGACCAGAGAGTGTTGGTGAATAAAGATTCAAATTTCAGTCTGTTCTACTGTGCCACACACTTACAAGTATCTTTACACAGTTGAGTTGTGTGTTAATTATTAAGTGTGTTACTATTAATTTTGTGGTACTTTTTGGAAGAATATTGGACATATAAAACATAATCCACCATAATTGTATGAAAGAGCCCCTCCAGTCATTTTATGTTACAGATACTAAAGTGTGTTCGGATGGCAAATAAGTATTGAACAACTCTTTGTTTGTAACTGTCCCTTTAAGTGCTGTATATTAATCAGCACCCATCAGTGTTTTGTGGGATGGCTCTTGGTTGGTGGAAATACCATTGACCGTTCTGAGGGCTGAATTTATTTATAGATAGTGTGCACTCGGGCGACCTGACGGGCAGCTATTTACTGTGTTTATCCAGCGCGTCTCTCTGCAGGACGGCTGAAGAATTTAAGTACTGGCTTTATGAAGTGCTGTGCCCGGCCGTCCTGTGAAACCAAGAATCACCAATCATGTCAGTGTAAACATTAACCGTGACCCTGCAGCGGGGTCATGCTCCGTACCGGGAGCAGGACGTGTTTCCAGGCTAGAAAGAGTAAATTCTCCAGGGGTGGCTCTGTGCTTCACTGGCTTTTCATAAGGTGCAAAAACCAGGTGAGACATCTGCGAGGTCTCTCTAGGCCCATCTGGCTTCAGCGTTTGGAATGTGACTGTTTGATGCCCAAAGCTAAAACAGAACCAGTCCTTTTAGGACCGAAGTAATATAGTGTTTATTTAAGACGGTCAGAACATCTCTGTGGAGATCTTTGAGAACATCATGAAGCTCATGTCTTTGTAGACTTCAGGTCGTGCACAGACAGGCTTAAGTTTGATTCTAAAAATAAACACAATCCAGCAGGGCTTTGTTTAATAATGTAACTTTGAGCTAAAAGCAGGCTTACTCTCTGATGTTCAGACATACTCCAGGTGTCTTCAGGCAGTTTTTTCACCCACAGCTCTATTGCTCACTCCAAGCACAAGTGCCCTCCCACCCCTCACATTGCATATTTAAGTCTGAACTGGGGTACATTTGGGTGCATTCGGGTCATCAATGTATCTCACTCTTGAGTACTAGTGAAAGCTCACCTGGTTAACACCTGCAGTTCATTGTCAGTACTGTCATGTGTGCATATATACATAGAACTGAAGTCTAAACTTGTCGTTCTGTCTCTCTTCCTCCACTTCTCTGTCTCTCCCTCTCTGTCTCGCTCTTTCTTCTCTCTGTCTCTCTCAGTTTTGTCTGACTGACAGCAGGCTGCTCTGTTGATGTTGGATCTCCTTTCTCTGGGACTGATTCTCCTGTCCGTTGACAGCTTGCTTTGTTTAGGAAAGATTGAAGATTAAAAAGATACCGAAATGTCACTGCAGACTCTGCCATAACCGCAGTAAATGCACTTTAGAAAGATCTGACGCACTCACAAGACAGCATAACTTTTGTTTTGGTTCCTCCTCTTGCTTGCAGAAACATCAGAGCTGCAAATAAATATGTTGCATTTTGAGAGGAGTGTTTGTTTCACAGAAGCAAACAATGTCATGTTTTGGCTCGTAATGCAGGACTCTGGAGGTAAACAGCATTGCTGTGGGAGTCTGACATGCATGTTGAGGCCGGTCGCTATATTGCTGCTATTTCCACCATTCACAGCTCTCAGAGCACTGCAGGGCCCGAGTGGAACTCATTCTGCTGTTTGATTAATGAGTTTTAGCTGCTGCAGTGTTGAACAGTTTGATGTGTTTCTTGTTGGTTCAGTAGTTAAGACTGTCCGTATGTGGTGACTGTAGGTAATCGTTTGCATGTGAGCATGCTGTACCTGCGCACACGTGTTGTGCAGATTTCAGGAGGTGCAGCTACACTGCATGTGTTTTACACGATAATATAAATCAGGATTTAACTATCGTGGTTTCAATGTAGATTCCATTTCCTTTATTCATATACATTCGTTGTTCCGTCTGCTTGCAGATGTTGAAGAATTACTTGAACATTTTTATTTATTTAATTAACATTTATTTATTTAATTACTGCATTCTGGTATCTCATTGTTTTTTAAATGCTCACTTTGATTTTTGAAAAAATTATTTATAAAAAATGTGAAATGACACTTGAACAGATTCACGTTTGGGTTTTTTTTTTGTTTTGTAAATTGTCTTTATTGTCTTATTATGTGACCAGTGACAAGAGGTCACTTTTTATTGTGCCGTACATATTTACTCTGAGTTTGTCCAGACGCTCATGTATGTAGCTGTGCAGCCATAACACATGCTATCTCACATTGTCTGCAGGGTACTTTACTGAGGACTGCTGGGAGATTTCTGTACTGCACTGTACCAAAAAACATCTCTGATCTGCGGGCAAATCTCCCTAAATAATCAATTACTCCGCCACATGCCCACAGAGATGATTACTGTACATCCAGTTAAGTTAATAAGGGCTGAACTCGTGGAGCGGGAGGCGGAGTCTAAAGCTGTATTGTAGGTCAGGCAGACGGATCTGAGCTCAGCTGGAGTACTGAAGATCTGCTTGGGGTTTAGAGCTTCTGAACAGCTGGAGGTTAAGCAGCTTTCATCCCCCCACACACGCATTCGTAGGTTTTACTGATCTACATGCAGGAGTGTGTACACTTCACAGACAGCAGGATCTGTTTAAAATCAGGCCGACGTGTGCGTATGAGCATGTTTTAATACGCTTTCCTTGTGCATAATAAAGGTTTCCCAGGTGTTATCTCTGTGGTTTATTTTGCTTTTGGATCCAAATACACAAAGATACCTTCTCAGAATGTCTTAAGTTCCACAGTATAGATACAACACAACATGTGACTTCACAGTGACTTTAGGAGCTGTTGATAATGGTAGATTTGTGGACATTTGCGGGTGAATTATTTCTTTAATGTTGCGCAGCTTTCAGTTTTTCAACGAGAAACTTTACCCACATTCATAGTGTCAGATGTTTGTTCCCTGCATGCGATTCCAGGTATTCAGAACACACACACACACACAGCTCTGGCAGTGGTCCATTTGTCATAGTGTCTTTGAGATCCAGCCCTCCACTCAACAACCAAATATAGTCAACTGAGAGTGGTGAGAGAAAGCGAGAGCACTCAGCAGCACACACAACAGGTTTACATATCAGAGTCTCTCCGGCTTGTTTTCATTCTGGCTCTGTGTTTTTCCTCTGCGACTGGTTAATGTTCACTTCCTGTTGAAATAATGATTTCTGCCACTCTCTGACCGTCAGTTTTCTCTGTCTGGTGTCTTTTCAGAGTGTGGTGCGCTGTCTTTGGCATCCAAAGCTGAATCAGATCATTATTGGAACCGGGAGTGGTCAGGCCAAAGTTTATTATGACCCTCAGAAGAGCCACAGGTACACACACTGACCTCACACACCTATGTCCAAACTGACCCACCTCATTGATGAC
This sequence comes from Chromobotia macracanthus, assembly GCA_036877525.1. NCBI lineage: Eukaryota > Metazoa > Chordata > Actinopteri > Cypriniformes > Botiidae > Chromobotia > Chromobotia macracanthus. Next base: position 5,889,980 of record JAZGTH010000072.1, on the reverse strand, counting down.
CTTCATTTCTGGCAGGGTGGAAACTAAATGATTTGTTTGATTCCCTCCATTAGTAGAAACAAAAAACAAAACCTTCTGGTTTAAAACCAAGCTCACATCACCCCTTGTGTTGTTTACTCCTCAGAGGTGCAAAGTTATGTGTGGTGAAGAGCAAGATGAAGGAAAAGCACGCCGAGACCCTGACGCAAGATTATATAATCACCCGTGAGTATGCAGTACATACACTCAAAGCACACTCACACGAGCCAATCACCTGAGCCGGAGATGTCATGTGACCTATTGCTCTACATTAGAGCCCTGCAGTTATTTCCTACAGAAAAAGTTTTGTGGTGTATTTCTTTCTAATAAGAGGTAGTGTGTCAGCACAGACAGATAGAACAATTTTTATAAGAAATACCCGAAACATAAATAAACAAGAAACTCAGAAACTCAGTGTAAGTAAATGCACTCGCATGTATACATGCAGACACGCGCAGCCCTGCATGATAAGAGTCTGCCCTGCATCATAATGATAATATTGCCCTTTACTGCCCTGAGAGGTGCCATCCTGCATTAAATCCTGTCCTAGACCCATTAACCAGTCTCTGTGTGTGTAAGAGCGCGTGTGTGTAAGTGCTTTCCATCGGATTGCTGTGCATCACCCGTGGGGCACGACACCATTAGCGTGTGTCATTCTGTCATCCACGTGTCTGGCATGAGTGCGCCGTCACTCCAGAGCTGCCCGCACACGACCCTCATCCCACCCCAAGCGCGTGATCGCCTGCTGAGACCCTCACACAGCTCTCCAGAGCTGCCCATTAACAGTCACCCACCGTAACACGAGTGCTGATTAGTATTCATCATGTGACTGATGCTGGCAAGGTGATTGGTGGAGCTAAGTCATGTGTCCCACAGTTCGGTGGAAAATCTGAGGTGACAGGAAGCAGAACGATAGTCCATTGAGGAAAAAAGACAGAAATGTCACTGTTAACCTTTTTGCTTAATGTGGCGTGCGCAAGTGGAATTAGCACACAACTCCTCTATGGAAAAACGCTTCATTTTTCCTACGCTGAGAGTATCTCCTGGGGCACACACACAGCATCTTTTGCCATTTATTTTGGTTGTGTTTAACAAACTGTGCAAATGTGCGCACCTTAATCAAAAGTAAATAAAAACACATTGTGCATTACAATGCTCGGCTGTTGCTATGACGATTCTCAAGTGTAGTATTCCAGAAAGCATGTGTATTGTGAGTATTGTGTGCTGTACCTCAGTGTTTGTGTGTCTGTGTTATTAGCTCACGCTCTGCCGATGTTCCGTGAGGCCCGACAGCGCAGCACCAGAAAGCAGCTGGAGAAAGACCGCCTAGACCCCATGAAGTCCCACAAACCCGAACCGCCCGTGTCCGGACCAGGTGATGTACTGCCTCTGAAATTTTATTTATTGATATGAAATAATCTTCTTGGCAGGTTTGAATGAGACCTCAGAGCCTCTTCTCACCTTGACCGCAGGGAGACAGAAGCCGTCCAATCAAACATTTGTTCACTCACATCTCAACACAGCTCACGTTCTCTGAGAATCTCTGTGTTTAAACACAGCGTAAATATGCTTTTCCTGTACGATGGAGGATGTGGTTGATGAGGATTGTTAACATTTGCATGTGTGTGTGAGAGGGAGGCCCCAGTTGTCTGTGTTTACCCAGGGCATTCTGGGAATGTTATAGGGGTGTTTGGAGAAGCATTGTGGTTTATGTTTATAGCAGTGGGCAGACGTGTGCAGTTCTGTGTTTGCTGTCCTCTGACCTTTTTTTTTTTTTGCTCTTTGAGCAGGTAGGGGTGGGCGTGTGGCCGCTCACGGGGGCACGTTGTCCTCCTTCATCGTGAAGAACATTGCCCTGGACAAAAACGACGACAGCAACCCCCGAGAGGCCATCCTGCGTCACGCCAAAGAGGCTTCGGAGAATCCTTACTGGATTGCCCCGGCTTATAAAAAGTAAGTAGACATGACGAGAGTCGAATTAACGAAACCTAGTGTGGACAGCTTTACATACTTTTAACGATGGAATGATTGTAACACACCTCTAGCTGCATCCATGTCACGCCTTGGAAACTCCCCGCACACAGCTGGCAGGCGCAGGTAATGCATGTACAGCAGACAGACAGTTCCGGTGAAACTTGAGTGTGTTCAGAGAGGTGTCGTGAGGTTCTGGTTACCCCTGTGAGTCACACCTCTGCTGACAGACGCATGAATCTTTAAAGATCTGCACGGGTTCAGAGAATAAGATTACAGGTTAGAAGAGATGCTATTCAAGAGCACAAAAGCATTTATCACCAGCTCAGAACACTAATACAGTCACCCCAGAAAGTGTTCAGACACTTAAAACTTAAATGATGATTAAAAAATGTTGAGTTTTGTTGTGTTGCAATAGCAAAAACCGCCAGTCAAGTGTTATTTAATGTTAGCAAGCCAATATAAAGCAAAAACGTGTTGAGTTTGAAATAGTAAAGCAGGCAATACATGCTGTTTCACAGCCTAGTGAGCTGCCTGCATAGACGGCTTTTGAGGCACCATATGTGCACTAGGGGCAGAACACTAGATTTTGAACACTTTAGATTTGCCTGAAGCTGTTTTGTGTCTAAAACTATCATGTTTTTCTGTCATATCACACACAAGGTGATGTGTACACTGACCTGTGCAGATCACCAGTGAAATAGCTGCAGATCTTTCCAAAAATACCTTTCCTTTCTTTTGTGACAAAATGCATCCTGCTCTTTATTTTTGACAAAATACTAAAACAAGATCTCAAAGTGTGCCAAATTACACCAGCTGTCATGAGGAGAGTGATTCTGTGAAAGGTTTGTGGAATTTTAATGGATGTGGAAGTCCTGGTTTTATGTTCTGTTTACAGACAGTAAAGCAGAAACTGAGTTTTATAGACTGTATGCAGAGACATCAGTCTTGGGTTTGTATTTACATTATGGAGGTATGTATGACAGTAAAGCAGTAGCTTTCAGTTAGTTACAGTGCTGAAATAAGACACTTATCTGTTCATCTTTCTGCTCTCATCTGGATGTTTATCTGCGGAGAAACACATGGATCTGTTTTCTGAGCTGGTCTGTTTGGTAGAGTCAAGTTAACTGAACCTGGTCATGACTGAATTATCAGGAGATCAAAGCTGCCTCATACACAGATGCTGTGATCAGATTGGACAGGATAGTTGAGGAGGCGGGGCTTTTAGGAGCCTGTTACGATGGTGTTTTTTATAGCCCTAAAACCAATTCACTTTGGGGAATTCAAAATTTATTAGTTTTCCAATAAACCAATACATTTTATAAATTGTTTTACTCATTAATTACTATTTTCAAATTTAATTTAAACTTCACTTCAGTATTTCATAATTACTTAATTTTAGTCGTAAATGTAGTCGTAATTAAAGTTGTAGTTAAAGAATCATTTAGAAAAACATTGCAATACAAGAAGCACTTTTAAAGGACAAAACCTGCCAGGCAGTACAATTATGCTGGATATGTTTTGTTTGACGAATTTTCAGATATGCAGATTAGTTTGTGTTAGTGTGAAGTGTGTGTGTGTGTGTGTAACTGTATCCACATCATTAGAAGAGAGTCCAGCTCATCTCATCACTTAATTACTGCAGTAATGACATGAGAGACAAACCATCACGATCATCTGATGAGACACTTTAATTACTGTCTACACACACACACACACACACACACAGTCTTGAGCAGGTGGTTTGTAGATTGGGGTCAGTAACATCTCTAGTGTGTGTGATTGTGTTGTCTGTCAGTGAGTGTTTATTCATGTCATCACTGTGTTTATTGGCTGATCGCTGTAATCAATTTTAAATCATGACAGTGTTTCTGATGTTGTTTAGATCACAGAAACACCCAGAATCAATAAACTCACGTTAAAATCATCCCTATAAAACACACACTCCTTGATTCCACAGTCCAGTTGTGCTTCAACAGTACAGTACAGTACAGTACCAGCTATGATAAACTATTAACATTAGGTGCCTGTTCCTGAAATTGCCAGAAAGAGTTTATTCAGATCTGAAGTTTCACTGTTATCTGTGACTCACCATCAGACGGTCCGATGAGAAATGTGTCAGTCTTGTGCTGCAAGAGAACTTTCAGGGAACTTTTGTTTCCAAGTTTATAATATGAAGTTAATTTTACAGGTACAGTCCTACATCTGTGTGTGTGTGTGTGTCCCTCTCAACACACACAGCAGATGTTGTATTTTAATCAGTGAGTGAATGCTGAGGACGAATGAAAGTAGGGAAATAGATTAATCCCACACACACTATCAATCACTCCTCGCCCCATCCCTCTCTCTCTCTCTCTCTCTTCTCTCTCCTCTCTCTCTCTCTCTTTGTGTGGGACTAATAATGGTGTTTTTTCTGTGGACAGGACGCAGCCAGTGACCGTGTTTGCTGAGGAGGAAGATGAAGATGAGGAGGCTGACAAAGACCAGCCAGAATGGAAGAAACGCAAAATCTGAGGAGATTTACTGCTCCAGTTTTACTCCACAGTTTAAAGGAATTAAAATCTAATGGAGTTTCCATTTTTACTCTCCACAAATAATCTCTCAACTTTTGAACTTTAGATTGTAGTTTGTGTTTATAAGTCTGCATATGCGCAGTAAAACGAGAGACGGCAGAATATCTGCTTTTCTCTAAATCTGTCATTTCTAAGTTCTGTAGCTCTGTGTGAGCAGACAGCAGATTCATTATTGTCAGATGTTATTTTCTTTTATTGTCCAGTTGTATTTTTGTCTTTTATATAAAAAATAAACAGTGTCCAGAGTGCAGAATTTCTTGGTGAAAGCTTGTGTTCCTTTACACGTTTTCTTTAAGCAAAATATCATTTTTAAATTCTTTTAGTTTAATGTGATGTTTCACAGAGTTTGAGAATTTCTTGCACCAACTGAATTCAGCCCATAAGAAAGATATAGAGTCAATACAGAAGTCAATAATTTGACAGTATTATTTATTCTGATTACTACAGAATGCTTGATTGGCTTTTTCAGGTACATTTGCATTGACATGCATTTGAAGTGACGTCCACAAGTGATTGTAAACATCTACTTTTAGATCACTTGCATAAACTGATATCTGTAGCTGGCAGTAGATTATAAAGATGATGATACTGTTTAAGAACGAGATGGCCGTACATGTGGATTATGTGTCATTACAACCCAGTGGAATTTACCCTCTGGCTAACCTAAAAACTGGAGACGTGATCCTGTAACACTATCAGTTTTCTCTGAGTTCCACTAATGCACTTCAGTTTTCTATCTGTTTAAGCCTCGAGCGTCCGGCTCTCTCCTCAAGCGCCTGGATTGAGTGTGTGATGGGATTTCCCAACATTTCTTGCATGTTATAGGATCGTGGAGTGAAAATCAAACCATAATCTAAAAGTAATTCTCTCTGGATATCATTCCAGTGTCTCAGATCCCTGGTGCTGTCAGGTCAGACACCAGCTGTGCTGACCATCTCCAGCACCCAAGTCCAAACCCCAAAACCCTCGAAGCAAATCATCATTCCCTGCTTACCATGAAAGCACCAGAAGCAGGTTATGAATTGTTAAGTAGCTGAGCTTATCTAATCCTACGGTCTGATCCGATGAGACTATTTTGAGTGCTGATGTCAGGAGTGTCCAATACTCGCTGTGCTATGCTGGAATGCTGGAGTGGGTGATGTCACAACTCACCCATGCCGAGTTTGCTCATCTGCTGCTTTAGTTGTGAGGGTCCGGGCGTGCCGTGGGCTCGGACCCCTGCCGAGGCCCTATAAGTCAACAGGGGCTGTCAGTGGATCGTATATCTGGAGCTTGTTTTCACGATGTGCTTAAAATGGCAGGCGGCAATGTTTTCCTGAGGGTGAGAATTGCTTTGTAAAAAGAGGCCAGCAGAGAGTAGCTGATGTGAATCAGGACAAAGCCGTCAGCCATAGACTTCTGCTGTGCTGGTTGGGCTTTTCTAGGCCATGTCTAATTGACATGATCTGTTTGTTTACATTGAAAAAATGTGTTTATAAATATTGAGCAGAGCTTGTTCATCCATCACAGCCTCGTTTTCATTTAAATAAGATTAAAAATGCGTCCACACTGATCGAGAACCAGTTGAGCTTTTGTTGCATGTTTTAATAATCAGTCGCAGGTATTTTGCAGTTCATTTTCTCAATGAGCAGCAAAGAGGTTGCGAGACTTTTCCTGGCAGTCACGCAACACGCTGCACTGGATCTGGGTTTTATTCTGGTCAGCTGTGGGCCGAACAGAGAACTGCTGGGGTCCTTCTCAAACCTGAGGCCAGTCTTTTCAGGCCCGTGGAAACATTTTCTCAGGGTGGCCAGATTTACTGCTCAGTGCGGCTTTACAACCGCCTTTTGTTTATGGTAGAATCCTGGGCTGTCGTTCAGGAATGCATTACAGCCGAGCTGGACGATCTCATCTTTGCAAACGTTTCTACAGCTCTGAAATGTCTCTCAGCACGACGCCACAGAAAAGCTGATCTTCTGCAATCTTTACAGAAGTTGGTCATTTAGCCCTGTTATGACGGCTCTATCATAAACATTCACAAAGCTTTGTAATCAACTGCAATAACAATCTTATTGTTGATGTCAGAACTTGTTGTACTTTTAAACAAAATCATTGGTCACTGGGTAACAGGGCTAAATACTAAAACAGTATTTGAAATAGTGTTACGTGTATTGGGTTGGTAGATTGCATCTGTACTATTGTTTATGCTAATATGCAATTAACTTTCCTGTTTTGCCTGTTATATTTATAATATTGTTGGGTCATATGCAAATCATAGTAATATTAATCCTTGTTTAATTCAGTGTTTGACTTTAGCAGTTCAAGTGAGCGGAGTCACCAGCTGATGTTCAGTGTGAATCTGGATTCTGAACCAGAACCAGGTGAGAACTTCTGCTCCAGTAAAATGTCGCTTCATTTTGAATTCACCCTCACACCCTGATGATTTATTCATGAGTGCGCACAAAAAACATGATAGAAACAAGTTTTATTCTGTAAAAAGTTACAAAATGAATATTGTACAAAAATAGAGTCTGTAGAGCTTTGGTTCAGTAACACAAAACAAGACGTAACATCTCGCAGGACCAACAAAACTGCAGGACAGGAAGTGATTTTCAGTGGACATCTGAACTCTGTTTCCCCAAGTTTTCTTTCTAGGAATCCATCAGTAAGTTACAAGCTCAGGTCATGTACACTTAACAAAGTGTCATACATCAGAGGACAGACGTGTGTGTTTTGACTTTTCCACACTGCATTGTGGCTGCGTGTTAATCATAAGAGAGGGGCTGCAGAAGATGAATTATCTTATGAGTGGAGGTAGCTGATGCTTTGCAGAGGTTTGGCCTAAATACTTTTAAAATCAGTGGATTTGTTCAGAATCACAGGGGATTACAGCTTCATTCTGTCCGTGTGTCTGTCCTGTTGACTGATAATTGTAGATGTAATACACAGAAACATAAAGGTGTGTTTATCTCTCAACTCTCTTGAGCTTTTGGATCTATATTTTCCCTTTGTATACATGCATGAACCTGTTTCTAAGTGTATGTGTGTGTGTTTTCTGTTGAGCACCCAGATCGCAGAAATATCACCAGCTCAGTCTAAAATCTCCAGGAAGATCCTGTCTTGAATTGTTAAGAAGTTTACTTCAATGCAGTTAAAGGAGACAAAGCAGATTTCATGTAATTGGTCTTAAACAACGGGGAGTCTGGTGGACCGCAGCAGTTTTACCGTTTCATTTGTACAGATTAATGATTAAAATCTGTTCACAGGGTCAGCAGGGGCTTTCAGGACCTGTAGGCCGCCAGACACTCACTGACTGGTCAACCGGTAGAAAAAGGTCAAATGTAACATCATTTACTCTGTTTGCGCTTCAGCGCTCAGTGTTCCTCGTTTCTGACTGGCACCGACTTCATTACAGTGAGACATAAACACACTGGCCAGGCTGTATTTTAAAGAGATAATTGGAGACAAGCCATCTGAGGTCCAGTAACAACCACCAAAAACTGTCTGAGTAAACAGCTGGTCTCTCTCAGGCCTTCATGAGGTTTTGTTTTAAATTGGTTTTAATGATTTGTTTGCACTGAGTGGTGGAAAAAGACAGTTTAAAGGTTTAGCAAAACATCAGCTTTTATTTTCTGGTGTATTAGTTGGTCCACTTATTTTTGCTATGGAATAATTCTACCTGCTTATAATGGTATGTGTTGTTGTTATAGAAACGGCAATGCAGAGTAGCTGGGATCTGGAGACTGACCATTTCCATCACTGAGTTGGGGAGGGGCATGTTATTATCTGCTTTCGTTTAAAGAAACACTTCAGCCAAAATAAAAGTTTTGTCATTCTTCTGTGACATAAGGACAGCTTACAATGTCTGAGTGGAAAGTGATTCGTACTGCCAAGCTTTACAAATGACAAAAAAGTGGTCCATACCACCCAGGTGCTATGTTTTTCTGAAGCCACATGACAGCTGAGGATGTTAAAAACAAGAATGCTGTCACACTTTTTTAACACTTCACTTGCAGCCATTAGTCACCTGACATGCAAGAACCAATGACACACCTGGTGAGAGATCTGGGAAGAGTGAATTTTCAGCTTGTTTTTCATGTAAAGCTCATAAGATCTGGCAGTAGAAATCACCCTCCTTGTCACTGAATGTAAACAGAGATATTCGGTTTATTCTGGCTGTTTGCGAGAATCCACGTTTGTGAGAATGAGTTTGGAACAACATGAGGTCGAGTGAAAGTCATTTCTTGGGGTGAACCGGGTGACTTTTGTGGGACTTTAGAAACATTTGCTCCAATTTGGCACCATCCAAGACAAAGAACCAAATAACTGTCTAAAATAAATAAGAAAAACAAACACTCTTATACAATGGATTGCAATAAATAACAATAACTTAATTAAATCTCAATAAATACATTTTCATATATACTATATATATATATATATATATATATAGATAACTTTCTGGATATTAAAGTTTGAATGTTGTTGTGGATCTATCTGTGTCTGTCCACAGGGCTGTGAGGTGGTTGTTTATTCAGTATCAGTGTAAACCTGATAATCCACTGCGGCCCAGTCACATGACAAGCTCCAAAATATCTGTCCATTGATAATATTGTTGGGTAAGGACAATTTCAATATTTCAAGCCATACAATGTGGGAAATTCTTGTGGTTTTGTAAAACTTGAACCCAGAGCAGCTGAGATCTTTCACACCCTCGCTCGGCAGGTCACACGCAGGCACACTTTTTAGCGGAATGTTTCTTGAGCGTGTGGTACTCTAGGCTGTCGTCCAGAAACGAGATGTCGTCGTCAAAAGCGATTGGCCGGCAGCAAGTCCTGGAGGGCGTGTCTTTGTCCAGCTTCTTGTTGTGGGTGAGGTTGTTCAAGATCTTGTCATAGTTGGTCTCAGAGTCATAGCAGGGCCCACTGCAGTACCGAAATATCAGCTCCTCTTTGGTCCTGTAGCCCAGGCCCAGATCAGTCACATTGAGGTGGATCTCTTTCAGGAGGCAGCCACGCCCGGGACCTTTGACCTTCTCATCTCGACTTTCCTTCCCTCCTCGACCGCCGCCCCGCCCGCGACTCCTCTTGACGCCCCGGCCCCGAGCGCTCCTCTCACTGTTTGTTGCTCCTCGCTGACGTGCTCTGTCTCTCTTGACGTGCGAGAGCCCGTCTGACTCGAGGGACCGCCGCAGTCGACTAATAGTTGCTTCAATGAAGTCCATGACATCCTCAAACTGTTCCGGGTAAACACCGTTTACATCATCTATAACAAACAGAAAAACATCAGCATACAAGCAGATTTGTTTATTGTAATGCCTCATATTCATGTATATAAGCCGTTTGTTTGTTTGTTGCTCTTGACGACTCAAATGACTCACTGGACACTGAACATGATTTTGAATACGGGCTGGAAAATCTTATAGATGATGACAGTGAGGTACAGCAGAATACACAAACTCAAAACACGCACACTGTCGTCCTCTGAAACAAAGGCAGGACGGAGCAGCAGGTCTTTGATCTCTATATAATCCACCAGGATTTGATTATAGTCTGAAATCACTCCCTCTTTAAGTAGACTGTGTCACACTTCCCAGAAAAGCTGCAAATGGTAGTGCTGTTATATGTATATAATGTATATGTGTATATGTGTGTACTAGGACTGTCAGTTTATAAAACAAATGAAGATCATTTATACACGTTGTATGTTGCATGTATGTTGTTTGTATGTTTGTTTGTTTTTGTTGCATCACTGAATGCAATGAATGTCATCACTGTCCATATTAACCTATTAATCACATTTGATAAGAAACCGTAAAATAAAACCGTAAAAAGAGATCTGTGTTCTGTTCAATCATCTAGCTGCACCTGTGATCTGCTTTATGAAGGACAAGCAGCTACAGTATGAGAAATACATTACAGTAAATGCGACTTTAAGCATGAAAATCATACATACAAACTGTGCTTCACGTCCGTGAGTTTGGCCAGATTCCATCATATTAACTGTGAATCTAATCCCAGCACATTTTAGTTTGAAAAAGTGTTTTCACACCAACAGAGATGGGTGTGATATCTCACAAAACTTAATTCAGTGAATCTGCAGTAGGGAGATTTTTGAGGACTGTTGTATACACACATGCACGTGTGTTGGACACTGGACAGCATATGGCAGGTGATGTTTGCACAAGCTCCAACCACTGCGGATGTGATGAGAGACTGTGTTTAAGCCTTTTGTTGCTGTCAGTTGTGTAACTAGTAGCCACCAGGTTACCGGATCTGGTCAACAGCTGACAGATGAGCATATCAGATGAAACTAACAACAGAGGTTGTGTCTCAAAACCTAGTGAGCTGTCTACAGCACCTAGACAGCGTTTTTGGACATGAACACTTTTGAACAAACAGAAGCAGTTTCTTCAACAGAACCAATTTGCATGTAATGATCAGCTTTGTTTCCAGAGAATATATTAGAATGGTTCCTTCTTATTCTTTACACCTAACAAACATCTGTGAGATTTTTGCCTAACATGAGAAAAAACTATCTGCCAGCACATATCGTCTGAAAACAGCTCCTGTGATCTTACACAATAAAGGTTGTTTTAAGGGTGTTTAGATTTACTGGAAAACGAGACAAATACAGATGAAGAAAATGTTTTTGGCAGTGAGTGCCATGTGTGTTTTTACACAGATTTTATTCACACTGCTAAACTTTCTGATTTCAGATAGTCAAGCTGCCATTTAGAAGACAACATACTGGAGTGACAGAGAGGAGCAGAGAGAGTCCTGCATGTAGCGACCAAATCCCCGAGACACAAGACACTGAGCGATTCAACATGTTTGTTTTCTTCAGCTAACATCATGTGTTCTTCACTAGAGTTCCTGCACGCCTGCCGTTATGCAAGAGGGCTCGTGCTTCAGGATTTCATTGTCCTCTGAAACAACTTCATGCATATTTTACAAGCCTATAGACCATATCGGCCACTTTAATGAAAACCATGTCACATGTCACATGCAGGCACCAGTTTGATTTGTACGGACGCTGTAATTCTGGCAGTTCTCATGATGAAGGGAAGGTGAGGCTGCGGCCAAACTCATCCTTCAAACGCTTTCGTGTCGTATCAGGAAAGTGTGTAATTTTACTGCTGTGTAAGACGGGGTCATGCCGTTTGCTGTTAAATATTTTGAACCGCTCTCGCAGGTTCCTGAAGCATTTATGTACTGAACACATCTTTATTTGACATCATTATTTGTTTGAGCTCACTGCGGTGTGAGAAAAGGTTTTGCTCTCCTGGAAAACTAGACTTTAAAGATAAACAACACGGTAATTCCCTTTCCAACTCAAGAATGTCACTATCACAATCCATGAGATTCTAAGAGATTTAAAACAATGATTTACCCAGAATATGCGATTAAAAACTCAACCTCAAATTGCACTTTCACTTTTGTGTTATGCTGTTAATAACACATCTTGTTTGAGGGTTTGTTATGTGGTTAGCCAGTGGTTAGGGTCATGTTTCAGAAGAGACATATTCAACATACTCTTTACCAGTATATGGTCAGATTTGTGCATCTGTGTCTCCGATGCAGAAGCGCGTTGCACAACACACAGCTATGCGAGTAATTGAAAACAGCTCGGAGAATTTCTTCAATTGCAGTTGCAGTACAAAGACTAAGAGCAGTCTGCAGTAATTGGGGCATGCAAATGCAGTAAAGATGAAGTTTTGCTCTGTTCTCTTTGGCACCAGAGCTGTTGGTATCCTGTTGGACCTGCATGACTTACATTGTTCCTCCATGGAGGCTTGTGTAAGGTCTGTGGCTTCAGGTGGAGAGTCTATGTAGGGGTCCAGAGCGGGGGTCTCACTGCGGCGCTCGGGGGCAACGGATCTTTTGAATGGCTGCAGCTGGTGGATGAGGGGACGCGTGGACACAGAGCTCAGGAGCAACAAACACGTGGCTATAATGTCCCATAACTTCATTTTAGACCCAGTTCCTTTGAGGGAAGCTGCAACAGTGAAAAGGTAAAACAGTGATTTTTCACAACATTTGAGATTTAACTGGTAATGTGTATAAAAAACATTTGGGGGTGTTTTTCATGGTTCAGTTTGATGAATGCAGCATTTATTTTGCATTTGGTTCTACTGAAGATCTTTCAAGAATGAAACGGTTGAGAAAGAGAACTGAAGGGGCCTGTATGTGGTGAGAAGTGCCGAATTAAACGTTCTGATTATGACGGTCCATGAAATGCTCTACAGTCCTGCAGTTAATGCTCAACAGATTTCTGTCAATTCTACAGAGCAGAAGAAATGTGTGTTTCTGCCAGAGATCCCCCAACACACACACAATCCCTGCCGCCTAACCCCTGCTGACAGAAAGGCAAATAATATAAACTGCATTCAGGAATATAATGATCCTTATAATGGCTTTCATGACATTTTCTCGCAGTATATGACGCTCTGCTCTATATTCTTCCACTTATTTACCAGTTGTACGTTTTTAATGGTCATTCATATAGAGACATAGAGGTTGAGGTGTATTGGTTGGTAGTTTGTCTATTTGGTGTGTCATTGTTTTTAATACACAGTCTCAGTCTAGCCGTGTTTTATTGTGTTGAGGGTGTTGATTATTAAAAATGAATCTGTTCAACTGCATTGTGCTATTCTCTAACTAATGTTCCAAGTGACAGATTTCACAGCCTGATGTTTCAAAAGAGTCAGAAAGTAACAACCCATCTAAATATTTCCCATCCAATCTTTCTTTCATCTAAACCCATTGGAAGACTGCACAGGAGAAGTGAGCGACTGTGATGTTCTCATGCTGGCAGTATGAGGAACTCACCTTAGATGTGGTCCATGCAGACCAGCGCTTCAGAGAAAAGCCAGATGCCCAGAAAACCAGAAACCATTGACAGATCCAAGAGAGAGTATCCTCAGAACCACCACGGTCCCGTATCCATCCAAAACATGTTATCCACTAGATCCCAATGAAGCGAGTGTCCGGATCTTCAGAGTCCCACTGACGCGCCGCGCACTGCGCGCAACGCCACGCGTGATGCTGGCGTCACGTGAAGGAAAGCACCGCACGCAGCTGCCGAGCGTCAGATGAAGACATGAGGGACCACAAAACCCAAGCGAGGTCTGGATCCAAACTAGCTGTGGTGGTTTCCCGTGTCCGAACGGCACACCATAACGCTCCGCATTCTTGCTCCACAACGCGCCGCAGATGCGCTTCAGTATCCAGACAGATCAGGTGAGTAAAGCGGAGGAGAAGCGCCTCTTCTGCCCACATGCGCGCCTGCTCAACGCGTCTGACGCTCGCCAGGAGCTCGCAGCGCATTTAAGGATGCGCACGGGTTCGAGCGCCGTGACGTCACTCCGGGTCCACCCTCATCTTGTCCTGCTCGCAGAACTCAATATGAGCGGATCTGTCAGATCGCATGAACTGAACCTTTATCTGGACGCTTCATATCATCTGATCGATCTGATGCATGAACGTGATCATCATTGAGTGGGAATGGAAAATGAGAGGCCACTCTTGTTACTTAAGTAAATATTCATTTCTGAAAGTCACTTTTTTTCCAGAGTTTCTAAAAATTGTTCAGTGAAGAATGTCTGGATGTTTCACTGGACACATGCATTCTTGCTCTTACATTATATGTGGTGACTTGTCACAACAGACCCTGTAAGCTGATCATCGATCAATGATCAGCACTTGATCATTGTAATCATTCACTATCATCATAGTAAAGCAGGTTTTACAATATGACTATATTCTAGCACTTTCTCTACAGGTGAGTTTTGTTAGGCACTAATGTTTTAGTATTGAGGTGTTTGTCAAAACATGCCCCATTCCAAAAGATTCATCTCGAGATGTCTTATGCAATATATATTAAATACAGACATTGACTTAAAAAACAATGCAAAGTTTGACAGCAGCCTGTTTAGACATTGAAACTGGTCTGGCATTATGAGTGAATCTCTCCAAACGTCCTGCCCTGATCCTGATGTCACGCAGACAGATGTGGCCCTTATGTGTGTGTGGTTCCATTAGAAAAGTGTGGTCTAAACACACAGATGTTTAAAGAAATATAATGTGTTTAAACATATTTCTCAGTTCTAATGATGGCTGCATTTTATGATAAAAGGCACAAGTTGAAACGTTACTTTATAGGTGTAATACAAACAGATATCTGCAGGTGAAACTTTCTGAAGATTTACTCCTGAAATGACTTCAGATTCTGTGTGCTGAAACACTCGCCCAGTTTCCGTGTGTCTCGTGTGTTAGAAACGTCTTCAGGATTGTTTGTGTGCTCTATTGTCAGGAGTAAAACACTGCTTTTCATCTTGATTTCCTGCAGAAATCTTTGTCCTATAAAACTCAAAGACCAAACCCTGAAACTCAACAGTGAAATGCTGAAGGACAGGACATGACATGTTTTTCTTTCAATAGGTATTATGATGAATATTGAGAACCTGGATGGCTCTGTAATGCATGTTTTCTTATAATGAGAGCTCAGAAATGCGACGTGTGTTTTTATATGGTTCCTGTCAGAGGGTTTTGTCATAATGCTGTCGGAGGGATTCTCTGTGTTTACTTTTCATGAACAACTCAAGTCATCAGACTTCATGCAAAATATGGGATTCCAAAACATTGCATAAGCACTTTCTGTTATAAAGAAGAGACAATGTAATGTTTTTTTTGTTAATGCATGTGAACCAGCATGCGTACTTCTAACAGATTCTTCTACAGAAGTCGTGGGAACATTTTACTCATCAGCACGACAGCATCTCACTGTTTCTTACTGCTCAGCTGTGTGTGATATATAAAATTGATTTTGAGCAATGTACAATGTGCTAAACTCAACTTAAGTGACAATATTGTGTGTGAGATCATGCTGGTAATCGGGTGATTTTCAGCTCGATTACCAGCATGATATTGCTCAGATATTGCATAAAGAAAACAAATAAAAAAAGCATTTGAATACCATTTAATTGACAATATTGTTACCCAGCTGAACCCTTAGATTGTCCAAAAGATTTCCAGTGTTTGCGGGTGCTGTATGAAACAGCAGCACTCATGAGTGAAGTCTGATCTCTCGTTCAGATATGTGAGTGTGGTTATATTTAAGTAATTTTGTCATAATTGGCTGTAGGCCCAGATCTGCTGCTTTAGGTGTTCCAGGGAGGAATCAATCTTCCTTCACCTGTCTTCTCCCTCTGCAGGCCCGCGTCAGTTTGAGCGACACATCCCCACTTGCGTTCCTGCTGTTTTATTGACATTGAGTTTGACTGAGAGAGAGAAAAGTTTCATCAGCACATCCTCAGGATCAAAAACGGGCCGTTTCGAGATGCTGCATGTGTGCACACGTGCATTTGTGCATGGATCCTGCGTTAGTGACAACTAAAACGAACTAGAACTTCAGAAATGCATTTACTAAATGTGTCATTTACAAGGTTCATGTTACTGTGTTCAGATGTGTGTTTTGTCAGATATCTGTGTTCAGATTTGCTGCCTATGCAGAGTGCTTCAAATCAGCTTCTTGTAGATTTAAATTTCAGCGATGATGTTGCCTTAGAAGGCTGCTGTCTATGTAAACAGTAGACAACAAGGCAACTCTGTAGGTTATGAAACAGAGCCACAATTTAATATGACTGTCAAACACTTTAATGACAGTGTGGAAAATATGCCTGAGCAATCAGAGATGTTTGGATGAAACAGTCAGTATTATTGAATTACAGGCGTACAGTAGAGTACAGTACAGTACGGGTGCAGGGAATGCTGTAGTGTTCAGATATCACTCAGATGACCGTATCACTAATGGGTATTTCCCTGATTCAGAAAAGCTGTCCTCACCACTACATGCAGTAAACAATTAGATAAATACATTTTACTATGGAATGATGATGATAACAACTGCCTGTGGTATCACAGTTCCCTTGCAGAGTGAGATAGGAACATGAAATTGGTTTGTGTGTAATTGTTATATTTTTTGCAAAGGTAAATGGAACAGTATTCACTGTCTGGTGTTTGGCAGTGAGTCATGTGACCTTTATTCTGGTTTGCAGTTGGCGTGTGAGCAGCAGGCCGTTTGATCGTCTCTGCTGATGTGGCGTCCAGTAATGACTGTGGGATGTTTGGCAGCAGCTCTCAGCTGTGATATGAGCTGAAGAACACTGATTCTCCCCTGGTGTGTCACCACCCACAAACGGGTCACAGGTCTGTTCTGATACAATAATGACAAATGTCTTTAAATGGATTTAGCATGTATATTATTTGTATTTGTATAACAGACGAAATCACTGCTTATATGGTTTTAAGCATTGTAATTCTCCAGGCAGAGGATTTTAGTTAAAACCTTCTTGTATATCAAGAAACAACAAACTAGATTTTTACATTTTCAAATAGAAGTGGTGCTTATCTGTGCAAAGCCACAATGTCAAGCCATTGACATTGTCAAGGTGTTTTGAGTGGTTGTTAGGGTGCTTAGCAAAGCTTATAAAGCAGTTTATATGCACATAGCTACTGTAAACACATTTTCACAACAGAAATTATCTGTTCTATTTATAATCCTGTTCAGATCTTACTTGCTTCACAGATATCTTGTGTTTGGGAAGTTTCCGACCGTTAAACTAGTTTATATCAGTGCTGAAGCCGCTTTGACTCAAGTCCACACTGTCAGAAACAGAGCTCTGCTGCTCTGGGTGTGTTAGTTTGAGGTGATAAATGCAGATAAGGAATAAATAAAGTTAAGGGGCAAAGATACTGTATGTTTGGACTTTCATCACCATGGAAGGATGAAGGTGTTCTGGATTGTGTATCAAAGCAATGACCTGTCTGTTTGTACCTCAACAGTTCAACAGCTAATCCAGTGCTGAGAAAGGCATCACGTGAATTCTCCAGCCTTGACTAAAGAGGTTAAGGTAAACTTTTATATTGTGGCATTACTCAGAGGTTCTGTCATACCTCAGGAGATTAATTCATGTTCTATTTTAGTTCTATTTTATGTTTCTTTGAAATATTCACCCAGTTTTAGATGGTTCCTCTGAATCTGCAGAGGAGAATAAACATTTTAACAAATAAGACAAATGTTGAAGAGCTTCATAATGATGTGGATGGCATAAATCAGATGTATTTATTTTTAGTAATTTTAGGAGAAATGTCAAAGTTGATACTTATGAGCGAGCACTTTCTGATTAATAACATTTTCTTCTGGAAGAGACTTGAGAAAACATCACTTACTCTTATTTAACCCTATTCTTATCAACTAAATAGGATTACTTTGAGCTGCACCATTGAAGGCATCTTCACACACTTTATGAAAGGAAAGTTGACCCATGACATCATCCCTCTGAGTTCAGGATGTGACAGTTCTGCTAACTGATCCAGAAGCTCTGTGTTGGCGGATCTCCAGCCGATCTGGGAATAATGCAGGGAATCTGAGGGGTGTTTGATTCCTGTCGGTGAGTTTGAATGATATAAACGTGCTGTGGTCAGCTAAGTGCTTGTATCAGGCTCTGTGCCGTCAGTTTAAGCTCTGAGGTGCGTGTCATCATTCTTCAGCCACGCTCTGCGGTCAGACCCGATTGTGTTTGCAGCCGTTTCTGACTCCAGCACACATGCACTGACCGCATGCCTCTGCTTTGTTAGGTACCTGTGATCTCTGAGCACCTGCTGCTGGTTCTGTCTGGTCCCTCAGGGCATGCTGGGCTCTCCAGAAGGACATGTGCTGTCAGAGGTTTCAGTGTTAAAAATGATGTTAAAAATGGTGTTCAGAGCAGGTCAGGAGATCTGTCAAGCTCTCTTAGAACATGTCCATCTTTCCACAGACATGAGAGACAAACTATACAAATAACCAACAACTAAACAGCTCACATCATGTCTTTGGATGTTAAAATATGTTCTTTAAACTTAAAAAGTGATTACTAAAAACTAATTTATTTCAGCATCTTTTTATCATCATCTGCTTGTGATGCACAAGTTTCAAAAGTTATTTGAAAAAGGAATTAATGAAATATCAGGCCATATTTCCTGTGAAATGTCTAATATTTAATATTCATTTCTTTATACAGAATTGATGTATCAAACTTCACCCACATCTGTATTGTTGTAGTAAATGTCAGCATGACTGTGTGCCTCGTACAGCTCACAGCTGTGCTGATATTCAGTATAACAGCACTCTTGCTTGTGTAACGCATGTGCACAGCCAATGAGCCCAGACTGGAAACTCATGTTGGTCTCATGTTGTTGTTTTCACTTGTCCTTGGTTTCTCATGGGCTATTGATTTCCGGAGGCTGGGACGCGCTGCTATTTTGATGTTAACCTCTAACATTCAGCACGGCTCACCGGCATGCTAAAAGTGTGGAGTGCATGGGCTTAGTCTTAACTTACATGTAACAAGGTTGCTCTAATTGAAGCAGGAAGTGCTGGAGATGTTTAGCAGCGAAGCGGTTTGAGGATCCAGGAATGGATCCGAGTGCTGGATCCTGTTTCTGGGGCCAGCATGGGCTGGAGGGGGCAGGGACGTGTGCATCCGATCTCCACACGCAAAAAGTTGGCAGCACCTGCAGCCCAGAGGATCAAAGGAGCTGCAGTTAATCCAGCCGCTGGAACTGTGTCACACTATCTTGTGAGGATATTATGTGACTCTCAGTAGCAGCTGCTCTGATGGACACCAGTGGATCAGATTTGGCTGAAAGGTGCTCTCAGAAATCATGCTGCAGTGTTCACGCTTCTCAAGGTCAGAAAGATGTTCTAGTTGGACCTAAATGTGACATGTAAAGAGGCCAAGAAATATCATAAGAGTGATCAGCATGTCCAATAATGAGATCTAGAAATGTAATGATCTTCCTCTTTACTGTGTGCCTAAATTCTCACCCCCACGTGAGCTTGGGCTTTGTGTGATGGTAGTGTAATACTTTGTGAAGTGGTTGATTGTTAATGTTAATACAGCATCTAAAAATCTGAATGATTTGAATGTTCCTAGAACATTTAAAATAACATTTTTAACATTTTATTACTTCAGTAGAAACATTAGGGAAACTCTGACAACCTAACATTGTTAGCTGGGTCAGAGCAGTATATAAATCATAAAGCATTCAGGTCAGGTTCTGTTGTATTGCGTGTATAATGTTCTGTCATATTGGCTACAGCAGATGACACATTGTGTGAAGATGCAGTAAATTACTGCTGTTCTCCTGCTGGCCTGTCTGTCTAAGTTTCTACCATATAAATCAACAAAGCAGCTTGAAAGCAGTGCAGACACAGATTGGTGTGGCTTGTAATGAAACTCTGCCTCTCTTTCTGTAGCACTTTGGCTCGCTGACAGTGTTCTGGAAACTATCAGTTACATTAATGTTATTAAACCTCTTCAAAAACAATGAACAGTCATTTCTTATAATGACAATTACATAATGTACAAATAGCTGAGCAATTACACTGCATATAAGCTCTGTTTTACTGTCTGGATGACTTGGGCTGCAGGAGAAGTTAATAATTACAGTGTTTGTTTCTTTGCAAGAAAGGAGAGTTGTGGAATGTGTCTCATCCAGCAGATATCTTCTGTGAGGGCCTGATCTGATTCACAGAAGGTTCTAGATGACATTTAGTGTTGTTAGTAAATAAAAATGTAACTCAGAAGGTCAGAGGAAGTGACGAATCAGCTGGTTGGACTATTTAAAAACGAATCAGATCTGGATCACTGCCACACTGTTTCTGACCAGACCAGAGTACCTGTGTGTGACTGAACATTTACACACACAAATGCAGCACATTAAGATTTGGGGTATATGAATTGGCACTGCTCATGGGGGTATTTTAAACGTCAGTCACATGACACCAGGTCAGTGGTTGGCAGGGTGTTGCTATGCAGTAATTTGGGTTTTCCATTAGTGTTCATTAGCTGGATTAGCTGGATAGTATTATAGGGCATCAGTTTTTTGATAGCATATCTAGCTGGATATCATAGTTTCTATGGTGACATACTGTAAGCAATACTGTAAACAATACAGTGAGGTAACCACAGTTTACTTGTTTTTTGATTGTTTTAGGGGCGCTTTGCACCTGCTTTGTTTGAGGGGGACCAGTGGTGTTTCTGACCCACTTACAACCGTAGACAAGGGAAGACAAAACAACAGAGCATTGATCTATTATTTATCATTCTTTATTTACTGTTTGTTTATTCTGTTTTTATAGGAAAAAGACTCACCTGTTAAATACTTAATTATCTGTTTTAAGTTGGAAACAAATTTGATCATATTTATTTTGGTAATTATGTTCTTATGAATGACTCGTCAATAATTTTGGACTTTTTGTTTTTTTCTGTTTCTTATTTGCTATCATTAACTGCGTTCACTACAATTTCTATTTCTATAATGTTATCACTAATTGTATGACACATTTTAGCATTATATCGGTCACTGTTCATCCTGTACTCTAGGTGTCACTGCTTGCTTTAGTGAATGAGTGGCCCATGGCAGTCAAACACTGATGCTGTGGAGTTTATTTATCAGGATATGAAATATACACACTGAGGCAGTTATATTCACAACATGCATGTAACTCTGGACACATATGAAGCCGGGCGGTGTGTGCGAGTGTGCAGTCCACCTGTTTGTCCGGTCTTTGAAACACTCTCATCATGTTACTAACACTTGCTGTCATATACTGTGAGCTCAAACAAAACCTTTCAGAGTAAGAGATGCAGTTTTCTCTCACAGCTGCTGAGAATGTCTGTGAGCAGCTGATAAAACGAGAGGAGAGACACTCGTGACCCGTCCTCACATCCAGAGCCGTTATAGACGTTATACTGCATAACAGCTGGACACAAACACTGCGCAACATGTTGACTTCTCTCTCCTGTTGTCGTTTTATTTAGACAGAGTTAAAGCTTTACAGCCTGTTCCAGCCAAGAACCGCACACATGGACAGTAAGAGACCGTCTGACTGACAGGTAGAGCAACCAATCACACTGTTTTTTGTGTGTATAGATTTTGTAATAAGAATTTCTGTCTGTCTACATGAAGACAGTAACGTTATTTAGCATCTTTTCTCGGTGTCTCGTTCTCTTTCTGCTGCTGTTCAGGGTTCCTGTGTCACTGTCACCTGCAGCTGAGTGTTGTGTTGACAGACGGCTTCAGTCGCTGTGGGGAAACTCAAGAGAACCTCAATCGTTTTTACACTTCACTTTAAGAACTGAAGGGACACAGAAGACGTGGGCGAGACGAGAAGAAAGAGAAAGAAAAAAGTGAAATGGGATCTCTGTGTTGCACAAAGAGAATTGGTTTAAAGGATCATTATGGCCAGAGAAAGACCAGAGTTTCCAACAGAAGATGAGATTCAACATGGACGCCTGAGGGGGAAACACACACAATAAAGAGTCACAGAGCACAAGAAGATAAAGATGTGCTGGATGGTGACACATGTCCCAGCTGGACGCTTGTGTCGGTTGCCCTTTGGTGTGTGATCCGGTTACAGGCGCTGGTGACCGTATTGTACTGTATGTGGGCGAGAAGATGAAAGATTTAAGGCAAATGAAGATCATTTTAGACCTGTTGAAAGCAGAAAGCAAATAGTTTTCTGATATTGATGGATAGTTAAAGATAAAGAAAGATAAAGATAAAGGTTATCACGTAACATCTACTTCACTGAGACATCAGTGTTTGTGCAGTGTGTGTCAGTACTGGCCCATGATAAAGCCACATGTGAAACAGTTCATGTGAAAATCTTCACTTCTAAAATCGTTTAAAGTTAAGCTCTATTCTAGCAGAATTTGTGGTGTAATGTTGAATTTTACTACATCCTTCAGTGTAAAAACAGTCAGAAAATAAACACGTGATATTGACTTTCATTTTATTTATGAATCTTAAAGTTACCATTTTTTTCTACCGTTCAGTTTTAAATGTAACAGAGGTAAACCCAACTGTTCTAAGACATAAATGTGACATAAATATCTATATAAATGTGTGTTGAAAACAGTATCTGTGTACAAAACAGGCCCAAAAACTTGTATACAAACTCTTGCACAAGTCTGCATTACAAATCAGAGCTGATGTTGTGTTTTACAACTGCACTGAGAGCTTTAATACAGTACTGTACTGTAATCTTTCCTTCTTTTGGTTTGTGTGTCCACTTCAGTAAAGGGGTTTAATAGAGGCTTACAGTTTAACAGGGGAAGTAAACACACACACTCTGTTTTGTTGCCAGTGCAGAACGGTGAGTCCAGGTGTTGAATCCAAACTCCAGGATGCTTCAAACACACACACACACACACACACACACACACACACACACACACACACACACACACACACACACACACAGCTGTGGTAAATTACTTGAGACCACCAACACACATAGTTTCTCCACACACACACACACACACATGTGCAGTTGTTTCTATGTGTCCACATGATGGCGATGTGAAGCAGAAAATCAGGAAATCAGTCCAAAATCTAGTGAACTTTCTCTGTAGACGTGTAACTAAAATGGAACCTTGTTCAGTAAAGTGACTGATTTGAAATGATCTGCGTAGATTATTTTGTGCTTTGTACAAACAGAGCTCTTCATATGAAGCACACAAGAGACTTTACAGAGTGTTGAAACAGAGATAATGAGAAGATCAGAAGAGCCAATAATCATATTTAGTTTGGCAGTAAACATTCACATTGTGCTGGAGTTTAGACGGAAGATTAAACCTGATATCAGAAACTTCAGTTACTTTAGATTTAATTTACTGAAGCAGTGTAATAGCCATAGGGACATTTCTGCTGTGTGTGTGTGTTTGTCAGGTGACCTCGGGGTTCATGTGAAAGTCAGGGTTCGTTGAGGGTCGTGTCTAGGGTTGATGTTTGGGTAAGAGTCGTGGAATGTTTCGGAGTCGCCCCAAGCTCAGAGTACAAAAGTTCAAGATCTTAAATATGTCATTCATATAGTTAAAACAGTAAAGCTGTGTGTGCAATCTGAGACTGTCATCTCCAATTCTACTGCTGTGAATACCACAGAGAGCTCAAAATACACCAGAAGACCTACAACACACACTGCTCAACAGAAACAATAATGTTCATCAGTGATGTTAGGAGACCACTAGAGGACAGTCTCTCTGTCCTGCACTCTACAGATCTGTCTTAATATCCAGAAACATTCTCTCTTAGTTCAGGATTTTGCATCCCTCTTATTATTGTGTAATGAGTTTTATTATGTATTAAACTAGACATTGATTATAGATTAAATGTTAGTGTTTCAATTTTATTTTATTTTATTGCACTTTTCATATTGTTGTTTCAAAGCAGGTTTACTAAGAATCAGTGAGTGAGATGACTGGCGAGAGGAAACAGAGAAGAAGTATCACAGTGTCTTGTTTTTTATATTTTTACACAACGGTTTTTGCTATACTTTGTTTGGATAATTAAAATAAAATGCTAATAAGGTTAACTGTAGTTAAATGGCCTCCACTTAATGTTATGCTTGAATTTACACATGAAATGTGAGGCATTTAGGAACATCTGCGTTTATTTTGTTGTTAAGTGTTTCCTAAAAATAGACTCTTACTTGGCCACAACATGTTTTGTTCTGAAGCATATTCTGGGTAACTGTAATCTGTGTGCAGTTCTGGTTCAGTTCTTGAGTGTAATTAGTTCAGGATAAATCAGTGTTTGTTCTGGGTTTGTTTCATGTATCTCTAATGAGGCTTTGGCCGCATTCTTAAATGATGAAGTGAATCATAAAACATAAACACAGATGGTCTGTCCACATTCAGGTGCAACCGACTGAGTGGCTTCAGTTTTGCTCTCTGTTGTTTTGCAACAGTTACTGCCAAAGAAAACAATGGGATTGCTCAAGAAAAACAGAAAAGTAATGATTATTGTCTGGCTGGTTAAACTCAAGACACTTTAATAGACGGCAGGTCAGAACAGCAGCTAAACCTTAACTCCAGTTAATAAGAGTTCAGAATAAAGTCATGTTGAGAGAGTCTGTGTTGACACAGGCCTGAGATGCAGTATTAGAAATCAATTGCACGTGGCTTCAAACGGTTCTCTCCCTTAGGTCACCTGCACAGAACCGTGAGTACAATGTGAACTGGCCAAGACAAGACGTCCCAGCAAAGCACAGACAGTCCGAACCCTTTCAGAACCTGTTCAGACGGTACAGTACAGAACATGAAGAATGTCTTCATTACCAGATATATTCAGTTTCTCATATGGAAGGCTGACATTATTATTAAAACATTTTAAACAATTATTAATGCAGTTATGTCTGTGTTACAGTATTTTGCAGATGGGCACATTAAAATAGTTGGGATGTACCAGGTCTTCTGGAGTCGTGCAGCAGATTTCTGTGCGAAACAGATTAAAATGAAGTTGTCAAATCAGTTTTCTTGTTCATTAGCTGTGGATGTGAAGTTTCTAAAGTTGTTTGCCTGTGATATGTACAAAGTTACAATGTCGTGATCATTCTAAGGTCACGTTTCGCATGCTGTTGTATTTTGTCCGCTCACCGGCTGTTTTCTGGTTGGCTAAAGCGGCAGGAACTAACTGCAGTTTCCATGGCTGCATTCAGAGTCTGTCCGTCAGACGCAGGTGATTGACATGAGGTCATGACTCCAGGGTCGCACCCTCAGTGGGCTGATGTAGTCGAGTCACAGAATGCGTGTTGTAACCTTTCACCTCTCACCTCTGCCCCCTGCAGGCCAAGTGACTCACGTTACTTTGATTTAGAGGATTATTGGAATACAATACTAGCATACTGCCTGCTGCACAGTATATACCATATGCAACATAGTATGTGAAAACAGTATGCAGTGTGCAACAATAAACATTTGAAACAGTGTAATGCACCCTACAACCTGTTCTTTAGAAACACTTTTCACCATCCAATAATTTCTAATAAGTAAAATCAAGTCCCGTCCTTTTTGAATATGGATAATTGAACAGGTCTGATCATGTGATCAGTTAAAGATCAATATAAAGATTGTGTCACTTCTAGTTCATTCATCACACTGCAGACAGAAGCTGGGCGCATTGCATTGTGGGATACAGAATTGCACACGGTGTGCTCTGTATGCTGCTTCATTCATACTGCAGTAATAGTTTATTACGATATTATCATGTCTCAAACATACAGTACTCACAAGTCCAGCCAAATAGTGTTTGGTAGATTTTCATGGATTATTGACGTTGTTTACGGGCTCACAGTGCAGTAGAAATATATGAGCTATGAGATAAACGTAGTCTGTGTCCTTTTGGATACACAGCTTCGTTCTGTCAGGACAGTACGTTTTCAAACACATCTCAGATGTTATAATGTATTTCAGTCTTCATGGTCTTCAGGTCAGTTTGAGTTCCAGGATTCTTACCCATAATCCTCTTCTTCAGCGCCCTGCTGTTAGACTGGAGTCCATACGATCTGGTACTAATTTCATTTTCATTAATGTTGTGCAAATGTTTCCATCTAGTGTCACAAGACTGAAATTACACCCCTCTGCATCTGCCCTGTGATTTAAATGCCTTTAAAATCATTATTCTTCCATTTAAATTTCTGTACATGATTATTTACAGGATTAATTCAACCAGAAAAGAAAATGTATGTGATGGACCCAGAGCATATTTGCACGCTTACAATGTCTGAATAGGACTGAATTGCATGTGTACAAATATCCTCAAAAATATCCTCAGAAGAATCACGTCTCATGCAGTGAAGAAGGATCTTAATGTGTGAAAATCAGCATGTCTGAAGCTCTTAATTCTACACACTTCATGTTTCATCGTGCTGTTATTTTCTTGTGTTCAGCTTTACTGGAGGCTTCACCTCACACAGAAGTAAAAATAAACCCTGTTATTTACTGTAGTTCTGCAGTCTCATCAGGTTATTACAGGCAGACGGATGTTGACAGTTTCAGAGACTCATATGGGAGCTTGTCACATCCTTGAGCCGCTCACAGCTGAATCTACCTGAGGCTGTCAGGCCCCCGAAATACCTCAAAATCACACACCCAGACTGCTGCTGGGCCCAGATGAGTTTTGAGACATTTAGGGAGTGTGTCTGATTGTCTGTGCAAGTGTGATTGTCTCCGATGTGCTGAATAGCCACAGACATGTACAAGATGAACTGTAACCCTTACTTTTCATGTCTTAGTTTTAAAAGTTTAAGTACAGCATGTCCTCACAGGACGTTCACACAGCCCTCGGGTCAGTGTGTGATACTGTAAACAGTTTGTGTTGTGATCTTCAGTCATGCACAGAAGTCTTTAAATGCTGCTTTGTGTCAGAAACAGGCAGATGTTTCATTCAGCTGAACTGTTGATTTTTAACAGAAGGACGGGATGGCTTTTATACTTTGACTTCCTCTCTTAACTTTAATTTGGGAATTTCTGGAGAAGTCTTGCAGAAATGACACATTTTATCTTTAGCACGTAGACACAAGTGTATATAATAGTTATATTCATACAAACATAATCTCACTGGCAGTTCTCACACTACATTAAAATCACACTGAGGTGATGTTGCTCGGCCTGTTTCTGGTTGTTTCTGACACTCTCACATTGATAAAATGACCATTTTATTAAGTTCTTTAAAATCAGCCGCTGTTTGTAACAGGCTCAATCGATCAGCTGTTCACTGATTGGGTGTTTATTGTCTCTCTCAGCCTCCACAGAAGCTCTCTCTCTCTCTCTCTCTCTCTCTCCCTCTCTCGCTTGATTGTAAGTGTAAAATCTTGTAAGTATAAAATCTGTGTCAGCTGCTGCTCATAATATGTTCTGGATATAGTCTATAACATGAATAGTTTTGTGTGATTATATTTAGCATGATTAAGATTATTTGTTTAATATCCACACTCTCTCATATTGATTAGTAACAAATATTCTGTCTGTAAAGTATGCTGTATTGTGTACCTGTATGACAAAAACATCAGTGCTGTGAAATTAACTAATTATGTCTTTATCAAATACAACAGAATCCGTAATCGACTCAAAGATGTGATGTTCACAGATAAATCAATGCAAAGCAGTGACACTTTGTTTCTCCGCACGTTCATTGAGCACTCAGCTGAAGGTAGACAAACCTCCAAATCCATCAGTGAACATCATCTTTACCTCTAGTGAGTCATGTGACCGATGACCAGATACAGTAAAATTATTACTGTAGACTATTTTGTTATAGTGAAACCCAAGGTGTTTTGGGAGGTGACTCAAGTCAAGGAAGCTCCACCTCAAGTCTCTCTGATGTCTCGCTGTCTGTCAGTCCTTCAGTGTGAGTCTGTGGAATTAATTCATCCGTTTCATAATCTGCAGGATGAAAATGTCCCCTGATGTTTTAGTAACGACACACGTCTCCTCAACATGATGCAGAATTTGAGGTGTGTCGAGTTACTTCCCAAATTTCATTTAAGGTTGAAACATTAACTAAAGATTTCAGATTTTGCAACAGTAACAGTGAAGTTTGATAGTTTTAGACTGTGACAGATCTCAGACCAGCGTGATGTTTGCTGATGTCAGAGGGGGTGAGAGGAACACAAGCTCATCAGTCAGGCGGTCAGAACAGACACACGCTCATTACAGCTGAACTCTCTCCTGACGTCTGACACTCTGGATGCTCTTTATGAGCTGATCAGAACATCAGAGGACCAGAAGACCTCACACTGCTGGTGAGAAACTTTTTTTGTGGTTTATCAGTTTTTTTTCACTTAACAATGGTGTGGACGCAGCTGTAATTTACACTATTATGTTTCTATGATATTGTTTAATATGTTTAACTTGTTAATCAACTTTTTCAAAATATTTTGTCACAAATGCAAATTAATGTTTGTAGGTTACTCAATGCAAGCAAATGTTCTGAATATTTAAGGCATTTGATGTTTTTGTCATTACATCAGTCTTCCTGTGTTTGTGTTCTAAGAGAAACAAATGTGTTATGAGTTTCTGAGACGAGTAAGTCAGGAAAATCTGCTGGCGTGTGTTCAACATGACCTGAAACCTGAAATGTCCTCAGAACATCTAAACACACAACAGCAGAATTTCAAAAACACAAATCGAGTGTGAGGTCACAGATGTGAGTGTGGAAGTTAAACCTGTGATTTGTAAATGGGCAGAAAAGCTTTTTTTGGATCAGGGCTGCAGATTCACATCTCAGTCTCTGAGGGGTTTGAAAAAACCTGCAGTGTTAAAATGAGCCAGATGCTCAGAAGGTGAAGCATATACAATTCCTGAAGTATGCCCATTTATTATAATAATATTTACATTTAATAAAAGCCTTTGTGTTCACTTTTATTTCATGTAATGATTAGTGATGTTTGATAAGCATCCCTGGTAAATGGTTAATACGGTTTGTGATTTAAACTGACCCAAAGTTTAATAAAACAGGCAGATCCCACAGGTTTACCTTGAAGTACAAACTGAGAGACTGGTTTTATTTATTTGATTTAGTTTTAGAGATAAATTCGATCTGCATTGTATTTCAGATCTGTCAGTCTCTTCCACAGTAAAGGCATCAAGCTTTAGTGTGTTCTTGCCATGTTCTGCACTCATGTGTGTTAGTTGGTTGAAATGAAGGATGAATGATTTTGCAGGTAGCGCGCTGTGAGTCGATCAGCAACAGTAAAGCTTTTATCTGTGTGAGTGTTCGTCCCTAAGGAGCTGCTTCACACATGGCTGCTTATTTAAAGAGCTTGTAGCTCTTTTGTGTTCTGTTGGCCCAGGGAGAGATGGGGTACATCCACCCCTGTGTGACCCTTAAACATCCTGAATCACTTTCACATGATCTGACCAGCTTCTAGTTTTGGTAACTCACTTTAGCCGTCTGACATAAACCTGAAGTGAGAAATGACAACAGTGCTCAGCAATCAGCAGATGAGTGCAGATCAGTTCATCACAGAGTCAGCCCCTTGTTTTCTTCATGCTCTCATGGTTTTGTCAAGACACACAAATCAGGGCATTTAAAAGTCATTTTAATAAATTGCTGTAAAACAGAGACTGTAAAACAATAACAGTAAGACACTAAAGTATAATGTTCTGTACAGCTGCATGATAATATTATGACGTGCTAAACCTTTATAAAGCCACTGACAGATTGTTTTTCTCTCATTCTCATGCATAACACATAATTCTCTGAAAATGTTATGAGGTCTATGATCATATTTATATGTGTAACCTATTTGTCTGTGACACGACAGTCACTTTCTCCAATATATGTGCATTGCTTTAATTTGAATTATTTTCTTTTAAGAAAACGCTGTTAGTACAGCACAGAAAGCTTTCACTGATATCTGGATTCTGACGGTACCATCCTCATCATTAATGGAGTGTGTAGAAATCAGTCGAGTGTGTCAGGCAGCTCGTGAGGCGTCTCTGTGCTCTGTCACAGTGCTGTACAATACACAGTGAAGCATCATCTTCTGAATTACATCACACATTGAAAACAGCTCATAAATATATACTGATGACAGAGACACAATACTGCAGGTAAACTCTTATATTCATTCTGTTCAATAAAATGTTAAACATTTTCCATTGTTAAAATCTTCAGTTAATGTTGAAATGATTGTACCTTTTGTCTGATCTTGGTCAGGAAAGTTAATCTGATATGATTGTTTTGTGATGATCAGAATGTTTTGTGTCTTTGTTTTTTAATGAAGTTTTCTGTCATTGTCTGTCCTGTGGTTACACATGTGAGATCAGATGAAAAGATTTTATGTCTCCCATTTTTACCAGTCAGTTTTTTTTTGAGTCATTGTTGAGCAGTATGTGAACTTTCAGTCTGAGTGTTTGGTAATGTCTTAATTCTCTGGATCAACCCGCCCTTTAGAATAAAATTTCATTTAGAATAAAATTGTTTTACCTTGCGTGACTGTTGTTGGTTCTGCTGTGATTACATGAGCAGTAAATGAACAAGGGAACATAAATCCTCTTTTGATTGGCACCTGCATGAATGAGTTTGAGCTGACCGAAAGATCATTTAATCTCTCTCCAGTGTAATTACTGTATGTGTTTTAATCGCTACAGTTGCTGGCGGGCTCAATTTAAATGATTACACTTATACAGCATCATTACACAGCAGTGTCTGATGGTTCTGATCATACTGTACTGATCAACACAATCATGTCTCTGTGTGTGTTTAGTGTTACAGTGAGCTGCTATCAGAACTACAGCTGCTCCCTGTAATGCATTTCTTATAGCTGCAATAATGCATTTTTCATAGCTGCAATAATGCATTTCTCATAGCTGCAATAATGCATTTCTCATGGTTATGTCTTTTATTGTGCTTTTGCAATCTGCAGCAGACAAACATGCATGCTGTTCTGGGCATGTTTACTTTCACCTGTATGCAGATGTGTGGTCTGACAGAGGAGTGTAGGGTTCTTCAAAGGGCATGTTTACAGCACCCTTCATAGTCATCAGAAGTTTACCAGTGGGCTAAAGGGCTTTGATTTAATATCCTGAGATGCAGAAAAGTACAATATCTGCAAAGCACTGCAGGATACCAGACGTTATGAGACATAGTGTGTGCACAGAAAAAAACAAACTGTGTAACTAAACAAAGGCTTCCTTCCTCCCCAGCTAACAATTTTAGGTTGTAAGAACGTATCTTAACAAAAATGTTAAAAACGTTATGTTCTAAGCCCTTTTCCTGTTGACTAGGTCAGTCTTGACTAGCTAGCTGACTGATTCATAATTTCTTCATAGCTTTGGGAATATAATTAAGTTAAATGTTTCATGGAATATTTACATGGAAATGTTGCCCCAATGAGCTCAAAGTCTTATGTTACTAAAACTGACTTGAAAAGTATGTTCTCATCTGTTGAGTCATGTGTAGCTGCTTTGTCAGTTTTATGTATTAGAGCCTGGAGGAATTTGATGTGTTGTGGAAGAACCGAGCTGAAC
The DNA here is from genome assembly GCA_036877525.1 of Chromobotia macracanthus. NCBI lineage: Eukaryota > Metazoa > Chordata > Actinopteri > Cypriniformes > Botiidae > Chromobotia > Chromobotia macracanthus. The sequence goes on along the minus strand of JAZGTH010000072.1, from coordinate 5,858,576 downwards.
GATAAGAGACGAGCGCGCAAATACAGCATGATCTTGTTTCCCTCGAGCCTCTCGCATCACATGCATCGCAGTTCTTTGACACTTATGCAACAGATTAGAGAAGTCACTGGTGGAACCTAAACCAAGTTTCCCTGATTCTAGGAATGTGTTATTTTATATTTTATCATGTGTGTGATTTGTGGGGATGTTCTCCTGCAGAATTTACCAGAAGAATTCATAACACATTAAACTCTGTTTGCTTTGTGACTGTCACAGGAATGGAGGACCAGGTGGAAATGGATCGTGGGTTCTTCAGGAACGTGGACGTTCCGGATCATGCACACTACATTGTGGCATTTTTTGTGGCGGTCATTGGGGCTTTAGGAATCACAGGAAACATTCTGGTCATGTATGCCTTCTTCAGGTGAGAGACATTTCTTATCAATGTTGGTATTTTTAACCCAAGTTCTGATGTTTCTCAGTTTTAAATGATTAGTAATTAGTTTAATGAGCCTGTGAGTATTAATGTTCTCTAGATTTGAAATGTTCCCTGAGGACCACACAGTTGCTTATGGGAGAATTTTGTCTTGGGTGTTAAGATGTTTCTTGGTTTGGGAGGAAATTTGATGAAAAATGTTTTAGTTCATAGCTCTCAGATTTTTTATTTCAGATTTTGGTATCACAGAGCACAGTTTGAGACATCAACATTGCTGTCTAGAGAAAGAACTTGAAATAGATATTAAAAAGAACTTATCTGTGATTTGTTGATCTTGTTTTACTAAATAATTTTAAGAAAGTCGTGTGTTGACCATCTCAGAGGTGCTCACTAATATGTAAAATGTGATTTGTTTTCCCTCATGTAATGCGTCTCTGACTGTGTCATTCATCTGTGTGACTGCACTGCTGATTTTCGTTCCTCACTTTTATTTCTGGGGAAGAGTGGCTGTTATCTGACAGGATTCTTCCAGCTCTGTCTCAGAGGGTGATGTCAGTCTCTGTTGAATTATACACTCCTCTGTGTTTGAGAGCTGAAGGTCCTGATGTCTGTGCAGATGTGCATGAATTATTCTGTCTCACATCTAATGAGAGATACAGCAGAACACTCACTCGTGCTTTTATTATAAAAAACACAAGCAGGGACATTCTTCAAAATATCAAACAGGCTGGAAATGATTAGAACCAAGATTATAAAAAGATTTTTTCTTTTTGAATGAAATATCACCAGTTTTCATGTCAATTTTGCAAAAGGTAATGAAATTAACCTACAGAATTGTGTAACATGTCACACATTGTTATTAACAAATTATGGGTTTCAGATTTGTAAATTTAAGGATGGAAGTGAAAGTGGCACATATTTATTATGTGAGAAAAAACTGAAATCACTGATCATGAGGGCAACCGTGTTCATTTTTCTCCTGTTGGGCTGAGGGGGGTTGTGGGTAAGGACGTGTACCGATACTGTCTGATGAAGGGGGGCTGAGATTTGTCAGCAGGTGAGTTTCCATCAGAAGTGATGACATGAAGTGTGTGGCTGAGGTAAAGGAGGTGTTGCGTAATCAGACTGAATTCTCTCAGTGTGCAGAATTATGGGGTGTGAGGTGATGACAGACCAAACAGTGGCCACAGGAACTCCAGCCTGTCAGTTAACAGAGCCTTATTTGTACTGAATGAACACAAATGAAATACTTTTAACATCTCTACTGAAATGAGACTTTCATAGACATACTTTTGGATTTTATAATTCTGTGGCTGTAAATGCATGTAAACACTGAAAGCATTTTGTGTTTTAGTAACAAGAAGCTTCGAACGCCACCAAACTACTTCATCATAAATCTCGCAGTGAGTGACTTCCTCATGGCAGCCACTCAGTCACCCATTTTCTTCATCAACTGCATGTACAAGGAGTGGGTGTTCAGTGAAACGGGTAAATCTTCTGACCCCATCCACAAACACTGTCAATAAACTGCTCCAGTTGTCTCCATATCACCTGAAACTGTGTCTGTCTCACATTTACTGAACATTTATGTCATGCAGGCTGTAAGATGTATGCCTTCTGTGGGGCTTTGTTTGGAATCACATCCATGATTAACCTTCTGGCCATTTCCATCGACCGTTACATCGTGATTACCAAACCCCTGCAGGCCATCGGATGGACATCCAGACGACGGACTCTGCTCATCATCCTCATGGTGTGGATCTACTCACTGGCCTGGAGTCTAGCACCCCTTCTAGGCTGGAGTTAGTTCTGCATTTTAATCTTTGTTCTAGTTGACTGATGGGAACATTTGATTTTGATTATTTATTGAAAATCTTGTATTTCTGTTTAATGTCTCTTATTAAACTTAATTAAACACTGTCTGTTTTTTTTAATAGGTTCTTATATTCCAGAGGGTCTCATGACTTCTTGCACGTGGGACTATGTGACCTCGACTCCAGCTAACAAGAGCTATACTCTTATGCTCTGCTGTTTTGTCTTCTTCATTCCTTTGGGAATCATCTCCTACTGCTACATCTTCATGTTCCTGGCCATTCGTCATGCCAGCAGGTACAGTGGACGTCTGTGTGGCCTACAGTCTCATTACTGAGAAGTTAGCAGAATATTATCAGCCATCTTTCTATGTGTTCAGAGACGTAGAGAAGCTGGGCAGTCATGTGAAGAAGACCACCTCCATCCAGGAGCAGTCCATAAAGACAGAGTGGAAGCTGGCCAAGATCGCTTTTGTGGTCATCATCGTCTTTGTGTTGTCCTGGTCTCCATATGCCTGTGTGACTCTCATTGCCTGGGCGGGGTGACTATCAGCTCTCTCTCTGTGTGAATGATGTTTCTTGAGTTTATACAGTTAATATGAATAGATTAATAGAAAGGTAAACATAAAGGTCTTTGTCTATAAACAGGCAACAACAACAACGATATTTTCTTGACAAATGTGATTTTGATGTATTTAACTGATTAGATAACAGCTGACAGTCTTTAATCTTTCAAGGGCAGACAAAATGTAAATAGCTCAACTATGCAGAAGAAAATTAGTTTTTTTTATAAAGAGGAACTCAAGAAAACTCTTGAGTTCCACAGTAAAGAAACATCCTTTTATAGTAAAGCTGTGTAAAGAGAGTCAGTCCTGTGTGTGTGTGTGTGTGTGAGTGTGTGTGTGAGAGAGAGAGTGATTGCTCAGCTGATGTAAAGTTCAGACAGAAGACTTCTACTCAGTCCTCAATCAGAAGCAACAGAGTTCAGTCACTTCAGAGTTCAGAACAACATCATCAAACATGATTCCTCCATTGACAAGCATGTTTTAGATAACTTTGAGAGAACTTTTAGAGACAATGTTCTGAGAATGTTCCCTGTTTGCTGGGTTATCAGCCGTGCTTGTCTTACAAACAAAAACGTGTGACTTATTGAAATGAATGTTTTAATTTGTTGTTGAAGGTACAGCCACATTCTGTCTCCATATTCTAAAGCAGTACCTGCAGTGATCGCCAAAGCATCGGCCATATACAATCCCTTCATCTATGCCATTATACGCTCCAAATACAGGTTCACTCAAGAGTCCTTTTTAATGCACTAGAAACCACACAATACTGAGACAGCACGTATGACACAGTGTGTCTGTTTTATATCTGTGATTCTCAGAGACACGCTGGCTGAGAAGGTGCCGTGTCTGCATTTTCTAGCTCAGTCATCACGCAGGGACTTCATCTCTGTGTCCAACAGCGAATCATCCTTCAGAGAGCCTGTGTTCAGCAGACAGTCATCAGGACCCAAAGCCAAGTTCCAGCGTGTGTTCTCCGTGTCTACTGCTGACACGGTTAGTCTTTCACATAAGAGACAAACAGTCCAACTGTTAACAAGTTGTGGTGAGACCCTTGTATGTGGTAGAGGCTATGTCTCATTGTTGGTTACAACAGTGAGATACGACAGGTTTTTATGCTACACCTAACCACATACAAGTTCACTCTAGGTCTGGAGTGATGTGGAGTTAGATCCCATAGACCAGAAGATCCTGAGAAACTCACCATCAGCCCATCTGCAGAGAGATAAAGAACAGAAGCAGCAGACCAAGATGAAGAACAAGAGAAGTCCAGGAGAAAACTCCAGTAATGAGAAGGTAGAATCAAAGTGACAGAATGTTATGGCATGTTATCACGCTCATTTTTTTAGTTACATCTGCTTCTTTTCATATAGCACATACAAACGGATATCTTATATGTAGAGTTACATAAAGAATCACTCTTTCAACTTAACTGTATATAAACAGAAGTGTATCCAAACAGGAGTGACAGCTGTATTGTACTGTAATGTGAACGCAGTCTATGATGTTCTTTTATTCACATGGATATTAAATACCAGAACTCTTCGGTTTTTTTTTCTTTCACAGCCACCAGTGACCGACAGCGAGTCTTTGAGAAATTGTGGTCACAACCTTATATCTGAGTCTGTCAACATGGCTGGAGTTCCTCTTAACATGGCCAAAGAGAGTCTAAATGGGAAGAAAGAAAACGAGGATGAAGATACCCTGACAGGAGAGAAGTTTAGCATGTCTGTCAGCCCCCTGAGAAAAGGTCTGGCTTTCTGTAAAGACACGTCCATCAGTCCTACATCAGAGGACAACATGTATGAGGAGACGAGAGACACACAGACCAGAGAAGAAAACTTAATACTGGAGCTGAAGAGTCTGAACTCCTCCACTGAGCTTCTGGAGTCTGTGGAGAAGTTTCTCTCCTGAGGTGGAGCCAAGAACCTGAAGATCCTTCTTAAGAGACTTTTCACAGCACTTTCATAGATCAGATGAAGTTTATGTGCAGCTCATGTGTATGAAGAGGATTTAACTGTATGTTGATGCATTTTTACATATACAGAAGAGTTAAAATTTTACTCCTGAATAATTCTTCAACTTCACATGACTCCAGCTACATGTGGAGATACTGTACATCCACAATACAGTAGAACCACACGGAGAAAGACAGACAAAACTTTACAAATGTTTCTAATACAAGCCAATAATAAAGATGCTTTATGATACTTTATAACTTACATCATTTGAGACCTTTAAACACATTTCTCATTCATTTGATTAAATTATGAGATTGATGTCAAAACAAAATGTTAAATTAATTATAACGTGATATTCTTTGGGACAAGTCAGTTTTTTACATTTTGTCACGTTATTTATAGAGTTTAACTTATATTGAACTTGTTCGTGTCAGTAATGTTGTACAGTCAGATCAGATCAGACATGTGGACTGATGATTCTCTGTAATGAATCGTTTCAATGATAGTGATTGTTTGTTTCATATAAGACTTTAAAGATTTAGATTGTAATCTCTGTGTTGCTGTGAGATCTTTACCCTGCAGTGTGTCTCACTTCTCTGTGTTCTGTTACTATTAATATCAAATCAATTGTGAAGTTACACTGTGTGTTACTGCAGAGTGTCAGCAGAGATTAAATGAAGACAGTCACAAGCACACAGAAAAGCTCAAGATTGATCATTGATTGATTATTTATCTGTGCTGCTCCACATGTTTCCTGGTTTATTCCTCATTTATCTGGAATTGTGAGCATTTGTTATTATAGATATTATCAGCTGGTTCACACTTCTGTTTTGTGATTCACCAATAAACCTCCGTCACAGATGAACTTCATTGATTAAACATCACACTCTTTTACCCGCTTGTGTCCAGCGGTTCATTCATGTTCGCTTTCATTTATATAGATTGAGGATTAAACTCTTCAGGGTTTAACTAGTCCTGCTGACCACTGACCCATAACTCAACCCATATAATCCTGCCTGATTAAAAGCTGAGATGAATTTACGAGTCCTAATATGATAAAAGTTGCATTTATGAATATTACATAAAGCACAAGTGGATCAACTGACAGGTTCGTCATGACATGTTTTCACTGTAACCAATGGATGTCTTTACAGTTTTACATTATACAGACGTACAGCTGACGTTACCATGGTAACACCATGAGCACCAGATGGCAGTATTTGACCGCACAATTGTTCTCTGGCTCTTCAGGTTCACTGTTATGCTGTTGTTGTGTAATAACATGACATCAGTCGACAGCATCGCTGGTTTACATCCTCTCCTGAA